>JANVCC010000034.1:264335-405279 GCA_025345505.1 Todiramphus chloris collaris | reverse complement strand
CCCCTCAGCCCCTCGGACCCGGGCAGGGACAGCGCTGCTGCTGCTGCTGCGCGGCCGGGAACCTGCTGGCCCCAGCCCCAGGAAGAGAGCCGGGGGTGGGCAGCGGGTTCCTTTCAGAAGGCTCACAGAAAACTCCAAAGGTGACTCATTAATCACCTCAGGCCCCCTCAAAACTCCAGAAAGACCCTACAGAACAGACTGGCTCTGGATATGCGGCTGTGAAAGGAACACAGAGTATGTGGAATGTTCAGTCTTGCAGATGGGAATGTTGTGTCACCACCTCTGCTGATGAGGCCCAAGCTGAGATGAAAGCAGTCGCCGACCAGACTGCTGAACTCTGAATCCTCATAACCAAAGGCCTGGTTTAACGGGCTTGCTCCAGGACCATGGATTGCATCTATACTGAATTCTTTGGAACTTAAGGGGTGGGGAAAACGGTTGCTGCACAGTGGGTTAATTTTGGTGGCGGGATTAATATTTTTAATTATAGGAATAGCCAGTATAAAATGTATGATTGGCCGTTTGCTTTCTTCTCTATCTTCTCCCTCTCCTGTACACTGTGTTAGTATCACCACCCTAGAAGATGAATACCTAGGACTAGAAGGCAGAAGAAACGACACCCCAATGTTTGAGACACTTGTGATAACAGCAGGTCAGCTAGATTATCTAGTTGTCCTTTCTGGCTACAAATTCCTGTTAAAAGGCTAGCTCCATGCACTTTAATAAAAGGTAAATGAAACACTGCTTAGAGGTGATATTTTTAAGCTACATGTTAGCTGATAACACAGCTTCTTGAAATTATGTTCTCAGAGAGAACTTTGCTTACACATTAGTTCAGCCAAAGGCCTCAAGAAACCAATGAAATTTGTTAATAAAGGTTGAACAGCTTTAGTACGGATTTTTGATAAGGAAACAGCTGCTCATTTGCAAGGGTAGTAGCTGAGTCTGGAGGCCACAAGATATGATAAAGAAGAAGCTTCTTTGTTCATGTCCTCCAAAATTATATTTGTGTAGTTAAAAGGTGCCAGAAAAGACTGAGTGAAATGAAACCTGCACGTAATGATGAATGATGTATTCTGAGCTGCAGTATGTTTGGTTGTCTAACCTATAATAATCACAGTTGCTCAGAAGAGAATTGTCACTACCAGAAAACCCAAACTGCAGACCAGAGTCCCCCTATGCGAAAAGCAGGAAACTTATTTGATCACAGAGTAACAGAATGGTTGAGGTGGGAAACAAAGCCTGGCCCAAACCCCTGATCAAGCAGGACCACCGAGGCCCATTTGCCCAGGACTAGGCCAGTCAGCTTTTGAATATCTCCAAGGAGGAAGACTCCTCACCCTCACACTAAAAAAAAGAGTTTCCCGATGTTCAAAGAGAATCTCCTGTGTTTCAGTTTCTGCCCCTTGCCTCTGGTCCTGTCACTGGGCACCACCAGAAATAGCTTGACCCCGCCCCCTTTGCTTCCAGACACCCTCCCTTCATGTACTTATCTACATTGGTAAGATCTCTGTGAGCCTTTCCTTCTCCAGGCTGAGCAGTCCTGGCTCTCCCAGCCTTTCCTTATAGGAGACATGCTCCAGACCCTTCATAATCTTCAAAGAGTCTCCCCAGTATGTCCATCTCTCTCTACTACTGCAGAGGCCAGGCCTGGACACAGTACTCCACGTGTGGCCTCGCTGATGGGGACAAGAGGGGACAGATCCTCACACTCAATCTGCTGGCAACACTCCTCCTAATGTAGCTCCGGATACCATCAGCCTCGGTTACAAGGGCACATTGCTGGTTCGTGATTAACCTGGAGTCCCCCAGGAACCCCAGTCCTTTGCTGCCAAGCTGCTTTCCAGTTCTAGCACCTGGTGCAGGACTCCCCAGGGGCAGGACTTTGGACTTCTCCTTGTTGAACCTCATGAGGTTCTACGTGCTTTCATTTCAGCCAAGATTACATTCACCTAATGTGATCACTCGCTGCAGTTGGACACGTATGCACAGAATGGTCATACCTTGCTATAGCTGTAATTGTAGTGTTCAGGACCTTTGACTCTTAACTAGGTACGCACACTTTTCTTTCTCATATCATGCTTTAAAAGGTAAACAATAACATGAACTGACTAATTTGGAAGAGAGCAGTAGGCTATAGAGTTAACAGTTCTATTGGGTTTTTTTTTCCCTTATCTTTATTTATGGAAATTCAGATGGAGTGTCTGAAAGACAAACTCAATGTAGCTACCCATCGATTTCAAATGGAATTAAGGCACCAATGAGCTGCCTTTTTTTTTTTTCTTTAAAAAAATCTGTTCCTCAGTTGTTTTATCTTGAACAGACAGAAGGAGATTTAACAACAACAGTAAACAAACCATCTTAAATAGAATATTTACTTCTTCCTCTTCAGGCTGAATTCTGTCCACAGATAATGTGCATGACCTCAGGTGAACTCAGTAGGTTTTACAGGTCTGTATGTGGGGACAAAATTAATTTCTGGATTCCAGGGACTATTTTGTTCTATGTAAGGTAAGGAAGGGTTTGGAAGTCAGAAAATTTAGAACATTAATACACTTGTATTTAACTTAACTTGAATCTGGAGTTCGTAGTGTCTGGGATGGAATTTATTCATTCGTCCCTCTGCGGTTAGTAGCAGATTATATGGGTCAATAGTGTTCTGGATTATCCTGTCCCTTGTCTACTCAGACTCTAAATTATTATATAATCTGGCTTTCTTTCACCCTACTCTTTTCTAGATGATTTATTTTTATTATTAATTTATTAGAATAAAGCAACATACTCTTATCTCAAAAGCTGATTGACAGATTTAGACAAAGACCAAAGGATATATATCCCACATCAAAGTTATATAATATCTATTTAAAACATTAGTTTTCTTTAATAAAGGGCAGTTTATTCTCAGAATGTGCTATTATCATGAATCAGATCATGCTGATATTTGTCAGCAGTGTTTTCCATAGTGTAAGTGTTGCCCAAGTTCTAAATTTTTCAGAATATATCTTGGTGGCTGGAAATGCCTGCAGACTGCGTGTGGCAGCACTGGAAGAGCTGTTCAGATGGTAATATATCATTCATATAGGGAGGCTGAGTGGTCAATGACTAAGCTATCTATCAAAAACTCACATGCCAAATTTTTTCAGCAAAGTACAGACCCATACACATACAAGGTTATCTAACTCAGATGAGTTTCCATGAACATCTTTATGCCAAACAGTTTATAAGTTAAAAGCAGAGATTTTTCTAAGCTACCTACGAGATCTGGAGGTCATGTTTTGTATACTTAATAGATCTTAAAATGATTTAAATAATTCAAGGTCTAAGGAGTAGGTGGTGGCATATGTCTTAATGATGTTAATAATCTGCATTTCACACTTTTTAGTAACCAAATCTACTAGCAGCTACCCATTTGACAGATGTATGTGAAGTTGCCATTTTAGTGACTCACACAGCAAAACTGAAGACCCTTTTTTGAAGCACAGAATTCAACTATTACCCATTTTCCCTCTGACATTCACGTCTCTGTCCTGAGCATAGGACTCTGTGTAGCTAACAACTGTTTAAACTCGTAAGTATTCTGATGCTCATGTACTGGCTGCTACAAGAATCCTCCATAGATTCAGGTATGTGTGCTCCTTCAGCTTAACTAAAACTGCTGTTAAGTAGGTGCCTTCAAATTACATTCTTCAGGCATTGAACAATATCACCTCCCATTCAAACAGGACACAATGCAGTAAACAAAACTGTGCCCTTCTGTAGAGTCAATACACTTGTCCTAGTTTGCAAAGTAGTAAATGACAGCGTGACTTTATAAATGCTTAAAGATGTCAAAAGAGTCATCGGGAAAAATGCAAGTTCATGCTTTCATAATCAGTAATCTGTGATCTTCCAAGGAGTAGTATTGTAAGTTCTGGGGTCCTCATGCTATGAGTGAGTTTGGAGCTGGGAAAAGACCCTGAGACCTTCCCAATAGAGTCAGATGTAGGCATCAGTTCTCATTAAAAGTTACAACTGAAACTGTTACTGATCTAAATTCTAAGCCTTGAGCTGAGAAATCAGTCCTTAACAATAAAGCACTGTATACAATGTACAGTTCAGTTATGTATTGTACCGATGATTCTTCTCTCCCACACTCTTCCCATCAACACTGAATAGCCTTCCTCCTTCTCTCTTCTACTGACTCATTCTCTTTCTCCAACACAACTTATTAAAAATGGGGTTTTTTTCTTCTTTTTTTTTTTTCCTGCTCCTTCCTTATCTCCCTTTTTTTTTTTCTTTTTTTTTTTTTCCTCAGTGATTTGTCCCGGGTCTGCTGAGCTCTCCTTACTTTTCCCACCATCTGGCTAGGCAGATGTTATTGATATCACTGAGTGAGTGAGCTGTGAAAACAGTTGTTCAGAATCCGATTTTACCTGCAGTTCCCATTCTCTGTGGGACTGGAAGTTCTGATGATCAGGACAGGTGAAATGATGTATGAAACAAACCTCAATGCTTTAAAGAGAACTAATGTGGCACACACATGTTGTAGAGACAATATGGATAGATCCAAATTAAACAGAAATCATATGAAGAAGCAAATTGCCAAGTACAATGGGATGAAGTATTAACTTTAATCAAGGGTCAGCTACATTCTCCATGTCAGCTTCATGGTATTGCCTGGGGGACAGGCTAAAGGGGAACTACAGGAGAAACTTTGGCCCAACGCTGCGTAATTGATGTGAAATGAAGCAGCTACTTCAGCTACATTACAGGCCAAGAATGCAGAAAACCCATATAAAGTGTATAACCTGACTTTGTTCCTTATTAGTTCTGCTTGCTGCCTCCTCCAGGACACTACTTGCTCCAACAGAGACCAAGTCCTCACAGACCTGGACTCCACAAAGTTAATACTCAAACACTGCTGCCCAAATCCTAATGTACTCACACAGCCTGCTGATCGTCACCAGCTGAGGACAACACTTCCTATCAAGAAAGATCTCATAATTAAGACTCAGAACCAGAATGCTTTTGTTTAGCTTTAGATGCACAAACCATTCTGGAGATTTCTGAGGGATTCTGTTGCGTACTTTTTGTTGGATACAGCCATGCAGAAAAAAAAAAATTATAAAACATCTCACCAGATTCTTCAAATTCACTGTTGTATGCATTCCAAGTCTCACTTATGCGGAGCAGATTTTCTTCCATGGCTTGAATGTCCATGTAGGGACAGTTGCACTCTGGGAATCTGGGGCCACACTGACACCAGCAGTCATTGTCCTTGCAGATGAACTCCCCCTCTGAATTACAGGCAATATAGCTCAGAGCTGCCTGAACAAAATGTTCTTGCAGATACTCAGGCAAGATGACCTGAAGACCTGAGGAAGAGTAAGTATTTTAGCATTAAATGCAAAAGAATACTCAAGCCAAGCAGCTTCCCCAACCTATGTAACAAACAAATTATAAGGAAACTATATGGCTTTTTAGGACAATTTACACATCTATCATTTGCACTATGGCATGTATTTCCTAAGAATTAATTTCAGATCTATTCCTCACATTTCCCTCTCAGTGTGGGACATTCATTCCACTAACTACGAACCTGTGTTCCTCAGAAAGAACATTTACTGGTGTAATTTCTTTCTAGAGCAATTGTCAATAACAGAAAGAAAGGATTACATCAGCTTCTCCTTGTAAAGAATTGCTGAACTGAACAGCCTGAGCAGTAAGAGCTTTGCAGTAGGGAAGCAAGCAGCTGAATTATAATCTTGGGACTAGCAGCTAATGCAAATTTTGAGAGTGCTGATGAAGGGAAAGCAGCCCTGAAAGACAGAGTAAAGAGATAGTATAATCATAAAAAAAGAGGTGTGAAGGTAAGTGTTTTCATCCTGTGTTGTACTTGCTGTCCATGTTGCCTTCGACACAAGAAGATGTGGCTTTGCTAAGTAACTCTAGTTATCTCTCTATGATTCTGTACAGACAAACCAAGAAGAATGGGAAAAATTGGGTTGGAGGAAATTTTAGAAAAATAAAATTCAGCTGATACTTCATTTCTTAAAACATTGGTATTTAATTGCTAAGGGACAGTCAGTTGTGATGGGTAGGGCTATAAAACCCTGAGAAAGAAAAATCAGTCTTAAATCTACTAAGGGTCTAGCATGGAGAAAGGGTGCAAAGTATTGCTCCCACAGTGTTCCAAAAACCTCCCGCTATGTCACAATTCCCTTTGCAAAGTGTTTCATGCTTTACCCTGCCATGACATTCAGAGGCCTTGGAAAAACACGTTGCCACACTGATGTACCAGAACTTTCTCCTTCCTCTTCCTCTTTCCTCTTTTTTAATTTCCTTTTTATTATTATTATTATTATCTAATTACTATTATTTTCCTAATGAGATGTCTAACCTTCCAAGTTTTCTTACAAGTTCCTAGAGGAGACTTTGGACTCTTCATTATTTAGAGTCTTTGAAAATCTACATCCTGCTCCTACAGCAACTCCAGTCATTTCCGCGGGACAACTGCATGAGGTGTGACCCACTGCTCAGTATGTGCAGAACAGGCTCAGCACACTAAAAGTCACTCCCTCTTTGGTGGAATCTATGGGAATTCAGGCTGTTTAAAAGGTGTGAAAGCGGTTGCTAAATAGGACTGTAAAATGTTTACAGCATTACTCAGATTATTTTCTGATGTGTACAGAAATTGTTTCCCTTTCAAAGGCAACATCAGTTATTGACATTTCTTTCACTTTCTCTAGAATGTACTTATTGCGCACACAAGAAAAATTAGGAAAATGACCTTTTATGAGGTGGAAGAAAGAGAAAAGATAGTGTGATAAATGTCATTCTGTTCCAAAACAAATTAATGAAATTGCACCTACATACCTTGCAACTGAATCTTATTTTCAGGACTCTGAACCAGAACAGAGCTGACAGAATCTAGGTTGTCATAGTTACTGCAGCCAAGAGGACCAGTCCGTGTTTCTGTTACCTAATGGTAAGGGAATTGAAAAGCATTTGTTGTATTATTCAAAACAGACTGTGGAGTTCAGACGCTGTTTCATAAAGTTTCCATTTAAATCAGCTGGTGATACATTTCAGACTTCATTAAGGTGAAATAGCTCAATTAAATCACCAAAAGCGTGATTGCAAATGTCTAGCACCAGCACCACAGCTTCTGGGGAGCGCTGTGTTGCAGGGAACCCGTTCGAATGTTTCAGCTGACCAACAGTGTAAAGACGATTTGTTTCTGTATAGCTATGGGAATTGGAATGAGTTTAATAAACATGGTTCATAAGAACGACAACTCTGAATTTTTGCTGATGAAACTTGAGCACGTACCTTGTTGAAGTCATGGGAAAAAACTCTGACTTTTCCTGAAGAGCACAGCAGGATTCAGAAGTAAAAACCATTTATGGGCTGTGTTTATTATAGTGGTAGCAGTGGGATATTTTTCCTTAGGGGAAGGCCTAAGAGAAGTTTAGACATAAAACTCTCGACTCCTGCCTATTGCAATCACTCAATCCAGCAGCACAGATTCAAGATACAGCTGAATTTTTCAAAACAGAATCACCACAACTAGAGCTCTGGCTGAACAGTTGAGGATTGTGCTGGCTACGAGAAGCTATTTAAATGACTAAATTTATTTTTTAAAAATAAAAAGACAACAAACGGTTCGTATGTTTCATGGAATATCAGAGATAATTCTTAAGTGTCAACAAAATAATTATAAAGGGTAATTTCTTTTTATAAATGTTATTCTGAGCAAAAGGAAAGGGTCTAACATAGTTTCTCAGTCATGAAGCACTGCAGGTTTGAAGCAATGCTGTGATGCCCAGAGGATATTCAGGCAGCTCCGCAGCAGCCTCCCCACTTCTCTTTACTGCCAAAGTACAACTGATTCCTCTCTCACACCCCCTCCCAAGCTGCTCCCAGCCACTACCCTGGAACTCCTTAGCTCTCTTCCTTTTACGATCTAAGAGGCTGTGGGCAAGTTTAGCCTTATTTGATGACCTGCCTCAGATTGAATACAAGCACTCCCATTTTCTGTTACGTCAGGTACTGTATCCAGATCTGGATCTCATGCAGAATGAGCCTACATTGTAGGGTCAAGGAGCTCACTTCCAGAATACACACCTCCAGTGACCAGCTGGCTGACATGCAGGTAACTAACATTAATTCTTACAAGCAGAAGGAAGCTTGCTATTTTAACAGTCTGTTTTGGAAAGAATATGAAGGTTTGGTAAAATAATCCATCAATGCTCATGTTGCTTAAGATTTTTTGGCTCTCTAACAGTTTGTGCTGCCACCAGCATGTGTGGGTGGCTGCAGCTGGATGACACTACTCTTGAAACCACTGAGATTTCACTTTTTCTAAGATCTCTTGCACTTCTGCAAAGTAAAGGCAAAATCTTAAGGTATTCCAAGCTCTTGGCTCCCTTCCATCACTGTGAACTAGTGTTCTGAGAGTGGAGAGACGCTTTGCAGTGCCAGCAGCCGTGGAGAGGACACACAGAAGTGACTTCAGCAAAACCTCTTAGCAGAGTGCCAGCTGCACGAGGAAATGAGACTGAGTCAGAATGTCTTCGCCCTGCACATATTTGGCAGTCCTTAATTTTCATGCCAGGGCCAGATTTACCATGGTTTTTGCTTAGTCATCCTGAATCAGCACAAAGAGTTCTGCATGGGCATCAGAATTGACTTGGACATGTCTGGAATGACAATTTTGATTTACCTGTGATCTTTCAGTCCTCTCCCTCTCCCAACATATGCCCTAAAATTCCGTTCTAAAGTCTCATTTTTGTGTAATACCCGCAGACCACATGCAGAATCCTAATCTGTTTATACAGTGACAGAAACACTCACCTACATTAAATAAGATAAGCAGCCAAGAAACCATGAAAGAGAGGTGAATGTTGTTATGAATTTTATCCTAGTTCTGAAAGATTGTGTTCAGCATTTAACTATGCAATTCTTTATTTAAGGATCTGTTTATTTTAGTGTTGCTTTGTTTTGTATGTTTTCTTCTTTTCAACCATTTGTTTGTAAGGCAATGCAGCTTCATAAATTTCTATGAAATGTATGAACTGTAGAGCCAATTTTACAATTACTGTCCATTCTTGTTATTTTTCCTGAAATCACAAAATAAGGAAGATTAGAAAGTAGTTTTATAATTACTGTGCCCCTTTTTGTTCATGTATCTTCATTCTTCATTTGGATTATGCAAAACAGGCAGAGATTACTGCTGTTTTGATTATGGGAGTGATACCACTTTATGTATTTAGGTGTGTCAAGAGGCAGAATGGAGACAAAAACATCGTTAAAAAGCTTTTTGACTTTCAGAGACTGATTATATAAATCCACTTATTCAAAAGAAAACTATATACATAAAAACCCCCAGTGTGGTTAGATTTGGAAATGACATTCATGATTCATGAACAATAAAATACTGTTCTACTAATAGCAATAATAAATAATGCTCTATAAACAGAGCAATAAATACGGACTTTTCCCAAACATTATGTTTTCACTCAAATCTATGTATTTGTATTCTTCATTCTTTTTCTTTTCCAAGTCCCCTCACCTTCCTATGTCAACTCCTTTGCTCTGGTACTCTTAGATTCTGCACAGAAAATACCTTGCAAGGAGAAAATCAAAATGTCTGGTCCCAACATACAACACAGAAAGACTAAAGCAGATAAAAATCACCCTACTTCAACTTTCTGTGGATGACACTCAAAGTGATGTAGTTACATATGCTTTTTCATACTCTGTACAAACCCTACTCAAAAAAAAAAAAAAAAGAAAAAAAAAAGATTGCAAATCAGAAGAAAAATTTCAGTAGTTGATAAATCAAAGACTCAAATTTCAGTCAAATATTCTGATCAAATACAGGATTTTATTTTGGAGTGACTCATTTTGATAACAAAGCAGACTACTGAGGGGGAAAAAAAGGTTGAAAAGTTTTCTGGTTTGATCCATGTATTTCTGAAATCACTAATGATTTTACTTTTTTTTTTTGTTTCAGGAACAATAGAAACAAAATTGGAAGGGTAAAGGCACTTCTTTAATTATCTTCCAAGCAGAGAAGCATGACTACATTCAGTCCCAAAATCCCAGCTGAAAACTGTTTTGTCTGAAAGTGTACAATAAAAGATAAACCAAAAAGAGGAGAGGGAAAGGCAAAATGACAGTACAGAGTACGCTAAGATGCTGGCATAGTCCAGAGTGATCGCATGTGAGCAGAGTGAATCATGACCACATGCTTGGTTTATAAACGCCAGACCTGCAGCACACAAAGAACGCCAACTCGCAAAGCTGAATACTGCAGAACAAAGTTATTTAATAACCAAAACCCCCTAAGAACCAGTAACAAAATATGTGTGAAACCATCTGACATGAGCCAGGCGGGCTATTCTCAAGTGCCTTGTTTTCAAAGATTATCACAGAACAGGTTTCCCTGGGCAGCAGGGTTTTCAGTTCCCAGAAATAAACTATAACATTTAGCATTAATGAGACAAATGCCTACAGTTTTCAGTCAGTTAAATCTCATAACCATGGTGATAACGACCCGATTATAAGTGCACTGAGAACATACCTCCTAGCACTTAAGCGGGGCTGAATTCTTGTGATATCAGTGGGTAGTATTTCCCTGGGAAACAGTGTGGGGTTTTTTGTCCCTGATAATTAAGCCCATGGAAGGTTTTCCTAACAAAACGGAAATACACTTCTGCGGAGATTTGGTTCCCGGCGTGTCCCTTTGAATGCACTCAGCTAACTCCTACCTGCATGCCCGTGCAGAGGTGCTGTGCTCTCTTGCATAAAGGACTGTCCTCTCCAGCAAGACTCTTTAAAAATGTATTTGGCTTCCGAGGAAGATAACTGAGCCAACACAACCGAGGATGAGACAACGCTAGTCACTTCAAAACAGGCAGCTGCATTCGTATTCGTATAAACCTCTTTAATATTTTAAACATTAAAATAATGGCTTAGAGCAAACTCATCATATATAGATGACTATTCATGGAAGAAGGTCTCTTCTGAACAATTGGTGCAGACAGAGGAAAGGGCAAAAGTATGGAGCAGGGAGAAGCCTGAGGAAGTCTTTAGGATTCTCCTGTGTGACTCTCGTGTCAACCTCACCTTCAGGATCTGTCCTCCAGCCCATGTTCCCACACACTGTCATCCCTACACATTCTGCAGTCAGTGCTCATTTCACCTAGAAAAGATGTTGATCAAATGAATAGGAACTAGATGTACTTTCTATTCAGAAGCGGATCTCCTGCCAACTTTGGGTGGTTTTTTTCACCCCCCTGCTGCACAGTTTTTCACAAAAGCACCTTTCTTTCAACACTTTCCTTTACCACACAGTAATTGCTGCTCTGCTGCCCTACTTGTGTCATTGAGCATATTAAAGGACTCCCACTAATTAATCTGTAATTAAAATAAATCAAATCTTTGGAATGTTCCAAGCAGTGACATTTATCTTGCTACCAGCTAGATGAACATTTCTGAAGGAGGTTCAGACAAACCAAGAGCACCCACGATGTCAGGGGTTGGATAAATATTTTCAGGTTTCCTCCTTTTTTCAATTACCGGTATTCTAAAACAATCCCTCATAGGCATGTAACATCTTCAACACAGTTTCTAGAACAGTACTGAGAGCTTAGGACTGACTTTTTGATTTGAAGAGCCCACCAACTCAGGAGACCTGGAATTGCTCCCATCGTATTTTTCTATCATCTGCTGCTGTAAAACGGAGCAGCAACGGTAAACTTGAGCTTTCTGAAAATGAAAGACATTGCAAAATTTCCATTACCTTCATTAGAAGTGGAATAATGACCTCTTTCAAGTTTTTGGGCAAGGAGATGGCTTTCAGTTTCACTGAATGCAGCAATGAAGCTTCCCAAGAGATCAGTATAATCCCTCCATTCCTTCTTCTCTGTTTCTACAGCCTCGGGAATTTACTGTGAACTGGACTGCTGCGTCACAACAGCAATGAAATCAAAATGCATTATCCCCACAGAAAGCATCAAGAACCTTGGAAATCGGGATATTCTAGGAACTGGAAATGAACTCAGACTACTTGGGTTCCGCTGCGTTGTTACATTTGTTAAGAATATTATGATTTTTTAAGGTTGTTTAGGTTTACCTGATGGGGACCAATCACCTGTCTGTTCAAGTGCATTCCCCACTACCTCAGAGAGCAATTTATCACCTGTAAATTCCAGGAGCATCCACAAGGACATCGAAAGAAGTCTTTGAATCTGTGCTGTGCCACAGGACAATTAGAGAAGAAACCAAGACTGTCAGGTACGCCTCAGCTCTGAACTAGCAGGAGATGTACATAGGGCTGAAATAATTTGTGGAAATAGTTGAGAAAGGGCTCAGGTAGGGAGGAGAAAATGTTTGCTCCTCACACTGTTGTGTAACACCAACTCTGCAGCCTGTGCAGCACTCCTGAGGCTATGGAAATTGAAGGTGGGGATTTACCCCAGCTCACATAGCTGGCAGCACTGACAGTTCTGGCATCAGAGCCACAATTTTCCCTTTTCAAGGGCATTTAAAATCACTGCATGTCAGATGCCATGTTCCCATGCATCCTTATGTAAAGCAACAGGGAAGTTTGCAGGAAATGAGGCTGTTGGAAAGCACTTTCAGAAAACGAGGTTGCATCAGCCTCAGACAGACACTAAGGACAGGCATTCTCTCAGAAAGATAAAAGGTATTTCTTTTAATTAATCTTGAAGGGTAGATGAGAGTGAAGCTCTCTTACGGAGAAGTAATAGACTAGCAAAAACTTAATAATAATAATAATAAAAGCTTAGTATTTTGTTTCAGTTTACATTTAGATACTTCTTCTTTCCCACATCTTACTTAAATGAATACTAATCTTATTTTTTCACAACTTTTATTGCCTAAAGAGACAGCAACCAACAATAACTGAAATCTATTTTATTTTCTTTAAAAGATAAAATTAGAAACAAAGAGGGCGGCACAGATACAAATTAAAATAATATTTCATGTTCATAAAAATCTCAAGGTATCTGCAGAGAGTAAAAGCAAAGAAGCCTCCTGAAGGAAAGCCCAACTCCTAACCCTCCATCCCTTTCCAAGCGTATCTCCATTACTGTAAAAGGACAAAAAGCTCCAAAGAAAACTTGGGGCACACGCTGAAAAGGGAGACCAGCTACCTACGTGTAGCACAACTGCAAAATCCCATGCAAACTTCCCAAGAGTATTAGGAACAGGTTTGTATCTTCATGGCTCAGTTACAATATGCAATGCTGAGGCTACTGGGATTTTTCACTGCGGCCCCAGTAGTATCGAGAAGACAGAATGATTTGGCTATTTATAAGACTCACAAATATTATTAGTCATAATAATACTGTACTGCAGTTGAATGGAAAATAATTTTCTTAGGTTGGGAAAGTATGAATAAAAAAATATATATTCCTTCCTGAATCAGAATAAAAAGTTAAAATATTCTTTTTTTTTCTTTGTCAAATGGAAGGGAAAAGAAAGTCTAGGTGAATATAAAAAATATCTTTGGGTGATCTCGAAACATTTTACCTTTAATGTGGCCAGGTTTTAAATTTATATATGTATCTTTTAAGAGAAAAATAAGAATAATGTGCCAAAGAAAAAAGAAGTGTTAAAGGTTAACATTAGGACCTAAAAATAACAAAAATGATTTAAAGTCTATGAGCCCAAAAAACAAAGTGGTAAGGGCAGATTAATTACTAACCAGGTTTTCCATGGAGATCCTACCTATGATTATATATTTCTGTGCAACTCTAAACCTTAGTTGCAATATTCTTTTTGGTATTATCTCTAAAAATTTACTAATGTAAGCTATTTCCAGACCTTGTGTTCCCTCCTCTGGAGTGCACATAAGCTCCTGATTTATAGCACTACGGTTCCCAGTGCTCTGCACCCTGCTTCCTGCCACATCTGCAGCAGGACGTTTTGCATGTCCACTTTATTTTACTGTATTCCAGTCAAGCTACCCCTTATGGGGCTGTCATTCTAACTTCTCAAAAGAAATCCCGTTACTGCCGATAACGCACACATCTGCTTCCTTGCTCTCTGCCTGGGTCACAGAGATGTTTTTAGGGATTTATTTTTAGGTTGTATCCTCATTACTTCCTGCCCATTTATTCCCTCTGGTAAATGATTGTAGCACGTTTGCCCTTCCTGTCACATTGGTAGTGCCAGCTCTTAATTTAGAGTTTTGCAAAACTCTCGTTTTTATGATACTGGTTTTTACCTTTTGTGTGGTTTCCTGGGTATTTGAAGACCTCCCTAGAGAGTTAACAATTAGAACTGATCTATAACTTTAATCATTAAATCCTTATCAAACGTTTAAACTAAAGGGAAAGGGTGGGCTCAATTTGGTTTAGAAAATAAAAGCAACTTTATTCTGAAGCTCTAAACTTAATTTCATAGGGATGCTTTCTCAGGGTTAGGTGACTAGTTTAGGTATATTGCTCTGGAGCTTTGACTGATTATGCTGCTCCATTGCTATGCTGTGGCTTAATCTGCAGTGAAGGCAGATCCTTGCCTTTAAATCACACAGACTTATGAAAAGACGTGTAAAGTACATTCCTGAGACAGGAATCTGATTCCAAATACTGCCGCAGTAAATATGCACATCAAGCACAGTGCATGGCTATAGATTATAAGATTCTTATAATAATAAGAGTTATTATTACTCATTATTATTGTTATTTAGTTATAAATTCTGTAGGAAAAATAATACGAACACTGAAACCTTTCAGCAGCTGTCTAATATCTCTAAGCTTATTTCTTCTGACTCTGAGTCTCTGCTACGCCGAGATGTTCTTCCTCATCTGACCTTTGCGTTCATACGTGGTGTTGATAGGTGTTCTCTCTCATGTTTCTTAGGGTTCAGAGGTAGGGAGAATTTCTGTGAATTTTATAGTCCTTGCTTGACATTTTGTGACCTGCTGACAGGCGGTGGCTGTCAATTGGAGAGTGGCGGCCACGGAAAGCACAGAAGCGTGTTTCTCAACCCATACACAAACCACTGCACAGTCAGGATAAAGAAGAAATTAAAATCCATACAGATCTTGACTGCCTCCAAATTACTGCTGGAATGCTCTGCTCTAACTGCAGCATTCGATATGTTCACTGTGGGTCATTTAATATTAAAATCCTTCTGTTTTCTGGGTTTATTTACCTTTTAAAGTAAATATTTTAGGTTTATTTTGCCTTTTAAGGAAAAAAAAAAGAAAGAATATGAACGGTAGTATGAATTCTTTATATATTTTTGACGCTGTGATGGTAAGCGTTCTGTGAGCGCTGCCATAGCCTCTTGTTTGCATATATGTATTTATAACCTGCTGAGGGTTTATTTTCTTGTTTGTTTGGGTTTTTTTACCCTTCTCTCTTGAATAAACTATATAACAGATATAACAAAATCCTTCCGTTTGTTATGGTCTATCCTGTTTTGTTGTTGTTTCCTGTTCATTTGTTGTTTGGTTTCTTTTGAAGTGAAAAATAGTTACCTAAAGTCTTTCCAAAATGCATATCCTAGCATCTCTATTATGTGCTATTTTGTTGCTTTGAAAGAACTTCATGCTGTGCTACCAACTAGCTGGCGATGCTATAACTTCTTGCACTCATTACTCCTCTACACACACTGCTGAAAATAGGAGGCAGTGTAGTTTGTATTAAAGGCTGCTAAAACACATCCTCTTAGGAGTGTCAGGCTGCAGCTGCTGTGATGTATCGTGACAATTATGTTGCTGAGTATGCATTGTGAGAGTGCTCGGTAAAACACGCTATTGCGTTAACTTGCTGGTCCTTTATTCCCCCCTTTCCTCTCACTCTCCAAAACACTGAGGGCCAGATTTGTAAAGGAATTGGGCTGTTTTGCACCAGCTCGTGAGCTGACCTCTACATTAATTTTTACAAAAACGAGCCCTGGAGTTTCAATTTAATTAAAACTCAACTGTCCAAATGAATTAAAGTTGTTTTTAATATAATCACCTTAATCTGTTGAATAAGATAAGGAAATAAATCCCCTCCTGTATTTCAATTTTATAATGAGACAATCACAAGTCCTGCGCTGTGCAGTAGGACACAGTACAGGAACATTTCAGCTACCTGAAGCTGGGCTAGCTTCAGAAAAAGAAGGGATATGGCTGTGGAAGCCCAGGGCTGCTCCTGAGCAAACACACGCTGCTGAGAAACACGGTGTCTTCACCTGAGCACAGCACTGTAGTACAGCTTTCCTGTCACGGCCCGTGTTTCACGTTTTATTGACGTTAGCACCATGCACTAGCAGTGCTTTGTGCCATGGCACAGCCAGACTCAAAGACCAGAATGGCAGCATTTAATCTCAGCTCTCTAATGGTGCCATTCTAAACCCGCAGTTCAGCTCGGATTAGTGAAAGACCCTCAGGAGATGCCCAAAATGCAAGGGAAGCCTAACTGCAGGTCTCAGTTCTGCTAAGATTAGATAATGACCCCAGTTTAAATTGAAAAATCCACACCTAGCCATGTAAATAGGCAGCTGATTTTGTGAAGCTTTTAATAATGAGTGAGGCTTTCAGAGCAAGCTGGGGAAGTACTCAATTCCCACTAAAATGTTGTGGGACTTTGCCACATTGGGACAGAGATTTGGGAGCATAAGTTCTATGCATTTCCTGAAAATCTAAAGTCCCCCTGTGAAAAGCTGCAAGCTTTGGTCCTCTGCGAAGGCAGAGTGATCTTCCAAAGGAGCGGAGAACTTGGCATTTCCTAACGGCCCTGAACAACACTTGTCCTTGAAACTCTGTACTGCGGCTTCTCCTTGACATTCCCAAGTAATGCTACCATACCTGAACAATGGGGAAAACACACAGTTTGGAAAAGGGACAGTCATTTCTGGGCTTCAGCTCCCCATTTTTGTTTAATTAAACTTACATTTCCTATGTAATTTCTGCAAATGCCTGACGTTACAGGTCTGTCTGGCCCAATGTCTCTAACTGTGATTTTACAACTTAAAGCTCTTGCTGGAAACAATTTTTGGAGCTTCCCAAGTTTCAGTCATTTACAAGGTTTCTCAGCTATACAGTCTTAAATCCTGTCCACAAAGTCAGTGGGGAAAGTGAGGGCAAGAAGGGTTCAAGATCTGGATTTCAAAAGCGTGTGTATTTATACAAAACAATGGAAACTGTCTGAAGTTAGAATTTGACAGAAATCTGACAGAAGTACAAGACTTTATAGTATTTCAGCATTTCTACTTTTGACTACAGCAATTACCTGAATCCACAGAAAATCACATTCAAGTATGAGGAATGAAAGAAAAAAAAAATTGAAGCAAGCAAGCTTTTTCAGACAAAACAAAGAAACAAAAAACCATGTATTTCAGCCTGAGTTCTGAGTGAGAAACTAATTTCTTTACACTTAAGTTTCCTCTCTAACATCCACCATGAGTCATTCATGGGTTAATTATAGATAATCATATCTAGTTACCATCACAATAGACCTCTGTTCTTATAACTATTGGTAATCTAAAGTTTTCAGAGACAATAAAAGTGCTTAAATCCTCATAGTAAAAAAAAGAAAAAGTGGTTTTGGGGAAGAAAAAAGCTAATTGCACAATAAAATTTAATTGAAATTAGAGGGCACATTCTCAAGGATGTTTATTCTTTCTCAGTCAGATGGAATAAATGAGCTGTAATCTGGCTGTAAATAGCTGGTGGGAAATTCAATTTATGCATCTGTTCTTCTGTTGCCTCCTGTTCTTTTGTTACGCTGTGGCTGTCCCACAGCTGTTTGGACCTGGAGATAACACCTACACCTATTCACCTGCCCTGGCTCCCCTGAAGGAAACTGTTCTGGAATGGAAGAAGATATCCTCCCAAAGACCACTGCGTATCAGCCTTGCTTGATTAGCCACCAGTGTTATTATACTTGCCCAACATAACTGTGCTCGTCCTTTTGCAGAATGAGAGATTATTGAATAGTGAGACTATTCAATAACTTTTAATTTACCGTGAGACAAACGTGTTTCTTGTACGCTCTGCACAATTGTTTGGACCCGGTGCAGAAGTTCATTAGTGACAGCGTTGGACTTGCAGCTCCTAGCGAGCAGGACTCGGGGTCACTGGAGCAGGTTATCTATCAACTGCATTAGACTCAGAAGGAAGAAGGAAGCCTAGACTGTGCATAGCCCTCTCCCAGCACTGAAGAAGTCTCCTAATTAGCTGTTCAGAGTATGGATGCGTGATCTCAGGGTAGCACGCCAAGGTCATTCTGCTAGTGGGCAGTAACAGGACATGTTGTCAGAAGCACAGTAGATGCTACAGTAACCGGTGACCTTCACGTCTTGCTCACACCATCCATCAAACAGCAAAGGAAAGAGGTCAGCCATACGGACGAGGGTCATTGCACAGTCCTAGGTCTTGGGTCATTTTACCTTCCCCTGGGCCTCCAGCTACGGTTAGATCTTCAATAGGTGCAAATGAGCACAGCTGTACAGAAGTGAGAGCAACACTGAGCTGGAAGAGCTGAGAATATTGCTCATTAAAGATACCACACAAGGAAAGAAAAACATTTGCTGACTTTATTTGTATTCTGCTCCCACAACTGTGCAGGGTTTTATTAAACAAGAGGAGAGCGCACCCCATCATCCTAATAGGGATGTTAATAGGGAGAGCTAACAGCCATCAGTGCATCTGAAGAGAGATTTTCACAGGAAAAAGCTTCTAAAATGAGCATGCAAAGGAAGTAATGTTGGATCTGTAATATTTCAAACACAACAGGATGTACACTCATGTAAATGCATATGCAAATTAGACGCAGCCCTCAGGCGCTTGGTGAGTTTCCAACGAGGCCCTTGAGGCTGCAAACTGTTGATTTAGCATATGAGCCTAGCCACTTACCCTGAAATGCATGCATTAAAATAATATTGAAAGAATGTATGTATCAGGGACTTTTAAATAAGTTAAATATTGATATAAGCTCTGGGTAGCTCCCATGGACATTTCCTTTCCAGTTCAAAACCGCCGTAGTGGGTGATTTTACTTTCACCTTAATGTGGAATAAACAAGGTATTGGCTATGTGATTAATGCAAAGCCTCAATCAGTTGTACTCAACGTTATTTTTAAGGATAATTATGTCACAGCTAACAAACTTGATTACAAACAAATTTGATTATCAAACTTGATTCGTGAAATACATGTCTCCCACTCTTTTCCTCCTGCTGAGCAGTAGCAGAATTTGCTCTGAATTGTATTGGCTTTCCCCAGCTAGATAAGAATTAAACATGAAGACTTTAATGTTAATTCCCACTTCCCCCTTCAATACTTTCCTTTCACTGTGACATAGTTTTTCAGTAGAAAAGCTTAATTATAAAACTTATCAAACTATTATCCCCCTACATCAGTCTCACAAAATCATGTAGCAAAACCTGTGAGAAAAAGAATTCAGCTGTCCCATAGCTCAGTGAATCTGAATGAAGAACACAAGAATTGCCCAGGTATTCATTGTTTTAATTACAGCAGGGAGAAAAATGTTTCATTGTGTGTTGCTGTCCAAAGAGAAATTCTTAGACTCAGGAAAACACTGTCTTTTTTTTTTTCTTCCCAGAAGGCTAACTGAGCTTGATCATCCTCACCTAATATTTTGTTTGGCTGTGTAAGTGAAGAGACCTAAAGGATCCCTCTCCATGTCCTACCTGTAAAGACCTTAGACCTGAATCTATTAAGGAAGTGCAAGTCGGAGAAGCTGGAAAGATTAGGAACTGAATGGCCAAACCTAGCACAGCCTTAGCTTGTGAGTGGGTGAGCTGCTCTTTGCTGTCCTGGCATTGACTGAGCACTGCTCCAGCTCTGCTAAAGCCTCATCCTCTTCTGGCCTCGATAAATCCATCCTCAGTGCTGCTTTTTGGGTAGCTTCAAGACCCACTCTGCTCCTGTATGCTATGGTTTTTCTTACTATTTCATGCTCCTGTAGATGACATTTCTTCCTGTGATATTAATAGTACATTTTTGTTGCTAAAAGATCATTAAGTCTTATTAATGAAGAATAGAAAAAGAAAAAAAGAGGTGTGAGGAGTGATCTAGTCTAACCTGAAAAGGGTGACTTACATCAGTTTTGGAAAAAAAACAAAGGAGCAAAAAATGTGGACTTGCTTTGGGGTTTTGAGGTTTTGAAGGAAAGAAAGTATATTTTTAAACTCTCTTCTTGAATAATATTTTCCGAGGTGTCACAGGCACCAAGATAGACATATCAGAACATGGTTGTGCAAACAGTTGTGCAAAGTTGTTTCTCACTGCTGATGCTGTTTCAGATTGCCCACAGCCCCAGGAAATGTGGCAAACAAACAAGCAAGCTGAAAAGCAAATTATCAAATTACTGCCGTTCACGTTGAAGTCCACAGCTCCAGGAACACCTTTGCGACAGCGCTCATCCATGCATCGAAGTGTTCTGATTTCATTGCCAATACCATGCCTTTAGAGTTGTGCTTTAAGTCTCGTCTGTTCCAAATAGTGTATTTTGGGTTGTTTTATTCGATACACATTCCCAAAAGGAGAGTTAAGTCCTTCCTAATAAGAGCATGAGTTATATGGAACATTATCAATACTCTCAGTACTCTCTCCCTAAAATATAAACTCTGCTAGTATGGCAGAGTCTAGTACACTGCACATTAAAAAGCCATCCAAAATTAATCCAAAAGGGTAGTATCAAATACTAAATAGATTCTAAACATGATTTGGTTTTTATTTTTGGTTAACTAGTCAGCAATCAAAAAATGATTGTGTATCACATGGAAAATTTCTACTATCAATTCAGAATTTCAGGGATTTCTAATCTTGTTCCAATACCTTTACACTGCGTTTCTTTGATGCTGGTCAGAAGAGAGTTAGGGAAAGCTGAGAGAGCTTTTCTTGGACCCCCTTTGCAAATCCTCAGTTCCATCTCTTGTGCAGCTGAAGGCTTTGAGCAGAGCCATGGTGAGCAAGCCAGACACACAAGGTCCTGTGACTTAAAGAGCTGCCCTGTAATTTATGGTGTCAAAAGCACTAGGGTCAGTGTCCAACCCAGGAGGGGATGGCCAGCGTACCCTAGTCCTCAGGCCCCTCAGGGTGCTGCTTCTCCCGAATCAGTCCTCAGGCTGGTCTGCTAGAGCAGAGATCTAGCTCTGCAGCGCCACGGAAAAACTCTGCTGTATTTCAGATGCCAGTACGTATGTTTTAATAAATTACCTTGAAATATAGTAGTTACACCATGGATGTAGAACTTTATTTTTTGGTTTTCCAACTTAAAACAGTAGCGTTTCGAAAATCTGTATGGGGAGAGAACAAAAAATGCCTTCCCAGGCTGCTTCTGTGTTCCTCGTTTTCAACAGAAACAGGATTTTGTTCAGTTAAGTGTTCTGACAATAGAAATTTGTAATGCAAATGATCCCAGTCTCTCAATGAAAGTGAGTTAAAAACCAAGGGTTTCACTATCAGCACTGTTGCATCTGATGTGAGAACCATTTTCTAGAGCCTCCTGCAGTCAATTAACCAAATCAGATTTGCTGATGAACTACAGCTTGCATTTACATCCATTGCAGTGGGAGAATGGAGAGGAAGCTGTGTCATTTGGTAGCATTTGTAATAAAATTTTGGACATGTGTAAGGTTCATCACATAAATCATTAGCAAGCAGGATGGAATTTTGCTTTAGGACACAAATTTGCTTTAAAAAAAATAAATCAGTGAATGGAAAGGAGAAATTTATTTCAGGCACTGTTTCTTCTCTACCGCTGCAGTTACCACTGGTTTCAGCTATGCATTTTCACAGGACAGAAGGAAAGCTGTGCGTGTGGTTTGATGGAAGGAGGCTAAAGGTTGTGGTACATCTACGTAACAAACAATGGGATGAAGGGAAGTCAGAGCAGCGGGATGGGTGGTACGATGGTCTGCAGCCCTCAGACTAGATGAGTCCCACCTCACCCCTGCTGCTTCTGCCTTGTCAGCTGTGCTGCCTGAACAGCCAAAGGCCATCCTGCAGATGACCAGCTCTGAGCTGGGGTTAGCTGCCATGCTGCTGGCCCACAGTGGATGGGGCAGGGGGAAGATCTTCCATATCCCAGCAGCCAAACTCAACAGGTGCTGCTGAGCCACAAATTCCAGTTGTATCCTCACCGTAAAGGCCCTGGCACTTCCAAGGAGGTGAATTTATATTTACTTGAGTAACAGCTAAGGTAGCTGGAAACTGCAGTTGGCTTCACATGGTCCTTAATGGATGGACCTTAGTTACCAGTGGAAAGATCCAATGAACAGAATGGATTTTAAATCCACATCTTCCATTAAAAGCTTCATAATTAATGCATCTTTAATTGCAAGTTAAAATTTTATTTGCTCTTCAGTGCTGGAAATGGACTGAGAGAGTTTATTTCAAATAAGCAACATTAGGCAGAGAGAGCTGCTCAAAAGAAGAGTTGCTTTGTATTATACCTGCCAAAGCACGGACCGTAGCCAAGCACCCTCCAGTGCTATGGGTGACCTGCAGCACTCAGTAGGCAGGATGTTCTGACTGACAAACTGCACTAAAAGAAGTTCCTAACAGAAAATAAGACGTGCATCCTCAAAAGTGCAGAACCAAGAGCTCCAGATTGCTCCAAAGGTCAGTTAAATGGATAATTAATATTTCACTCACAGGGGTACAATACCTATACTCGAAAACAAACACACAAAACAAAACAAACAAACAAATAAAACCACCAAAGAGGTACAAGGGAACTGTATGTGCCTGTACTCAACTATGTCTGTCTTTAAGTGTAGTTGCTGAGCACACATGTAAGGGAGATTGTCTCAGTGACCGAACACTTCCGCAACGACCATCTGTATCTTCAAATGATGCCTCACTCACCAAGAGCAACATCTTTAGTGCATTAGACCCCCTTCTGAATGTTAACAGATCTTTTTTTACTAACCAGAACACGTTTTGCATGAGAAGCTGCTAGTGACTGTGGAAACGCATCTGCAGGTTGTCCTGGAGGACTTCCCTACCTTGATGGCAGTGGAGGCAATCTGGATGTGGTGCAGCCTGCGCAGCGTGCTGTCCCTGTCAATGAAGTAGGAGGCTGCCAGCTGGTGCAGGGTCTCCAGCGTCACCGCAGAGCTGTTCGTGCTGGGATCGCTTCCTTCCGACCTCTTGCTCAGCTTCCGTTTGTCCACAAAAATTGTGAGTGACTCCTCTCCTGAGGAGGGAAACAGAAACCCCAGCATTCATCAGGGACGTCTCCTGCAGATGCGGTTTTGCCAGAAGCACGGGGACACGCGAAGGGTTCCCTGGCTGTTGTCTAACACCCCGCTGCCGCTGCCCGCTGGCAGGCACAGACCATCCAGTGCCTGTGCACATGGACAGCAGGCACTATTCCACGTATTGATCCTTTCTTTGTGGTGCCCTGTGTGAGTAACAGCTATACAGTAGCTATACACTCATGCCTAAATGCAGTGACACCGGGGTGAGTCTGCCACACAAACTCCTGTTTACCAGCGATACGGAGATTCTGTAGACAACTGAAATCGTGTTTAACATGTTTTCATTTCCAGGGTCGCTTAATATCTTAATTTCTTAGTATTTAATATTGGCGTAGAAGAAAATGGAACCAGTGTAATACACGAGACTTTTCTTTTTTATTGTTTCCCTCTTTTAACCCATGTATCACATCTGACTGCAGAAGAAAGACACCTTGCTACAAAACCAAAGCAGAATCCCACTTGCTTAACTGAGCGGGTTCTTAAGAGCCATTCCAGATCACACCTACAGAGTCTGTTACATCTGTAAAGGAATTTGCCACATTTATTGTTTATTTCATGGATTTTATTTTCAGGCTAAGCAAGAATTCATTCACTTAATAATGTTTTCAGGTTTACCTCAAAAAATGAACTAGAAAAATAATTTATTGACTCGGTATTTTCTGCTTTGCGACTTAGATCTGAACTAACAACAAAACCACTTGTCTTGCTTGCTGATCCTGTGTTCAGTAACTTGCATTCCTTAACATTAGTCTCCAGGGTCAATGAACGGCATCATTATACCTGTCTTTTAGGTGCAGAACAACTCCACTGCCTGCCATTTCCCTCTTCCTGGAAAGGAAACTGCCCCGGTAGGGTCTGCCTTGCCACTGGTGCTAGTTTCATGGCTCACCCACCTGCTACGCTGGCATTTTGCCCGCTTAGGGGATGGGATGCCAGCTTTGAGCGGGTTTACGTGCCAAAAAGTAATAGCCATAGAGGGATAATATGTAAGATGAAAACATGACATCATCTTTAAAGGGAGATCACCTCGGTGGTGAGCAATGCTAAATGAAGAATGCAAACCACATCTGTTGACCAATTTGACGCGCAGCTACCTTGGCTCGCAAAATTCTTTTCTGTTTGGAGAAAGAGGAGCACGTTCACGTTGATGAATGTACCTTACAGTGGGTCCCAGTCTTTTACAAATTCAGAGGACAGTCAGGCCCTTCAGACAGAATAAAGGCAAATAAATAAAGGCAAAAATGCCTTTATTCAGGAGCCTCTTATCTAATTAGACCTGCTGGGCTTGTGCAGTGTGTTCACTTTGCCCTGGAAGGGACAGCTGCTGCCCAGGACAGCTGGCTACCCAGCTGCAGCCTACCTCGGGTTTCACCTCTGGATTTGTACTTCTCCCCCTACAGCTTTCGAATGGGTCACTTTTTGATGTGTGTGCACGCAGTCATCAAAGCAGGGATTCATTGCCTCGACTGCGAAGAACCGGGAATTAAAGCAACGTCCGTACGTAACGGGATTTCCCCACCCAGTCACCCGATTCCTCTGCTGCAGTCAGGGGACGGGGGCTGACACTCAGTGCAACTACTGCCCGCACCCCCTGCCCAGCGGAGCGGGGCTGCGCGCCAGGGCGGGCACGAGCAGTTGCGCTAGCGCAGGCTCACGGCCGAGGCGCGGGGCCAGTTGGGGGCCAGGGGCCACCACTCGCCCCCTGCCGCATCCGCGCCAGCCGCTGTCCGCGGAGCTGGGCAGGCACGGCCGAGTCCAACGACTTCTGCTGTGAGAGAAACTTGCCACCGAGCCCCGGTCTGCGTTCCAGCGTCGCTGGTGTTCAGCTGTGCCGGTGCAAGGAGAGCTGCCTGCTCAGAACCTGCCTGGCGACTCCAGCTGCCATCACAGACGCTTCTGGAGTGGAAAGCGATGGGGCGGGCTGAGGTTCGGGCCAGGGGCCACTGCCCTTGTGCGGCTGTTTGCGGCGGTGCAAAGACAGCATCTCATCGGAGCAGACAACACCAGAACTCGCAGGAGCAAGCAGTGTGTCAGTGACCAGTGCAGGCTGCGCAAGTAAGGCGCAGAATTTCACTAGGAGATGTTATCTGTCCCTTCTCCAGAGCTCTTAGCATATTCAGTTTAAAGTGACTTCTGTAAATTTGATTGGCTTTCTGCTGAAAACAACATATAATGAATTATAAGGTAAATAAAAACAAGCCCTTAAATTACAGAAAATCCTTGGGAAGTAGAGAAAAAGTATTTTTGAGGATCTTTGTGTTGCATTAGCTAGCATGCCACCCCATCACGCTCTGGTGTAAGCTCTTTTGATCAATATGTGTTAGTTATTAGTAGAGATGGTGGGACTGCTTCTGTTTCAACAGAATTCTGGCAAGTTGTACTATTAAAACAGAGTTTGTTTATTTTTCTCCCATCAAAACCTTTTGTTCTCCAAGGGGTGGAGAGCAGAACTGCAACAAAAACACCCATTTAAAAAAAATACCTTGTTGGTGGGTGAGTTTCGGCAGGCAGGGACCCCCAGCATTCCCAGCACTGCAGTCTCTGTCCCTGCTCCCTGACAGATGCATTTTGCTTTTCGTGCTCCATAACCAAGCTGAAATGAGTTTGGATGTTTACTTTGACTCAGATCACATCAGATTACATCTCCAATGTCGAGCAAAGGCACACAGCTTGAGTGATGGGGCCTCTGGTGTAAATGTGAAGAAGGGTCTTTCTCCTCAAAAATGACTGCATCGCGTTTGCACGGCACCTCGAGTAAACTAACACGGAGTTCATCACTGGTGTTCTCAGGCACTACGCTAATGCCAGGTGCAATCAGGTGCGTTTCAAAACATATTTGCGTTTCAAAAGAGATCGTACAGATTCCAAAGGTTTTTCATCTGTCAGAACTGATTTGGCTCTTTCCAGAATAAGTGGATTAAAAAGCAAAGAACTCCCCCATACACTGGTGCTCGGGCATCCACGTCAGTGCAGAACTGGAACAGGGCTCACTTTTGCACCCCCAACTTAGGGCTTTGTAAAGTAGCATCACCAACTCATATTTAATTTGTGGAAGAGAATTCGAGTCATAATTTAGAGAAAATCAAACCATGCCAACAGTGGCTCTTCTGCCCCACATGAAACATGCATGAATCTTGGCTTTTACTGGTTACAGGCTGCCGCCAGGAAAGAGGCTGATAAGATATCCAAGTGTTAGTGAAAAACAAGTGTCATTTAGAAAACTATTCAAGATGTATGAATTTTAAGAACTGAAAGGGATTAATGACAGTGAATAGTAAGCAACGATGATCATTCAGCAGCAGCTCACACAGCTGCGCTTTCCGCCAGCCCTGAAAGCAGAGCGCTCCCTACTCCACAAAATTCAGGGGTCCGTTGACTGCACTCTCTCAGGTTTAAAAGAACCAGAATAAAACCCCCTGGGGTCACGCTCACAGAACAGCACCCCATGGTCCAGGGGTGGGATAAAGCAATCAGCAGAGTCACTGCGCGGATGCTCTATTACCATGGAGCTTCTGCCCCTGCCAGGCGCTGCCCCGTGGGGCAGGAGACTGACGCTTACCCTGCAAACTGACCTTGGCACCGTACATACTAACGACCCTGCATCCCTGGAACCTGCAAGCTTGTAGCTTGTACAAGCCTGTGTATGAATTCTTTGCCAGTTTATGTGAACATTGTTTCCTTTGTTGTACGTTCAACTAACTCTTGAGCTGAGAAACATATTCTACATGCTCTTTTTGAAAAAACAAAAGCATGGAATAAAATAGGTGCATGGAAATGTACCTAGACACACAACCCATCCACAGCCACTTAGAGATAATACTCCTAAACAAGTTTATAAATGGCATTCAGAAATTAGAAATTAATTTTGTGTGCATCTTAAAAATACCCTCAGGAATTATTTAAATAAAAAATGTAAATCACCGTCATTGACGTGGTAGAATTGGAATAATGCTGTAACAACTGTAGCTAAATATAACCACCTATTGAAGGAGTAAATATGCTTTGTTATATACAATAATACGTATTCATATGGTTTAAATACTTGGTGCTATTTTCTGCCTCAATTATTGAGAGATTGTTTTCCTGTATCCACAGCTTTGTAATGCCTTGATGTTCCATATTTTCATCTGTAAACTGGGTAGTGGAAGGAAAAAAACAGTGACCCAAGCTGTTCCCATCACTTTGTGTCAGAAAGTGAGGTAACACATGAAAGGATAACACTCAAAGCCAGATGTATCTGAGTGTCGTCCACAGTTATCTCCTTGGAGTTCTGGCTTCATGTGTGCATCTTACAAAGGCAAAAAGGTCTTTGGCCTATGAACTTCTCAAAAGTTTCTGATTAACTAGAATACCTCAGCTACAAAAGCTGTAATGCATTATATAAAAAGTAAAAATAAAAATCGTTACACCTTTGTTATAAAAAATAGCTTAGTGGTAGTGGAAAATCTATTCATGTGTGGACTGCAGAATGCATCATCAGGTTTTTATCAGCTCATTTTCCCAAACTTAAGCAGATGCTGATGGTTCAAAAGGTATATAAATTAATGCCAGGCCAGACGTGGTATCACTTCTGTGGTTCAAGAGAATAACAGTGCACATTAATTCCATACCTACCATCTGTTTAGGGTTAAAAATTGTTCTTCATTGAGTAGATGGGGAGAGAAAAGAAAGATAATATATTTTTTGGTTTTGTTTTTCTTCACTTTGCTGGAAAATTTACAGACCCTGGCAGGGTGGGGTGCGTTTGCAAGTCTGATACCAAATTTTCAAGTTCCCTTCTCACATCAGTCATTTAAGACTGGCCTCTCTGTCCCTCATGTGCTAATAGTTCGTATCTTACCTTGAAAGAACTGTTACAGAGAAAAAGGTTATATCAGCAGTTAGTGTAAGCGATCGTAAGTCCTTCAGAATTCATTGAGATTCACTGGTTTACACCACCTGACAATTTCTCCCATCTCTGTATGCAGAGTAACATACTGCTCAAGAGGAATAATAATCAGGGGTAGAAAATCTGACCCTCTTTATTCAGTGTGTAGAATAGTAAAGGTGTAACTACCAAACTCAGCTGTGGGACTGTAATCAGTGGAGAGAAGAATGACAAGAGGTTGGGGTTAAGATGATCTGCTGACATCTGTTGTCTGTTGGAAAGACAAAATTACCTTTTTTTCTTTTGATACTCAAAGGCTTCAACATAATCAAGGGATATTTCCTGACCCAGAGAAGGGAATGTATTGATGGCCTGGTAATGAACACTTTGAGAAATTATGACTGACAATAACAGAAAAAAAAAAAAAATCAATCTCAAATACTTAAGACTATCATTTAGCCAACTGCCTGAAAATGTTTTAGTTTCATAAGAAGCCTTGGCAGCCTCCTGTACATTTGTTTAATCAGAACAATTATGTTGTTTTCAGACACAAGGAGGACTCATTTGCGAAGTCCACTGTCTCCATCTCGCCAAGGCACCCAAATCAGAGTCACATCACCCAAATGCCTGGAACCATGGTCTGTCATTTCACTGGAATATGTTAGTTATCTGCAACTTCCTCATCACCAAAGTCTATTGGTTTGCTGAGCAGCTTTTGCATCTATTTGTAGGAACAGCACTAAAGGCAGTGCCTTTAAAGTGGGTTCCACTGATATTTTCATCCTCCTACGCTTATTCCACAGCGATGCCCTTGGCTTCACAATAACTTCCAGTTCTGAACTTCACTGTTGCTCACTATTTTTTGGAAACCATTAAAGGGTACAGTAGCTAATGCTGTTGTGTATTATTCAGCAAGCTGGATCTCCATTACATCATGCCGCATGAAAGCAAAAGATAAATGTAGAACAAAAGGAGAAAAAGTAATACTGTGTGTTGTCTCCCGTTGAGAGGAGAACCTCTGCTTTTTGGAACTGCTAGTTGAAAGCTGATAAACAATTTAGAAATACACTTCATAAAATCAGAAAATAATTTAGGCTGGAAGGGACTGCTGGCAGGCATCCAGTCCAATTCCCTACTCGAAGCAAGCCTAATTAAATGAGATGCTCGGGGACTTGTTCAGTAGAGCCTTCTCTCACCTTCAAGGATGGAGTTCCCTTGTAGGAGTCCTGCCTTTCCCCTGAAGCTGTTCTGGTCATTGTTGGCTGGGCTGTGCAAATTTGCAGCTTTGCTAACACAAACAGGATACGTGTTGTCCTAGAGGACTGGAGGAAACTTTCCTACCTCCTACCAATGTCCCAGCCTAACACAGCATCCTCATGCGTGTGTAAACCTTAACAAAAAGGAGCAGCACAGCGCTCCTTTCCTCTCTGCGCAGGTTCGACACCGCAGACAGTCATGCAGAAGCAGAAGTCCCTCCCGTGCACGTGCATCCGTGAGCCCACATCTCAGTCCAGCCTGCTGTGCAAGCACTGCATTACACAGGGGCTTTCCACCATGCAGCTTGAAGCTGCTCATTATGGACATTTGCCTTATGTCCCAAGAAGATAAAATTTCCATAAGAAACAGAAGCAGTGAGAAATGTCGTTTTCCACATTATCTTATGGCAGCAAGAAAAATAGAACTTCCCTAAGTTCTCATTCCAGAATGCCCGTGAGAAGTGTATTTCTGTGTTTGAGAATAAAGACTTGGGAACGTATCACAAACAACCATGTGCAAGAGTTCCCTTTATGGTCAAAAAGGGATATTCATGAAAGCCAAATGGTCACAGAGGCACACAAATCTTACCTCAGGATCATTCATTTGCCAAGCTTTCCTTTATGTCCATGAATACAGATGACTGGGGATTCATTAAATGAAAACACTATGCACACTCAGTTTGGTCTTCTGCTTTTAAGGAGCAACATAAGTGACAAATCTTTCAGTATAAACCAACTTGTAATTAAATGGAAAGTAGGAATATATTATTGAAAGAAAAAAAAAATCTAATTACATATTAATAAAGTGTGGACAAGCATCTCTGGGAATCACCATTCAATCTAGCCCACAAATGAGAACTAACACACACAAGAAAGTATAGGGTTATTAGCTACCTCATGAAAGCATTCTTAGAAATTACTAATTTCCTGTAATTATTTTAATTGAACCAATTTTTCAAAGTATTCTGCACCAATCCAGTGATAATGGAAGGCAGCAGGTGTGCCTGAAATCATGCCTAAAAAATTGAGGCTAGGGAACTAAATCAAAACCCATCAAAGTTAATCCAAAACCTCCCTTTGACTTCATTAAGTGTTGACAGAGCCCAGAAGTCAACACCTATTTTATTCCAACACTGTGGAAAATTTTTGTATGTGGCAGGTACTGCTTTGTGAGTTGGTCTGAAGAGGGGTGGGAAAAGGAAACCCTGCTCCAGTTTCTCTGCAGCAAATCCTGAGGCTTTGGGGTGAATATTGAAAGGCAAAGCTACGATTTTCAAATGTCTTCAGAACTACCCTGAAGTTTCAGTTTTGACTTGCTTTATGGACGGTATCAAGCCTGTAGATCTTTTGTGATCAGTGTGTTACCAGTGCTTTGTACTTTTAAAGAGCAGTTATTCCTGTGTTAGACTGTTTTTCCCGAGTTGTTAGGTCCAACTTCAACTTGAAAACTAATTTCATCATATGGCTGTTGGTACTGGAAGTTTTGTTGGGTAATAATTAGCAAATAGCTAATAATACTAAAAACCAGTTTTTACCATTGGATAATCCCTGCATTAGGACACATGCTGCAGCCAAATCTTTAATTATCACACTTTGTATTTTAAGAAACATTTTCTGTCTCTTTTGCAGTTAGATTTTTCTGTTCAGATGTGTGCTGTATACAGAAGAAAATACATGTTCATTTAGAAAACATGTACTTTTTCCATGGGATAAATATGCGGAGTAATGAAGAGAAATTTGGTGAATTTTATTCCAAATTGCTGATTGACACATGTTATTTGTTCTTAAAATTCTATTGCTAATAGATTTGTTGTAGAAGCACTACTTCTCAAAATAATGATAGGAATTAGTTCTTTATTATTTTAAATAACTACAGCAAGACAGAAATTCACCTTGTTTCTGGAATGGTCTCTTCAGCAAGGCAGCTCCTGTGAGCCATTTCTGTTGTTATAGATCTCAGACATCAGCCAAAAGAGAATAGGAAGACTGTCATTTCCTTAATGTATGGTTAGAATTCAGTTATGAAATGTATTAAAGAGAACCATTCCTCAGGTGAATAAAGGATTTTGACAAGACTGTCCTGCTGGAAGGATACTCAATCACCAGAATTATCTTTAATATAATCACCCACCAAGGGATAAAACTGCATTTCTAAAATGTCAGTTCATTTTGTAATGCCTAGATGGGTAATCACAGGTACTAATTATCTTTCATTTGGAACAATTTATGCTCTCTCTTGAACATTAGGCCTCTTCACTGGATTTCTTCAATCCATTTGGTGACTGGATCCCAATTATACATCAGGCTACCCTTTCCAAAGTAGTCTGTGGGGATTTAGAGATGCAGATTCCATTAAGTTAATAGGAATCATATGGCAAAGCTTCATCATCCCATTTTGAAAATTTAGTCCCACTGGTGGAGTGGAGATTAGTTGTAAAAGAGGTAGAGTGACAATATAGGGACCTGACAGCAGCCAAAGTAGTTTAGAAGTCTTCTAGATAAAAAGATTTGTTGGAAATAATCGTTACCAGTTTTCTTGCTTTATCTCTGCAGTAGTGTAATGGACCCAGATACTTGTGTAATCTGCCATTATGTAAATTCTTATAAGGGCCTCTTGTAGAAAAAATGTAACTCTCCTTAATGAGCTCTTAGTGCACAGAAACACCCCCAGAGAACCAGGATCATGCACGAGAGGAACTTGGGTAAAGTACATCAACCTTAGCAACAGGATTTCTTCTCTTTTTGTCCAGAACATTATTTCCAGAGCATCAATAAAGCAAAATTTACCATCAGCAGAAGAAGGAGCCGGGAGGTTTGTAGACAGGGTTTGTAGCCCAGGGAGAGCAGCCCAGCCCACCCGCCGGGAGAAGGAGCAGCGCGGCCTTGCAGAGGAGTCAGCTGCGGCAACGCCTTCCGTTCAGCCACCAAACTGCTGCACGGCATGCGCAAGCCTTAACCTACCTCCCAAGGTGGCTGAGAGTAGGAAATGTGTCCCATACTTCTTGATAAGGTTTTCTGTGATCTGCTGAAGGGTCGGGCGGCGTCCGAGTAGCCTTATGTTCCGGAAGAATTCAGGGGCAAGAGGCAATGGGGAGCCAAGGAAATTTCTTCTTTCAACAGCAAGATTGTTTACTTTCCAGCGGCCGAACTCTCTGCAAAACAAAGCGATTCTCATTCAGAAATATGTCATTCAGATAAATGTTCTTCATTTGCAAACCACGCTGCTCTGCTGACTAGCCGGGGGCGACTAGCTGGCTATTACAGCAGGCCTTGACAGTCACACTCTGTCATGTGCTACAGGACAAGCAGCAAGTGTTAGTTATTAGAAGTGGGGGCAGCACTCCAGAACAAAATCATTGCTTAGAAAAAATTAAATAAAAAGTAAGACACTTCGGACACTGCTGTTTCTGTTGTGTATGTTTAGCCTCTGCTGTGAATGCAGCCCTAGAACAGCCAGGTATGCTAGAAACTGAAGCTCAACTAATAATTTCCCCCAAATCTGGATCAGAGGCAACAAGTGTTTTCAATAGCACAAGGCAAATTTTCAAAATGTTCCAAGAAACAGGCCATGTTCTTTGCTTAGGTACATAGCTGGCTGAGTTAAGAGCCTGGAGAAACACTGTCACACCGCGTTGGACCTTACTGCGATGTTCCCCGTTTTCTGTACTTTCTGCCTCCACTTTGAGGAAGTATGCAGACAGGAGGCCCTATTCCTGGAAACAGGTGACTTCTCCATTGTCGGAGGGATATAAATTAATTTAAAGACTTGTCTCTTTCCCCTCCCTAAAATAAATCAATGATAGCAGGGAAAACAAACAAGTCAATTACACAGGAATAAACACATCTTTTATTCATTTACTTACCAATTAAGACACAAGAGAGAGTTATTAGTGGAAGGACTCATTGTCCTCAAAATCTAGCCAAGATTCACAGCATTTGCAGTAACTTTGCTTTTGCAAGGTACACCAGGAGCTGTTCTGGTTACAGACCCGAGTGCTGTGAGAACTGAGTCCAAGGCCACCTGCAGACTGTGGTTTAGCTACTACTGTGTTGAGCCATCCCTATAGTTAGGTCAATTAAGATTTCCCTTAGATAAAACTGTAGAAAAGCCAAAAAGTTTAGAGGTCTTGAAGAACCCTACTGAAGGTCCCAGCTAAATATCGTACAACATTCCTTTACAAAATTAAGGCAAAAATCAAGGATGCAGCAAGCAAGTAATATTTGAGGGATTTCTGACACAAAGCCAAAATGCCCATGGCTGAATGACTAGCATGAGTTATGCAATACATCATCAACACTAACATTTTTTAGTACTTTTAAGTCCACAACTATTAGTAGACCCCAGATAAATACATTCTTGTATAGCCCTTCTACTTCCTCAGCAGCCTCCTGTTTCTTTTGCAGATCCCAACTGTCTTATTCCCAGTCTGGCTTAAATTTACATGCATATTAGGTGACAATTTGGTGCAGCTTCTGCAAATTGCCTTTCCTTACAGACACATTCTTGCAGATGCCATTTTTTTATCAAAAACAAATTGGAAGAATCATAATAGCAAGAGCTTTATGTAACTTTCCATAAATTTAATGCAATCTGCCAGTCAAGGGCATGAGGCTAAACAGAACCCCACAGTTTCTTAAAGATCCTGAAAACACCAGTGTGCCTAAATTAGTATTTGGAAATTTTTATTCGATAGGTGTGGGCTTTTTTCAAATTATTTATCAGGTTTTAAGGTTTTCTATCACAATTTTAGTTCTCTTTTATGACACTATAAACCAAATGACCTCCTGTTTCAGCTTTTATAAAACTAGTGGGTATTAGTAGAAAGAGATGAGGAAAACTGCATACAAACATTTTTTGTCTCTAAAATGAAAAAGTATTCATTGGGCATAGTGACCATATGATTGCAGGTACTAAAAACAGTGAATTACCCTACACTCTAAATGTACTTTTCAAGTGAAAGAAAAAAAGACATAAGAAAAACAGGAGTTTATTTAAATTCTGTGCTTTCTGGGCATATTTGAGTGGGTTTTTTTCATTTGAATACATCAGAAAATATAGGTCAGTTGTAGTTCCTGAACAGACCATCAAGACAGAATTGCTTTGACAGCAAGAAAAGAATACAAGCTTTGTAATGTAAAATACTCATTTTATACCTACGTGAAACCTTTTTTTCCCAAACTTACTCTCTGACTAATTGTCTGCCTCAAAGCTGAGGTTCAAACGAGAATAACAGAAAGGCTGCAGTTCTTCTAAAAGCTCCTTTGCTGCTACATTTCACTCGATTTTCATGAGGTCTTTAAGGCCAGAGAAGTCCACCAAAATCCCCTTACCTGCCGCCGTTCTCGCGCGGTCTAAGGAATATCACCAAATGGGTCCTGCTGCCCCTGTCAGCAGTTTGTGACTGAAGAAGAAACCACCTTAACTTAAAAGCTGACACTGAAGATGCCAGGGTTTCTCAACAATCTGTTGTGGTATTCACCTACACTTTATTTTCAGTTTGAACATTGCCAATTTCAGTTTCTAATTCTCGGAGCTTTAAATGCACATCAGGCAGGTGAAAAGCTTTTCTACATGTTAGATATGTTCTGCATAACTCATTACAGCTCTTGTCTGAATCCCCTCTTAACCTCGGGCTAGGTTGATTACCTACTTTTGAGTTTCTTTCTGACCCGTGGGTTTAGATTATACGTATTACAGCTCCAAAAGTGGTAAATGGAAGAGAAAAACTAGAAACGATGTCCTCATCTGTACCAAATTCAGGACCATTTCCAAGTGAGGTCCTCCTGTTCTACTAAAAGTTCTTTATTTACTGAATTTAGGTATGGACTTATTCTAGCAGTAGGAGAATTTTTGTTAGCTTAGTTAAGCAAACTGCCGTTCCTTCCCCAGGTTTTGATATGGAAAGATTGTTTTACTGTGTTTTATTTCAGAAAGAGGAAGTAGGCTAATGCTTTTTAAAAAGTTTTGGCATTCTTTTTTGATTCAGAACATATCAATGATAGCAGTTATTAGTGCAGCATGTAATCATCCTTTGAAACTCACTGCTGAGGAAACTGTGGGAGTAGAACGTGGAAGCTGGATTTTTTAAAAAAGAACTCTGCCACAGACCGAGCGGGAGCTCCTAGAGAACTTACAAACCAGCTTTCAGTTTCCTCAAGTCCTTCTTAAACGACGTGTTTAGGAATATGGAGAGATGAAGACCTAAGCCCTCTGAAGACAGAAGAGAAACATGGGACACCCCGAGCGAGTTTCCTGGCTGCGGCAGCAGTGGTACCCAGCCGTGGCCAAGCAAGAAGCCACTAGCAACTTCTCCAACAGCAAACCTGAGGGAAGAGTTCAGACTTCAGAAGCAACTGAGTTTGACAGTGAAATGTAGGAGAAGGAAGACCTGGGCTGGAGTTGAGGGTGGAGGCTTGCACAACGTGACTCCCAGCATTTTGAGTGGGGAGGCTTTCACGCTCTTTCTGCCTGTGTGAGGCTCACCAGTAACGGCTATCCTGAAACTGGGACTGACCCCGTTTCTCAGAGATTTCACTCTAAGTAAAATCTTGTCATTATCTACCTTTTATATGACATAAATATGTTTATGTATATACCTATACATATAAATTCCCTTTTTTGTCTTGATTTCATCTTGCGGTCAGCAGTGTATTCTCTCTTACTTTCTTCTCCCCTCTCTTATCACACAATAAAGCTCAACATTTATTTACCATATATTTCTTTCACAGTCTTTCTCTCTAACACAAATTCTCCAGCCCTCAAATGACTTTTGTACCAAATGTTCATTATTCTCCTTTGGAAACCATGCTCCTGTCCGTTGCCAAAGGCAGACTAGCAGGCCTGACAGAGTTAATGATCTTCTTAGCAGAGGAAATACTGCCTTCCAAAGTCACTGGAGTGCCATTCATCAGGAGAACACCTCCCACTATACAACATCGCAGCACTGCTGGCTGCTGGTCAAGAGAACCAATTGTGCACTGAATACAAACATTAAAGGTATTAGAAGCTTATTCTTCCCTCCTCTTCCTCTTCTCTGACTCTGCAAGGGCTAAGACTACCATGGTGCTATCAAGAAGCTAATATTAAATATCAGGTGGTGCTCCCTGTGCTGCTTATCTGTTTCCAGCCTGAACAGCATGTTGACCATTGGATAGAGTTCTTTAATGCTCAGGGCAAAGTGTGTTGTTGAGGATGATGGCTTTGAGTTCCTGGACTTGTACAAGAGAGAGGCAATAAGTCAGTCTGGATCCTAGGATGAAGCCTATAATGGAGTTCCATTATTATCATAAGCAGTGCCAGAGGCCATGGGCAGCATTCTGTCCATTTTCCTACATATCAGAACCATGGATTTGTATGTCCTACCAAAAATCTCTTTCCTGGTTGGCTGGGGGCGCGTACAGAAGAGCCCTGAAGGCCAGGAGTGCCATTTCCACCCAGCTGTACTGCACGCGTGCCACAGCCTCGCTGCTCAGGGGGTCTCCTGACATTTAATTCTACTTAGAGAAAGTTATGGTGAAGAATGATCGGTCAAGAAGTCCACATGGGGTAAAAACAAGCACAACGTAAATATAATATATAATACAACATATATAACATGTATATAAAATAAACCACATTTTTTTATTTCAACACTATTTCTTTTATTATTTCCTACTATTTCTTATTTGTGGTGCTATGCTATGACATTCAGAGTGATGTTTAATCTAAGAATAATGTTCTGGCATGAAACACCCCTTAGAAGAGTATTGTGCAAGTTGTGGACATGTTTTCATCTTGAAAGAAGCTTAAATTGCAAGTGGATCTGAAAGTAATTCTAGGGCAGCAGGCCGACAAAGGCTCTTTTGAATTTCAAGCCATAGCTTTTTTTTTTTCAAATGTGTATATAAATTATACATTTTCTTCTACCCCTGCATTCATTTCAATACATTTTAAATCATATGGTGTGGGGAGATATAGGGAAAGCACTCTATAAAGCATCGAGTTGAAGGAAATAAAAAAAAATGCCATTGTACTCTAAAATTGTAGTGTGCAGAAGACTTGAAATGGCAATATAATCTCTGCTATTGTAGATCATTAAGTCTGAGCCTTCAAAGAGACTTAGAGTGAGTCTGATGGATTCCTCTTAACCACAACAGTGTCTAAGATCTACCATACACAAAACAGACCCCAGGCAAAATTAGCAATATTAGGCCTCCTTATAAGTAACTTATGTGCTTTATAAAAGCATATGAGTACCAGTAGGCATAAATGCTAATGAACAGTATCGTGGCATAGCTTGGAAAGCACTCTTGGAAAACAAAACACATCATTTTTAATACTGAAGAACTCTTCTGTGCTCCTTTCTCTTAATGTCTTCTAAATGAGACAGCTCCTCTCTTGGGTGGTGAGAAGGTCACTGCTTTAAATGGGCTGGAATGACAGTGGAATTCTAAAGCCAATATTTCCCATGCAGCTGCAAGTTAATCTGTTGGCAGAACAGCTCAGTGGGAGAATGTATCATGCTTTTCTCCACCCACCTTCTTTAAAAGCCCGAGGATTCCTTAATGCCCAAGGCCACAGTCTGAATCAGGCCGAGATGGTGTAATATGAAACTGGTACCATGTTAAACTTTGTAAGAAAGCGTCAGTGAAACATTGGAATGGCCGCGATTGGCATCGTGCACTGCTCTGTGACTGGGGCTCTCGTAGGCTGCCAGCTGCACACACACAAACCAAAGACAAGCTCGAGAAGAGACGGGCTCAGAGGGGACACAGAGTGGGCACAGAGCACTTGGCCCCAGCCACACCACAGTTCCACAGATGCATACAAGAGCATCCCAGAGCAGCAACAGCCCGGCACCCTGCAGCTCCCTGCTAGCAGCTCTGCAGCAGCAGCACACAAGTACAAAAAGTATTTGCCAGAGGGACGAAAAAATGAAAAATTTTGCTTTTAAAGAGAAGATTCGGCGAGATGTGGACAGGACTAGAATCAGGAACTGAGCAAGGCTGCGACATTCACCGATTGTCAGGTGAAAAAATTCTCCTTACAAGCACAGGGCAGAGAACAGTCAGCGGTTATTGAAATCAGTTAAATGAGGAAGAACCTGCCACATTCTTTACTAAATATTGGTTTACAGTTATTTTTACTAAACCAGGCGAAGAAGAAGGAAATTAGATGTATCTTGACTGACCAGCCTTCTGAAAATACGTGCCTTTGCATAGTAACATGGTGATGGGTACAAACTGCAATATGGGCAAAGTACACAGCACAACTTCCCTCGGCAGGAAGAAGCAGCAGGCTCTCATAGTATAGAACACGTCTTACATGTGTCTCTGAAAACTGTCAATTACCCAGACATGGTGATTAAAAAAAATAATTCAAGATATAATAAACTCCTTTTAAACATATTTCCCATTGTGGAAATGGAAAATATTTCTTCATTAACCATAATTGTTGGCATATTCCCAAAGTCAAAACTGAAACGTTTGCTGAACACATAAATATTTTACATATTATTGCTTATATTTTTACTGGTTTTCACCTCATAATGAATAAACACTATCATTAAGGTTTCTTTTAATCTTAATATATTATTTCTTTGAAACATCCTAGTAATATTTTTGCCTTTCTATGCCTTTTTCACCTTAGCAGTTTCATAGCACTTCAAATTCTGTTTCCAGAACTAGAATTCATTAGTACCAGCTTCACTATCTTCTTGCACTACGCAGTATGTAGAAATCTATGAACAAACTTTAATAAAAAGTATATACCATAGATCTAGAATAGATTCAGATGCATTTCTTTATGTCTACTCATAGTGAGATTCTTTTCTGTGAAATGAATGATATGAAACACGTCACCTGTCATGATCATCAAAGGATTTGCTACGTAAGAGGAAGAGAGGTGGATTTCTTTTTGTCCACGTCTGAGAGACATGTAACACATGTACCAAAAGTTACTCCTCTGATGAAATCTGAGAGGGAAATATTTTTGTATCTTGTGGCTTTGTGTTTGCCTTATTCCAGAGAATGGGATACACTTCCAAACGCAGTTGTGAGCGTTCGTGCAGCTTGCGCAGACTGAATCAGCAGACGGGTCCGTTAGAGAAAACAAAACGTAAAGAGGATTCATTGATTCAGTGCTGGTGGATACATCCAGATGGAAACTGCTAAATATCGTCATCATTACGTGCTACAATTCATAGCCTCAAAGCTTTTGAAATGTCTTTTTATGTAATTTCTGCTTCAAACCTACAAATTGATCTGTGGTACTGGGCTATAGGAGGCATACAGACAAAACCAAACTGTCATAAATAACTTAATTTCAAAGGCAGTGCTTCTTATTCATCCTATTTCTCACCTGGAAAACTGAGGCATAGTAAGGCTAAGGGTGCAGGGTTCTGTGAGAAGGCACGGTGATCTCCTGTCCCATACTCAGAGCAGGCCAGAAAGCTTTATGACCCAGCTGGTGTGGCAGAGAGTGTGAGCTCTTAAACCCTTAGAAAACTGCTTGCTCACTTCTTTCTGGGATGTTGCTGATGTTCAGTATTGGCTTAGGCTCAGTGCCACGGAGACACCAAATTCCTATCTACTCAAACCAGAGGCTGATGCTGCTCCTGCCTGCCTGGAACCGGGGAAAGGTCCCTTAAATGACTGGCACCAAACAAAACACATATTCTCAGAAAAATACTGATCCAAAGCCTTATCTGCAAAGGTATTCGTAACATCTAGAATTGTTCCTTTTCCAGTAAGGATGTTGTATAAACTTAAATAATCTCCTATAGCATAGATTACTTGGCTCATTTTCTGTATGATTTATGAGTTTACCCTTCCAAATAAGAGACTTTGTCTCCCATTTACTTTTGTGGAGTTCATGCCAGAAGTGCTATTTACAGCACTGACAGATGACAGTTACTTAACCTGCATTTGAATTTATAAAAGCTGTTGTTTTTACCAACACTCTGGGATGAGTCTGGCTTTACACAAGCGTAAATCTCACAGACATATGCCTGAATCCTGTTTTGATATTGTGAAACACAACAACGACACTATTGCTGGTTGCAGCAATTCAAATTGCTGAAAGCAGCAGAATGTAAACCAAAATATTTTCTGAAAATACATTATTTGTTTGTTTATTGCGTATCTCTTGGAGGAATGTGTTGCTGATCTTCTTTGCATCTAAATGTTATCCTCCTATCTAAATGTTATATCACTGGCAGCAGAAAATGCTCAGGTCTCTACTTGCACACAAAAAGTAAAGCCAGTGATTCTTATTTGGCATATAAATATGTTTAAATTTCTTTTTTCTACAACAACAAAGGATGCTTCTGGTTTAGTGCAACTATAGGTATTAATTCCAAAATAAATTTGGAGCTTTAGTTTATTAAAAATAGTCCTGGTGTTACTTTTTTTTTTCCCATGGTGTAAATTGAAAATATGTCTAAAGAACCAGTGAAATTAAAACCGTGAGCTGAACAGAGAACCAAGGCAATAAACTTGTCAATGCAGTTCCAGATTGCACACATAGAGCTTTCTAATGGTCTTAACTAAATAAAAGTGTTGAATGGGAGATGAGTTACTCATTTATGCAACAGAAACAGTTCGGTGTTAAATGTAATCTCTGAAAGAGTAAACCCTCTATACCAGTTATGTTTCATTCTACTTTCAGGCTTTGCTGGATGACATGGATGTAGAGATTATGCAAGGTGGGGAAACAAACGTGGAGACAAAACTTTCATGACTCTAGCAGCAGTATAAAGCTGGGTAGGTCAGCTTCCATACACCTTATAATATGTATGTTGGAGACTTCGTATGCAACTAGATCCATTCTGAAGCTCAGACTACATTAAAAAATGTCGAATAAAATACTTAATCCCTCTACAGAGCCCAAATATGAGCTTTTTTAAGAAGCTTCAGATAGAATGAAGCTCTGTTTTGAATTTTACTATTGTAAAATTTATGTATTGGGAAAGTATTATTATAAAATTCCTGTGCATGTGCATCCATCTGCATCCAAAAATGAAACTGCTTTTGGAAAATTTCAGGTGGGATATAAGCAGCAGAGGGAGAGAAAATATTATATATAAAATGTAGTATGTTTATTATCTAAAGAATGAATTTTGTTTATAATACTATGAATACCAGCATAGATTTGGAATGGTTGGACTTGATCTTGAAAGTCTCTTCTAATCAAAATAATCCTGTGCTTCTATGATTCTACGGAGTGAAGCTCTATGCACCTGACAGGAACTGGAACAGGAACTGCGGACGGCACATTTCACAACCAGCCGAGAGAAGCGATGTGTGGCATGTCCTCAGAAACACTTAGCTATGCTCAGAGTTACTGTCTCTGTAGTAACGTGGCTGAGCAAACGCCTGTTCTGTATCACCAGTACCTGTGTTAACAGGGTCATCCCTGTGCTTGAGCTGACAGAACCGTCATCAGAAAACACGCCTTGTTTGTATGTGTGAAGTGCCATGAGGCTGCAGCTGTACTGCTGCCTCACATCTGGCCAGCTTGCCAGCATCAGAGCCCTCCTTTCTCTTCCTTTCTCTTCCCTTCCATTTTAACCATGAAACAGGAGTTTTAACATCTTTGGGAGGCAGTGTAAGCTATGCAAGTCAGTTGCAATAATGAAGAGACGTAATTACTGAACTAAAATTAGCAAAAATAGTATTATTTCTCTTACAGAATCATAAAATCATCTAGGTTGGAAAAGACCTTTAAGATCATTGAGTCCAACCATTAACCCTGCTCTACCAAGTCCACCATTAAGCCATATCCCCAAGCACCACATCTATGTGGCTTTTAAACACATCCAGGGATGGAGAGTCTACCACCTCCCTGGTCCCTGGCTCCAGTGCCCTTTCGGGGAAAAAATTTTCTGATGTCCAGCCTAAACCTCCCCCGGTGCAGCCTGGAGCCATTCCCTCTTGTTTCGTCAGTAGTCACTTGTGAGAAGAGACCAGTACCTACCTCTCCACAGTGTCTTCTAGGTATATTTTAATTAGAGGGTGATTAGATTAGCTACAGCACAGCAACTGTACTTAAGACTCCATTGTTCTGGCTGCTGTTCTGCACCAAGATCAAGCCAGCGAGGGCCTACACGAACGTCACAGTATTTTCCTAGGAAAGTTGCTTTAGAAGAAACAGAATGCAACATGGTTGTGCAGATCTAGAAACAGAGCCAAGATTAACTGGCTTTCCCAGCCATATGCCCAGCAGACATGATGGTATTTGTGTCCAACTTCTTTGTGTAAGGAGCAATGCTGGGCAATTACTGGGGATTCTGTTTTGGCCACAGTAAACTTAACCTTAGCTATTATTGGCCAGGATGATTTCCATCCTATGCAGAATATGCCAGATTTGCAACGTTGCCATGAAAAAATACCAGTGCACCTCAACAGTGTGTGCTGTTTCTCTTAAATCAAAACCAGGTGTTAAATATAGTCCAGTGGATTATATATAGAATCATAGAAGGGTTTGGGTTGGAAGGCACCTTGATCTGGTTCCCGCCACCCTGCCATGGGCAGGGACACCTCCCCCTAGAGCAGGCTGCCTCTTTGGGGACAATCTGGCATTCATGAAGCCTGCTCACTGAGCTGTCTTCTTCCTTGCTGTCACCGAGCTGCGGGGAAGCGCACACTGACACGGAAACCTGGTGAGAATTCCAGCCGGCATTCACGGGTCTTTTTTCCCCAAGGAAATTAAGGCACAGGCAGAACGCATGGATATCCTGGCCTGAATGTGGGTGACACCAAAAAATGCCCTCCACATGAAGAATTAGGAAGCACTCTTGCATCCAACAACTCCGGCATAGCCATGAATCCTTGCATCCTTTCAGGAGAAGCTTGACCCAGCAGCAGCTGCACAGATAGGAACAAACACTTTCTTCACCTCTTGAACCTAAACAAGATCACAAAATTCACTGCCAAATGGAGGCTATTTAAATGCTAATTGGGACAGCAGGTGATTTCATTCTGTCTCTCATTTTTTTCTTGAAACAGAAATAAAGAGAGTTGCAGCAATCCAAGCTTTTTTTTTTTTTTTTTTTAATAAAATGCTTGATTTTGTTGTAACTGTTGTTCCTATGTGGTATTGATGCATCATGTGAAAATTATTGTAATTACTGAAATGGAAGGAAGTTATAGGAAAAATATCCTCCAGATCTTTACATCCATGTCATACTGAAGTTAATCTACCGAATCAATGAAAAGTTAGGGGTTTAAAAGGTGAAAGTACTTAAAGTGGTTATAAATCAAACGCTTTTCACACACATAGCAATTTCTAATCCGGTTTTTCTCTCTCTGGTTAATAGTTTAGTATACTTTGGGTTCTGTGAGGAAAATATATATCATAAAACTTGGGAAACATGCACATTATGGCTTTGTAGCAGAATTTCTGTAGTGTTCTGTATAAATTGACCTTTTATGACATAAATAAAAAGAATAATTTTTGCATAGTTTAAAACCTTACTGCAGGCTTCCACAATCTTCTCCTTTCTCATGGAAACTCTGGAGCACCAGTAATCATCATGAAGCGCAAAAACTACATGCTGTGGATCAGCTAGGAGTCATTCACGCTGCAGTTTGATCTATTAGTATCCATCTACAGCCCCAGTAAAATATGAAGGTTTTGTGTATCTTTCCACAGGAAAAGTGATTACAGTCATTTGTCTGAATGTAGGAGTTGGACCCTTCAAAGGATACGTTGTCAGTGGAATATTATCGAGTTAGAAGGCTTTTATATGTGGATCCTACAGAAATGATCTTGAACCCGGTCCTTTTTAAAATTTTTATTACTGAATAGGATGATAGAAAGTATATTCATAAAATATGCAGACGATAGTAAGCTAAGGGCTATGAGAAGCCTTTCTGAAGATTTATAGAAACAGAGAAATGGTTGAAAATTGAAAAGATGGAATGTGATAGAAAGCAAGGCACTATGCTTAAAGAAGAGAGAAAATACATACAAAATAAATAATTCAGCAAGTAGCAATATAGTAAAATAGAATAGATTTAAAAAACAAACAAACAAGCAAACAAAAACAGCAACTAAATCTGCTTGGAATTTCACTATAAAGGCAGCAAATTCTTACACAAAACAAGAGCATTTTATGTATGACAACAAAACAGCTATGCTAGCTTCCAGAGTTCTGCCGAGATCTCAGTGACAGTACTGCCCCCAAAGACAGATAAAAAACAAACAAACAGAGAATCTGTTTTAATCCTTCTGAAAGCAACAAGAAGATTAAAAAGTAAAAGAAACTCCTTATTAGGAAAGGTTGGACATCTTCTCTTTTCAAGAGAGTGAAGCTTCTGGCCGACACGACTCAGGCTCCCAGTGTGAGGTGGTGTTCAGAGAAGGAGGTGAACAACTGCTCAGCTAGGGAAGACGAGCTCAGTTTGGGGCAAAGGCTGCACAGGAGATCTGGCTCAGCCCTGCGGTTCTGCCAATCCAGCCCTGCAAACCAGACTAAAACCATCACGCTGCCTCACGCTACCCCAACCTGCCGTATCCTGCTGGCATCCAGCACCCAGCACCCAGCACTGCATGCCTGGCGTGGGCACCTGCACTCCCTGCGCGCTCTGCTAAGGGGTCCTGGGCTGCTGCTGACCCCCAGTGCACCAATCCTGCTGCCGCCCCCGCGCACTGGCTCCTAAAACGAGCACAGAAACATGGTCGCTGAAGGCAAACCAGGAACTGAGTTGGGTTTCATTGCATTTTATGCAGTGTAAGGATTTGCTACAAGTTGAGGTGAGAAAATGAAAGAAACTCTGAGGTGCTAATTCTGACGGCTGGATTTCCCGAGGGCCTGCCCGCGGAGCGGATGCTGCGGTAGGCAGGGAGCTGCAGCCCAGAGCCGCGCGGTCCAGAACGCTGTGTGCACTAAAAACGGCAAGCATGCAGCATGTACCACCTGGTGCAGTACTGCAGTACCTTTACCACACTTGGATAAAATAGTTTGGTTTTGTCATATTAAAAATACTTCAAGATTATTTTTCAATCGACTAATATTTTTTTTTGAGATTAATACTTCGCCAAACCTGATACATTTTGACTCAGAGACACCAACAAGATGTCATTTTCATTACGCAGAAGTTGTGTAATGGAAGGTAATATAATGTAATCTTTATCCTCATGGGGCTAAAATAAGAAAAAGCATATATATGTATAATTTTTAAATTCTTATTAAGATTCTAGGCCTGTTTTTAGATAATTGAGTTATCATGTCATTTTAGACCCAGGAAGAAGACAGAAAAAAAAATAAGTATATTCCTACAAACAGAAAACTTGCCTCTCATCTCTGACAACAATGACAGAGATCCCAGTCACTGGCAGAGGAGACCCTCGTCCCGCCTGCGGCAGCAGGTACAGGTGTGGCTCTCCAAACTGTCACTTGTTCCTGTGTGAGCTGAGGGAAACTTCACAATAGAGAACTCAATTTGCATGAGGTGCTTTTCTCCCTTGTCTCTTACTTGGGTCACGTTGCATTCTTCTAGTACATTTCTCCAGTATAGCTTGAAGCTTGACCACGTGAGTGCTAATTCTGTGTACATCACTGCTACAGACTACAGTGCTGCCTTGGCAGCTGGTAGTGATCATACACCGCTTAAAAATTCCGGGAAAAATGAAATTTTTACTAAAAATGTAAGGACTATTTCAGGTAGAGGCTCTGAGAGCAGGTGATTCTTTAGAAGGTGATGTCCACAGTGGGGAGGAAAACGGAAAGAAAGGTGTCTCTTTAAAACCAGAGGAGAAATATTTATGAGGAAACTGTATTTTCAGGCTTTCTGGAGAGCAGCTGCGGGTCTTTGCCAAGCGGCAGTCGCAGCGAGCGCCTGCTCTCTACAGTCAGTCACCCAAGCGCGTGCGTAACGCAGAGATGATAGCTACCCCGAGATGGGGTGACAGAAAGCTCTCCCGGTTAAGACACTGACACAACGGAAACATGCTGCCAGGGAAGAACCGAGGAGAGCGTGGGTAAGCCGCGGCGAGAGCCACGTGAAGGGCACAGCCCTTCCACCGCTCTGCTCAATCACGGTACATCTGCTGAAGTTTGCAGGAACATCCCGCTTCAGATCCTTCATAACAATGCCTTGAGAAAGTGTAACTGAGATGTTGGTTTAAGATTCTACTTCTCTAAAATAACCTAGACATTTTTTAATCAAAATATTTTTCTACTGTTTATGTTCAGCCAACAGCTGGGATGCAAATGTTTTGTTTATAGTGGACGAGACCTGGCACTGAAAACCAGACTCGTAAGAGATCCAATTTCCATGGGTGACTAAGCATACCCCATAGGTTTCTGAGATCCTTGGACCCTTATGCAGTAGCAGAATAAATGCCTTCATACTAGCAAGGATTCTGGGATACAAATTACAAGACTAATCAGCATGCACCTGATCTTACGGGGTTTGGGAAGGAGATTTAGTGATTTTTATTCCAAAGTTTGTCTAGTCTCACCCATGCGGCCGTTGCAAAATGCACTTCTTTAAGCACAGAGAATAACCTCTTGGAGCCTGTTTTCCCACACGGAGGATAAAAGGCATCGAGACATGTATGCCTTACACATAGAAGTCATAATAGCTCTATTTGTAAAATATTATTCAAAGCACAATTCTGTGCCGCTCTGCAATCAAAAGTGTCTACACTGGGAATATAATTAATGCCTTTCTTCCATATGAGAAGAGTAGGGCTTTAGAAGAAGCTGCTCAAGAAGAACATAACCTAGTAAATGAAACCTAGGAATATCTGCAGAGGAACACGCTCTTTTTTAACTCCCTGCTCTCTAGAATTGAAGATGATGCATTTTATATCTCACTGCCTTGTAGGCAAACTTGGGGTTGCCAGTATTTCCTTCTCTTTTCAGCCAGTCATTCTTTATTAGTTTGACAAATGGTTCACAGATGGAAATTCCGTACCCTTCACCATAATTATACTGCAAAACACACTTTCATGTTGTGGGAATGGCAAAGTACAGAGTGACCCCAAGCCTCTGTCTAGGGACCAGCAAGAATAGAGCTAATACTTTTGCTCTGATTAGAAGACAATCAGAGCTGCATATAGAGCTAATCTGTTGAGGGAAGCGTGGCTGGAACGAGGAGGGAGGAATTAGGGATTTCCCCAGGACACTTAAAGCCCTGTTATGCTTGGGCGAGGGCTGGTTTTTAATGACCATGTGTTTTGGGGTGAGGGGAATGACTCACAGGGTGAAGAAAGAAAAAGGACACTTGGGAAAGGATTGTAAATGCCTCTTCTAACATCATATTCTTTCTGTGAACTTTGTGGAATAGTTAGTGGGAAGGTTCTGTATTTGCCCTTGTATTTTTAAGGGGCGTTATTGCACTTCCACACAGCAGTGGAGCTTCACTAGCCCTAAGCAATCACTGCTGCCCCTAAGAGCCGTAGCTTGTTTGTTCTCCTTGAGATGCTCAAGTTGTAATTATCAGCATTTCTGTTCAGATGTACGCAGACCGATGAGCTGCGGTCAGATAATGAGACAGGAATACAGACCTGCCAGCATATTTTCTTCTAGAAAGGTAATAGCTTTGTGGCATCATAGGATAATCCACATTGTATATTTATAAATATTCAAAAATGTGCGAATCACCAAAAATTAGAAGATTCAAGTACATTTAGTTTCACAGGCGAAGAGGCTATGTCACTTGCACAAGCCTAGAACGCTGCTGGGAAGGTGAACATGGGACTGGGTGGATGGATCGGTTGGTTTTAACATCTCTGCATCAAGCTGTCAGTCAAACTGGTGACAGCAGCAAAGATATCCAAATTGAGATTAGAAGGCAGACTTGATTTTGGTATACTTTTGCAATTGTACAAGCCATCATTTTAAACTGCAGCTGTATCTGTTGTAGCTAAACCATCCCCCCCAAAAAATGAATCCTTCAAAGAGATGATGCAAGACAGACAGGATAAGAAGACAACAGTACAACCCCTTGCTGCCCAAACCCTTTTGGTTTCTACCTGCCCTTTACAGCAGCAGGTCTTTTACCTCAATACATGTCAAAGCAAACATAACTGCTTTGAATGTTATCCTTGTCAGCCAAACACTGACATGCCCAAATGTGGAACACTTCTGTGACAAGATAAGAGAAAAATTGTTGGATATTTTAGGGGCTTCTGTGATAACTTCAGCTTCTCTATCTATGTAAGACACATACAAACAGAAGTAACAGTAAAATCCAGAAACACTCTGCAGAGCCACACTAAATATCATAAACAATAAACTCACTTTTACCTGAGGGGGGCTAATTTGCCCATATCTTACTTTAAACAAGATAAATCAAAGAATGAAGACCCTCCATGGAAATAATCCCCTCTGGAAATCTTAAGCATTTAAAATATGATAAAATAAACCCCAAATAAAAGATGGAACCAGTGGATACTGCAAAAATCTAGAATAACTGTGCTAGTGTGAAAGGAGATAAATCCAATGATTAAATTTAAAGATGGAATAACTTTAGTTTAAGGTAGAATCTGGGCTCCTAAATTCATCTGATTCAGTAAGGACTAAATATGCTAAGTGTTTGTAATTCTCTTTCTCTTTTCCATCTCCCACCTGGGCTTTGACTTAATTGATCAAAGATGATCAAAAATAGGTATACAAAAATTGCAAATGCTCATCTTCCTTTTTATCTATACCTAGACATTTGAATATCTAACTTATCCCTAAGGCATCTTTACAAGGATGAGCCACCAAAATACTTTCAAGAGCTCAAATAAACCCGTAATCTTCTAAATAGAAGTTTGGAAGCACAACTAATGAAGTAAACAAAGAATAGCATGAGGCAGTTCAAAAATGGCTAGGGAATGAGAAGGGAAAGACATTTGTTGTGCACCTGCTGCAGGCATGCAAATGATCCATCAGCCACTGGGGGCCAGCACCGGGAGGGGGCCTCGGTAATGAGGCACAAGTTGGTGGTTTTACCAGCATCAAAGGCAGACAACGTTCTGGGCTTAGTCAGTGTCTGATAAACACGCTTCAGGACATGGATAGTGTGCAAGATGATTCTGAGCCTTAGGGCTCCAGACCCTCTGGTGCTGTAAACAGCCGGTTGTGACACTACCTAAGGAGATGCAAAGGCAAAGTTATCCAACGCTGATGAGATGTCAGTGGCCAAAACATTTTGGTACAGAGCGAACATCAGTCACTAAAGAAGTATGAATCTGTAAGTGCCTATTTATTAAACTGCAGTGGGTATAAATAAGTATATTTAGGTTTTGTGTAGGGTATATAAGAGATGTACACTAAAACACATTAAGGACAAACAATTCCATTAGTGAGCTCTGTGGATAACCCTTCTGTCCCTATAAGTAAATTTAAAACTAAAATCTGTCAGAAAATCTGACAATCCCATGAGATTAAAGCATCTGATTTACTTTATTTAGAGATCTTAACAGACAAAAGATGTTAGTAGATGCAAATTATTTTTCATATCAAGTCCTAAAAATATAGAACCAAATGGTAAAATGGACCCTACGTTTAATGATGTCTCCTGTAAGTCTGCAGTATGAGAGCTCAATACAAAGGCCACTGACATAAATGAAGAAAGAGTCAGAAAATAAATCCACGAGATGCAAAGATTTTTAAATGGTATGTCTATTTTTTCAGGTCTTAAAACTGATTTAAAATTCTAACCGAGTAAATTATTCAGAATCAACGTCTGATCAGTTTGAATTCTTTTGGTTCACAGCATGTCCATTACCAGAATCAGTTTTGTTTGTTTGCTTGTTTAGTATTTTAATATTTCATATTTAAATATTAAATTTAATATTTTCCTTTTATTTTGTACTGGGGATAATTAATTTATATTTACTTGGCACCATACCCACAGTGTCAGGTAACTGTGGTCGCTACATGGATCTTCCTTGATTGGGTTAACGTAACTGATACACAAACAGACCTGAATCCCATGAGAGCACGCTGATCTGCCCAGTTCAAATTGTTCCTGTGGCTCTGGGAACAACTTAAATTGAAATGTTTCTTTTCCAAAATCATGCAGAGAAATGGGTACTACTATTTACCCGGTATACACACAAAACCAGGATTACTCGCTCCGATCAAGAAAGAAAGTTCCAGCAGCTGAAACCCTCCCAGGAGCAGACATCTGAACAGGACATCCATTTCAAAGTACGAATCTGAAAAACGAGCCTACGTATCTGGTATCAAATTACTCTAAAAGAACTGGATCAATATAAAGGTACTAAGGCCAGAAATCCAGATGGCGTTGATTTCAGCCAGATAAAATTAACTTCATTGGTTTTGGCTCACTTATCTATTCCTGTTGATCTATGCGAGTTTGTGGAGAACGGGACAACAGCCAACGTCGTACCCCATTCATTACAGACATGGCTCTATTTGCTCCAGCTAAAGGATATTCTTTACTCAAAGTATATAAGGAATTCGATTTTAGCCAACAGTTTGATTTTCTGTGATGAAAATAGGACATCTCCTTGTTCATCAATTTCCAGAATAGAAATATCAAATTTTTATTTTATCAATCAAAATCTCAGACAACTTGAACAGAACCACTAATGACCTTTTGATTCCCCTCTGAATGTATCAGCTTTGAAGGTTTCAGAGAGGATTATTTCTCCTTTGTTATTTATATCTTATCAGTGTTCCACTCCCTACGCTACATTATCAACAAGGTTTGTTACGTAAGTGACAAGCCACAGCAAGTTGCAGCTAGAATTCATGCAGTCTTAATTCAATAGACTTCACAAGTAAAATATTTTGCTGTCTTATTTTACCAATAGCGTGCCACGACTATGTGATGATACAGCATGCATCTGCAATGTATGGGAATGAGAGGAAATTGCCTCCAAAAAAAAGCCTTTCTGATGAGAAGTAAAACACATTCCCTAGTGGAAATGTCCATCTCCTCAGATTAATTTAGGAGATGTGACTATTAATATTGCCCAGTGATTACTAGCGTACAACGGGGTTTTTAAGTCCTCCAGCAAGCAAGTTGAAAGATGCATTTAAAGCGCAGTGATCATGGGGTTTAACTTACAGATCTATATTTATTTCCAGCTGTACTGGGTCAGAATCAAAGGCAGAACTAAAAATGCCAGAAGATCATAGTGCGGGTATGGTGACTCAGAAAGGTCGCTGTCAGTTAATCTCTCTGTTCCTCCATCACAATCTGAACCGTGCTCTCTTAGAAATATTTCTCAATATTACTCACTCCTCTTCTTAAGCAGTATCATAAACAGAGAAACTAAGAGGTGTTTTGCCAGAATACCCTCTGGAAGCTCCCTGACAATCAGCAAGCCTGCTAGCAAGGAAAAGCAAGAATGTGTCGTCTTTGCCTAATTTCATTTCCTATAGAACAATGGATTTTTATTCGTGAAAGCACTGAGAACCATTCACAACAGCTTTGTTTTCAGGGAAGGGCTTACAAAGTTGTTGACTTGTAATTACTGAATTAGAGTTGTCCAGCAGGTTCTGAACAGTAAAGGAGACAGTTCAAAGCCTGATGCAAATGGACAAAATGCTACTGGTTTTATTTTGACACTGAAAAGGGGGGAACCTTCAAATTGTCAGTACAGACTGACTACGTGCATTAGTCACAGCTACGCACTTCAGGCTTAAATTGCAAAGTTGACATAACTTCCAGGCAATAGTGGAGTCTACTCAGCTGTGTCCACCTCATACCACATTTACATTACCTGCATGTTCTGTGCGTACATCTATTTTATTATTCTGTAAATTCAACTTAGAAAGTGAATACAAAATTCAGGATGAGCTTAATGTAGCAAAAATCCATTTGGGAAGGCAATTCTTTCAACAGGCATTACAATCTGATATGACCAATTACCTTTGTGTCTATTCTTCAGGTTAGAAATTCAAAGCACGCGCTACACGTATCACAGGAGGTTACGTTACAATCTAAATGCTGGTGCTGAAGGGGTACTCGGGTCAGGACTGTAAATGAGATGTAGTAGGTCAGTAGATCTGTTCATAAATAAAATAAATTCACAGGAACACCGTATCTCAGACCCAGCACAGAGCCTGAAGAGAAGGGCGAAGAAGCAAAACAGAGTGTTTGAGGCTGAAATGAGAGGGCCATCGTCCTTCCCCTTCATCACTGCTTTCCAAGAACGTGCCCTGCGCTAGGAAGCGATCACAGATGGATTTCTGAAGCTAGCGCCTCTCGCAGCTCATTCCTCCGCGTTCCCGGAGTGCACCATTGACACACGGTGGCAAATATTACTCTCTGCTACACTTCAGTGGAACTTCTGTCTTATTTTCCCCAGTGCCCAATTTACAGTGGAGAAGCAGCTAATAGCAGTCGCCTTCCTCCAAGTGCTCTGTTTATCATTTCCCTCTTTCTATGCTTGATAGCTTCCCTGTGAGGAGGCACGAGTCTTCTTCCTCCTACATTCTCCTGTTACTTCATTATCATCTGCTAAACAGCATCGCAGCAAATCCTTCACTGCATTGTCTGGGATAACAACGCTACGCACCGAGAATGTGCTGACTGCTGCACAGGCAGCAACTGTGTCACTGCTTAAGCGCTAGCTCGGCCTCCCCCGGGCTGGGTTTGCTCTCTTGGTGTATCTTGTCACCACAGCTCTAGTTTGGCAAAGACCTCCCCTTTTAATTATTGCGTTTCTGAAATCTGTGCACCTTGGTGAAGGCACTGGAGAGACTCTTGCACTCTCTCCCTGCCAGGACTCGTGTGCTGTTTCCTCAGTCCCCACTTGCCATCTGCATGGAGGCAGTCACACACACCTCTGGCAAAATCAATCCTTCTCCTCGGGTAAAAGGCTCGCATTTAACAAGCAAGGAAATTCACTTTAAATCCTTGTACCTTTCATCACCACACAAGCACGGGCACAAAGAGTACTCACAATAGCCAATTCTCAGTCCTTCCCGGGAGCCGCTCTCCGGGGGCAGGAGGAAGGTCTCATCTCCAAAGCAATTCAACCTTTCTCATGTAGGGTGATAATCTCACTCTGGTTTTCTTTAGCTGCAAGCCTTACTTTTCTCCATTCGCTCTCAGTCAGCTTTCACGGCGAGGAATTACTTTTCTCATTATAATCACCAGCTTTTCTTCATACGATATTGCAGAGCACAGAAAGGACTTTGAGCGTGCCCTTCCCCGTTTCACCAATCAGTTGGCATGGTGACACAACAGCTGCTGCAAATCACGGGGAGATGCTTAACGGGTACAGCTGAGAGAGAACTTCCTGCTGAAGAAACCACTAAATTTGCAATCATGGCACTTGTTCTTTGGGTGGCTGTGCTCTTACGGCTGCCACGAGGGTAGAAAATATTTTGGAATCTTTGTAACTAATGTACGAACGAGCATGTGTTGAGATGGGACCTGAAGCATTTACATTCTGTGCACGACGCAGTTCTTGGCTTCATCATCAGAGACAGAGCCCACACAGGTCGGCATCGTGCAGAGCCAGTGACATCAAGGTGCAGCAGAAGATGCTGCCTCAGCTTGGAGCTCCTTTGGCCTTTTGTACTTTCGTGACACCTCCAACACTCAAATCCATGAAACTTTAGAGTCAAGCCCATAAGGTAAAGCTGTAATATTCACTCTTTTCAGGGTGGTCACAGCTCTGGAAATCACTGGATGACAGTACAGTGAATTAAGCTGTACTGCCCATGACAATGCTATGTGCTAGGATTAGAGGTAGGCCATCTCTCCTCCTGTCCTGCTCAGAGGCAGATGAGATCAGCCAAACTGCACTGCCTATTACCACCTTTTCTGGATCGATTTGGATTTAAATATGGTATTTTTGCCAGATAATTGCCTTATCAGACCTTGTAACTTGCCATATCAGACCTTATATAATTTATAGCAGCCCTCTCTGCCCTTCCTTGAAGATAACTTTTCATACATCCCCTGGGGCCCGCTTGGAACTTCCCAGTCACACCTTAGGATTAGAGACAATTGTATTCATTCTTTTTACTAGATTCCCCAAGCCCCCACCCCCACTTCCCCACTTTCTCACATGTTCTCTTAGTTCCTGATTTGTCCTAACAACATCGAACAAGTTGAATACACCTCTTCCCCAAGCCCCTTCCTCCTTCTGGCAGCAGTTATTTCTCTAAACAGTGGCTGGATTCGCAGCGAACACTTCACTGATCTTCAAAAGTTAAACTGAAATTCTTGACACTTGTGTTTTCAAGAAGAGGTAAGTGCCTCTTTTTAAAATTGCTAATACTCCTTTAACCGATGGTGTGCTTGAATTTGATCCTGGATGTGCCAGGTTTCTGCTTAGAACACACTTTTTGCAGATGAACAGCATTCCCATTAAAATGAGGTTTTCAATGGAAATGCTGACATAGTGCAGCAGAAAAGCTAGTGCTGTTGAAATTATGCAGGATTTAATAACCAGAAAAGTAAGCAGGAGCTGAGAAAACCCCAAGATATCCAGGTGGGATATACTCTTTCATACAAATGATGTTCTTGTAATTGTGACACTCTCCTCTTACAGTGATGAGATGCTGATGGGTTGAACTTACCCTTTTGTATATGTTACACTGGATACCAGATGTGTGTTTCCAAGTTCAGTTACTTAGCAAACCAGTGATTATGAAACTGAACTGAATAACCACAGTCTTCTTCAGCATAACTGGGACTCTCAATCCTGGCCTTCCTCTCACATCCTCAACTATTTTTTTTTTTTTTAATTGGTGAATCAATTTATAACAGCAATGCCTCATGCTTTCAGGAGAAGACTGAAATGCATTTCAGGAAAGCACTGCCTTTATAAAAGAGGAGATAGAAATAAGCAAACTGACCCAGGCTCTTCAGGAGACAAGTGGCAGACACAGCAACGGACCCTGCTTGTAATGACCTCCTAGCCAGGACTTGGCTTTTCTTTGAACTCGTAGAAGTTAAGGCGGTAAAAGTGCTAGTATCAACAGACTTGAATTGGACTTTCACTGCTGGTATATATGTGTGTATGTGTATCGCTGCTGGAATATATGCATTTATGTGTATATACACATATTCTTCACCTTTTATACACATTAATACCTATTCTTGGAGCATACATTCAACTACATGCACTCCAAGGAGGGATTTGTCTCTCCTTCTCCTTTCTTTCCTTCTTCTTAAAAGCCCTGTATCTGAGAAGAGCATCTAATATCTCCACCATTGCTCATGCAAATTCAACAACTAAAAATAAAAACACAGTATGTGTAAAACGAGTTCCAGTGATAAAGAACATAAATGTGCACTGGATGTTTGGAGAGCTGTTGTGGGGCTCTTCTGCTTTTAACTACGAAGTTTCCACAGTGCCTACTTGGGAAAAGCTGGACTGGTGTTTCTGTGACATTGAACATAAGAAACACGGCTTCGCTGTGGAAACCGGGCTCAAACTAGACATCCAAATCCATCAGACCGAACTCCCCAGTGTATCTGTGAGAGAGAGGAGATGGCTTCCAGACTCATCAAGTTCAATAGTAACGCTACAAAGATCAGCAGTTAGTTTAAAAATGCTCGAAGTAAGATGTGTTCAAAACAACACATTAAGAAATTCTCTTCAGAGATGAAGTGTATCTGAATCTAAAGTCCATCTAACCCTGAGCACGGCTGTGCTGCCCGTTTTAGACTTTCTCCCTACAGAGTGCACTGGCAGAGACACCTCTTCACCGGGTGTCTCAGTTTGACACTGGTGTGCCTCCCTACTAACAATTAAATGTTTCATGTTATGACTTCAGAGCAAAAAACAAGGAGGAGGAAGTGGGTAATTTTTGCTGTGTGGCAATAAGAAACCATTTTCACTGCAATCACCCAAATCAGTTATTTTGCTTAGCTCCTTCAGCACTCTATTCCCAGCTGTGCTGTGGCTGAATGACAGTGTGACACTGGGGAGAATGTGTCTGCCCAATTATGATTCTGTTCAGTTTTGTGAACACTGTTTGTAATTGCAATAACCACAGTGGATTAAATCACCCTTTTTTTTTGTGTGCAAAATTGCAATGCATTGTGGAGATACAGTCTGAAAGACTGTGACAAAGAAATCACATTTTATCAACGTGAAATGACTCTTCCCAGCTTGAATAATAGTGCTACTGTCAGCAGGGCTTTTGATTGAAATGGATTTTAGACAGAAAACTAAACCAAGCCTGGCTTGTCCTGAGGTACCCAGAGTCCTCCAACTTCTCCCAGTGACTTAGAGTACTGATTCACACCACTTGGCAGAGGAAGCATGGCATCTTTGCCCGTTAGCCTGCAACGTGATGTGGAAATACTTTGAACAATTAAATGTTGCACATGTACAAAATAAAATACGTTAGTAGATTTCAAGATAACATGGGAAATGCTGTAAATTACTGTTAGCAGCATTTATCAGCTGTGGAAACAAAGGGTTTCCAGCAGTGGACACCTGTTAAAAAAACCCTCCTGGTTACGAGCAGCAGTGTAGCTGGGCAGCATGAATTAGTCCACGCTGCGTAGCCCCAAGTGCTGCCTGACTGTATGCCTGCTGAGGCTCTGGAGCACTAGAAGACCAGAAAGATGGTTGTCTTCCACTTACAAAGGTGTTTGTTTCCACAGTACATTGATGTCAAACTCCATGGCATAATGAGTTGACTGCACCAGGCTACCCTACCAGAAAACTTTCCACCTCGTGTTCAGTCACGTTTAGTCACAGTAAGCCAAGACACTAACTGGAGAAAAATCACTCTCATGGCAATGCATGTCTTCCCTTTCAGCACTACAGTGCTTTTATGAAAGAGTATGAGGTCAGTGATAGGAGAGTTTCAAGCACTAATCACTAGTTCCAAGATGCAGTCAGGCTGTGATTTGTTTTCTGCTGAGTTCCATGAGCTTTGGATTCCATCCCACATCAGCAATTTGGATCTCTTAGTATGAAAATGAAATGCATTCCAAAAACAGTGTTAAAACTAAGAGAATTTAATAGCTGTCAAAGCTGTATACGAAGATACAAATTGGCCAAAGCACAGGTAGGAAGATGGTAACCATCTGGACAGCTTTCATTTGTTAACTACATGTTCCTCACGTTAAGGAATTGGCGGTTTATTTGTTCTGAGTTAACAGTTGGGCACAAGACACCTGAACAGAGCTCACATCTGAGGCTGTTCAAAGGTCCGCACCTCTTTTATACAGCCTCCAGTTGAACACCTTTTACTTGCTGAAACACTGCCAAAGCCAGGCTTTGCGAGACTTGGCTTACTGTGTCTGCATCAAGGAACAGGACTCCACCAGGGGATCGTCGCTCTTTCTGTGCTTCAGCCAAAGCTCAAGTCTTGTCAGCTCAGTCACACTAGAGTTCATGCTTGCTGATAGCCTAAGGAAACAGCCTGCCAGGAGACCAGTGTTCCAGTTTCATTAGCTTGCCGGGGCAAGTTCAAGGCAAAAGCTGCTGTTGTGGTTGAGTATTTCTGATGTTCACGTATGACAGTACTAGGCATTGGTGAAGTTACTGTTTATAAGCTCCAGCTTATTGCAAAACCTGCTGTGATTGGCACCTATGGCATGCCAGGTGTATTTTAATAGCAAGGGAGATTAATGTGTATCCCTGGCAGGCTGCACCAATGTCAAGGTGAAGGTGTCTGGGATATCTCCAGCTCAGGTTCTTTGCATGCTGGATTGAGGCGACAGCACAGGACTTCATTAAACTCCTGGCTCAGCAGCTATTCTTGATCGGATGATAAGTATACACAGGTTTTCATAAGGTCAAAGGAACGGTATCTATAGATTGCCGGGATGACAGGGGATTCTTTGAAAGCTAATGGCTCAACAACTGCCGCTGAAAAGTAACAGACCACAAGCCCTGGTAAGCTCATTAATCCAACCCTGTCCTTGCGGGAATTCAGTGTCAGGAAGCTAAAGCCTTTGCCTTTCTGGGCTGATCTAGAAGGTTAGATTTCTAGTTTTCAAATTGTTCATTGTACAATCTCTGTAAGGTCGCTAATTGTACATTTGAGTCTTTCTGATCAGCTGTTTGGGCATTCTGAGCTCATTAACCCTCCAGCACTGACATGACGGGCCAAGGTTTGGGGGGCCAGTGTATCCAGCTTTTCCCACTGTCACTGAAGTAGTGGCTTTGTGCTGTCACAGGGATGTCACATTTAGCTGCATGGACTAATAATGAACTGCAGTGTTACTGTCATGTAAATCAGGATATATAGGACAAGAGGAGGCTGTTTCTCCAGCTTTAAATCAATGTGTCATGTGTTCATTATATACGGCTACTGATGGAAATTAGATGTAATGTGATCAATATTTTACTGGCTTCATGAAATTTTCTTAAGCAAAAGACAGTAAATTTTGGGTCATATTCTTTGGAGACACATTTTTGTCAGCCTCCTGACATAGCAGTTTGTACTGGAGTCTGGATTAGCGCAAGGCTGAGCACGGGGTGAGGGGAAAGGAATCACGTGGGCTGCCACGCAGTTGGAGCTATGAAGACCTAATTTAACAGTGGATTACAGCGAAAACATGACAACCATGTAAAAGCAGAGACACTTTGGAAACATTTTTGAACAGAGAAAAGATTTGCACTTAGAGTCTGAATGAAAAGCTGTCCTGTAAAATCACTCATAATGTCTTCTTGCTAATAGGTAAAAAGCAGCATTAAAATTTTTGATGTTCAGTCAGAAAGATTTAGGCATAGTCTAACACAGATGAAAATGAAATTAGACTTATCAAAGTGTTTTCTCATAAGTGTACCAGTATGAAATAAAGGGAAAAATACTAAAATTTTATCATTATTTTAATTCTCCATTTTTCTTCTACTTTTATGGATCTTTTAACTTGAGATATTCAAAAAGTCTAGAGAATCAGGCTTGTAGTATTAAGGCACACAGGTAGATGACAAAACCCTGTCTTGAGACTTGGTTAAGTGCACAGTACCCTGAGAAACTACCAGGCATGACATGAGAAAAGTAACACTGGGACGAAAGGACAAAAGTTGCAGATAGTGCTGTTAGGAATGGGCAGATTTTACGGGGATTTAACAGGGCCTGTGTGAGAGAAAGCCACATTCTATACATATCTGGAGGGGAGCACCAGGGACCTGTTGGGGAGACAGTCTGAAAGGCCAGCAGCACCTAGGGAACTGCATCAGTAACACCAAAGATCTCCTAGGAAAAGTTATCAGAAATACCAAATACGTGTACTGACGTAGAAAAAAATAACTATGGGGGAAATTTCTATGGGGAAAAAGTAATTAGAGGCAAATCATTTATTTAGAGGGATCCCAGGGCAGAGAAGGAGAGATTATGGTAGCTGGGGGAAGAACCAACATGAGGACCTGGGGATCTCTGTGACCAGCTGTGTCCATGATGCCTGAGCACATCTGCATCCCTGGAACTGGGGCTTAGCCAGCAGATGGGCCAGCAAGGGGGAAGGATCCTGCACCCTGAAGCCCACCAGTTTTGGCTACCCAGAATCTCTACAGAACTTCAAGAGACTGAGATTTCATTGAAAAAGTTTCCAACATTTCCTTAAGAAATCACTGGCATCGTTTACAGTGTTAGGAAGATGGTGCCTTCTTTTATTTTTCTGGTGATTTTTTCATAAAAAGCCCTAAACTTAAAACATATATTATCATATTTGGAAAAGAATATAATTTAAGTTCTCTCTGCTTTTTAAAGTAAGACACTGAAATCCCTTTATAACCTGAGCAGATTGCATAGAAGGTCAATTTTTCTCTGATTGCTACTCTGTTTCCCTAGGTGCATACATGATTATTCTTCAATCCTTTTACAAGCTTTATAGGAGCTTAGTTGTACAAATAATTATTCAGTCACCTCTGTGAAAGGTGCTACAGGTTTTACCAACAGAAAAAAAAAATCTAGGAAGATGAAAAGCAAGCGTCAAACAGAAATAAATAGAGGTTTTTATTCTGAGTAGGTTTTTCGCAGCTTCAGTAGCAGAGGCACTTTTTTTCTTCTGTTTGTATAAAGAACAGGGTAAGTAAACTTCGACTGATCTGTGTTTACTGCAGCAACAATAACAAATTTGGCAAGAAATGCATTATTTTCACTTTTTCTTTTTTTTTAAGAGAAACAACCCTACCACCACCACCTGATTAAATCTGGCATTGAATGATGATTTAAATAGTGTTATTTCTCTGACCCTTCATAGATATCATAACAGGGTTCCACCTGCCATCTGCTCAACTTTCCCCAAAGTTTTAGGTATTTTCTATTATAAGATTATATAAATAGTAAGGATAATCTGATAAGGAATATCACCCCCTTTGGGTGTGTCTAAGCCTTCTCTTAACGCTGGAGGAAGTATCAAATTTAGCTCTGAAGGCAGAATGTCTTCTCAAACACTTCAAACCAATTGTATTTCAGGAACTGATTTATAGTTTTTAAGTCATTCCGTGGTTTTTCCACACCCACAAGTCTCTTCTGTGCTCTACTTCATGACCTGATACCACAGCAAATGGATTCATTAGTTGCTTTTTTTCAAGCAGCACATAAAAGAGGAGCCACAATTCCACTTCACTTACTACATTCATTTTTACTGCCATCATTTGAAAATGTCAGGAGCCAGAGATCTGAACAGTCTAAGGACTAAATGAACAATTTGTTTGCGATAACAACAAATGTTTCCAGACTGCCAGACAACTTCCAGCACCTGCACTACATACTTCCCAGTGCATGGCCTTGACAGATCAAACATCAGCGTCTTTTCAAAAGGAAAGGAAAAAACCAAACCACAAAGGAAGGAAAAAGGTTGTGGAGTGTGATATTGCATCTTTATTTCTCTGAAAACACAGTTCCACTTTTAGAGGCAACTGACTGTAGGATGGCAGAATGAAGTGTCCGTAACAGGACGAAATTTAAAAGCAATCTGTAGGTCATAGCAGGTGTTCTTTCATCTTCTTTAATTCTTAATTAATAAAGGTGTTCTTTAATTCTTCTTTGAGAAGTCTTTTCTGGGGTGCCTATGCCATAGCTACCTCAAAGGCAGTGCAAAAAGGCAGTGCAAATTTTTCAATTTGTAGGAAGTGTTTTTAAGATGCCCCAAACGCACATGAAAGGTGGTGGCTTTCCATCAGATGCATGGCTATAGACACTGCGCAGCAGGTAGCCCAGGGACTGGAGAGAACTGTCCCTGGCTGAATGTAGCTCAGGCTGCAGAGAGCAGGGACTATGGATGAAGGTTTCACAGTGGAAGAAGACTTTGTGTTTTGCCTTCAGACTGATGACTTAAGTGACTCCAATATCACAACCCCTGGCAGTGAGATTACACTAGGAAGAAGAAGAAGCTCAGGAAGAAAGGCAGAAGTGTTAAGCAGATGCACACCTGTGGCAAATGCTTTAGTTACCATTTTTGAGCACATAGAAAGGAGAAGAGAATCCTACAGCAGGATCAAATGGGAGCCTGCATGAATAAAAATGCACAGAAAAAGAATTTATCCTAGAAGCAAGAAATAAGATTAAAAATGTGTAACTCCACAGTCAAATAAACAGGAAGAAGAACATCATAACTCTTTGAGAAGCAGGACAACCTACTGCAAGGTTATTACCAAACCAGGCACCTGGACCAGAATTTGTTTGCGTGATCTTTATATGAGCTCAAGCCTCAGTCCTGCGTATATTATTTCCTCATTAAATTGTCTGTCTTGTGCATCCAAAATGCTAATTCAAGGCTGGAGTTGGTAATTTGGGGCACCTGCTGTTGAGAAGCCAAGTCAGAATCCAAGTACAACTACCGAGGGCACTACAGCTTCTTTCTAGACTTGCCTGAAGCTGCAGAATTGTATCAGTTGTGTCCCATTCCTGTTTCCCCAAAGGGAATGGACAGCTGTATCCCTGTGCCGTTGTCAGCTCAAGAATTTTAACGGACTGGAAGAAAAGGGACTATTTGTTGGTGGGTTTTTATTGGGAAGGTGTTTGACAGTGAGAGAGAGGAGAAAAAAAGTGAACGGAACAGAGCAGACAGAGGAATAATTACAGTTTTCCAAACTAAACAATAAAATATTCTCAGACACCTGTTGCAGAATTTTGGTGTTTGTTTTTAATTTTCCTACTCTATTTTGATTGGCAGGAAATTAAATTAGTTTTGCCTATAATGGTACTTGGTAAGAAGTCTCCCTGTCCTTATATCAACCCGCGAGTTTTCCTTATTCTCGCCCCCGTTGAGGAGAGGGAGTGTGAGAGCGGCTGGGTGGGCAGCTGAACGCTGGGGCAGGGCAGCCCACCGCAACACAAAGACACTCAGATTTCACAGTGAGAGTTTAACATTGAGTGGTTAAGACCACCACAAATTGCCTGGCTTTCCTAATCCCTTCTGCTGTTTAATACACCCCTTTCTGATCTAGAATAGGTTTCAGTGCCCCTAATTCGTGCTTTCTTGCACTGTATTTCAGTGACCCTTTTTGAGGTGCCTAGTGCTCGGGCACTGTAACCACAGAGCATCCTTGCTTCGCTCATCCAGCCTTTTCGTTGGAACTTCCTGTTGGAATTTATCCTTTGTGTCCTTTCTCCTGGACAGGCTGCTATAGAGATGGTGGGAGGAAACCAGAAAAAAACCAAACAGAAAACAAAACAAAACCCACACAAACAAACAAAAAAAACCCCAAAACCAACCACAAACCAAAGCAAACCAAAACGAAACAGAAACAAAGAAACCAGCAAACAAAAAAAGACCAAGCACAAGTTCACAGTTTGCTCAGTGCTGGGCAATACAATGCAGAGAAAGCTCAGCTTCAAAGCAAGGATTCCACACTAGCATGACAAGTAATGTCAACTAAGCTTTTCCTACCAAAATCTACAACAGAGAATGAAAAGATTTTCAGATGGAATAAATGGGGTTTTCATCTTTGAGATGACTAAACCTTTTCTTTGGAAAATCCCGTTTTCCCTTCCAGCAGTCGTTGCAATGTGAAATCTCAAGCAGATTTGTCTTCCCCCAGCTGCACTGACACATGGAGCAGGCTCTCAAAGTCAAGCCAAGAGTCACAAGGAGGACATACTATATTTTTATCTAATTCATGACCTCAATTACATAGACGTGGGAGATGAAAGCACAGGGGGAGATTACACGCTTCCTTTAGTTCCAGCAATAAGGAAAACATCAGGGCAGCTCTGGCAGGAGACACTGACAAGGCCTGGGCATTGCCAGAGCAACTGTGCCAACCCCCAGAAGTATAAACGTTGTCTTGGGGAGCACAAGCGACCGGGAGCACGGTGACCAGAGCAGGCATACAGAGTGCTGCTGAATAGCTCCTTTTCCAACTACTGACCTGTCACAAGTGCTGTCCCCTGGGGACTGATATTGGGCCCAAAAGTTTTTAATATAAATGTTCATGATGATGGGATCGAGCGTGCACTGATGAAGTCTGCTGATAACACCAAACAGCCTGGGGTAACGGACACTGCAGAGTGGTGAGACACCCCGCAGGAAGACCTGGAGAGGTTGGAAGAATAGGCCAACAAGAACCCGATGAAGTTCAACAAGGACAAGTGTAAGGTCTTGCACCTGGGAAAACATAATCCAGGAGTGCAGCACAGGCTGGCACCTACCTGGCTGGAGCTCTGTGGAAAGGGACCTGGGTCCTGGTGGACAACAAGCTCGAGAGGAATGAACAGTGTGTGCTGCTGATGCGGCAGAGAAAGCCACCAGGATGCTGGGCTGCATCAACAAGAGCATCACCAGCAGACATCAAGGAGTCATCATTCCACTCTACTCAGTGCTGCTCATGCCACCCCTGGAATAGTGTTTTGATTTGTGGTCCCCACTGTGTAAACAAAACGTGGACAGGGTAGAGACTGTCCAGAGAAGATGATCCAAGGACCGGGGAGCTGCGATATGACTAAAGGCTGAGAGAACTGGGTTTGTTCAGCCTGAAGAAGAGAAGCCTTAGGGGAGACCTTATCACTGTGGTCCAGTATTTAAAGCGTGGCTACAAAGAAGATAAGAAACTCCCTTTTTATAAGGAGTCACATGGAAAAGATGAGGGGTAATGGGTACAAGATACTTCTGGGAAGATTCTGACTGGACACAGCAGGAACATTTGTCACACAGAGAACAACCAGACACTGGAATAATGTCCCCAGGGAAGTGGCAGAGTCACCAGCGTTCAGATTCAGCTGGACAGGGTGCAGGACCAACTTGTCTAGGCTGTGCTCTTGCCAAGGAAGGCTGGACGAGACAATCCTTGAAGTCCCTTCAAACCTGGTATTTTATGATTCTATGAAACCACATTTTAACATCAGAAATGTCTGACAAGGTACTCATAATTTCTAAGAAAACACCTAACACATTTAATTTTCTAGATTCATGGTTTACTAATCTATGGTACTTTCCATGGCATTATGATTTAAAATAATCAATAATAACAATTAATAATTATTATTATCAATAATCCATAAAAACAATAATTTTGTGGTGTAGAAAGGAAAATTTACATGCAAATTTTATACAGAATGTATTACTTACAGAATTGCTAAGCGTGTGATTCCCTAATTGTGAAATGATATAACACAGCAGATATGATTATAGCACACACCATTCGCAGTAAAAAACAACTATGGAAGCTTCTAAAAAAGAGTTACTGTTTGAAAGAATAAGAAGCTCGCATTATATCACAGCACTCCTGATAAGTGCCAGCGACCTGCTCTGTTCCTATGGATTGCTACTTGAAATAATAATCTTTGACTTCTGGCTTTACAAGCTGGTTTTGTGGGGAGGTTTGTTAAAAGTACAATACCTACAGGTAATTTAGTAATCATAAGGAACTCTTAGGAAATAAAGGCAGTATTTTCAGCTGAAAGTTATTAAAAAAATGCATTAGAATTAAAAAAAAAAATTATAGCTGCAGAAGTGTTTCTAAATAACCACTGTTTATTGTGTTCTGTGAGATATTAGCTGTCAGAAAGCTCAGCACAATAGTGTCTATTGAGAATGCAGTCAAGAAAATAAAGCAGTAAAGAAATTCTTCTGTGCATACATCACCTATACAAATACCATCCAAGAAGCCACAAGGTCTAAAGACAACCTTGGTGATTCCTCACTCTTTAAGCTGTAAATAATTATCTTTCTGTATGATGAAATGTTTACTACTAGCATTAAATGTCAGCATCTCCATTAACCTTGTATCTTCTCTGCCAGGGTTGCATATACTTTTGCTGCAGGGGAAATAACGCAACTAGCAGAAAAACTGTTTTGTATCTTTTTTTAAAGCTATTTGTTTTCTATGAGGTCAAAATTATTAATTTTTTAGTCAATCACATGTGTGGACATGTAATTAAAGTATAAAGATATCATTTAGTCACCCTGATGCTGTACTTGATTGTGGCACCCCCCAAAAACTGAGCAAAGCACTTTAGCTGCAGCAAGTTGAACATCTCATTAAATTGATAGCTCCTATCATTTTCAAGGAATAAGCAGCACAAAATTTATCTCAGTCACTAAAACATATACAGAGGCTAGAAAACATCAACCTTGCCTGTCCCAAGAAAAGGCCAGTTCATGCTCAGCCTTCTTTTTAAAAAGCTTCAAGTTCCGAATTCCCCAGCTTATGTCAGCATTAGATATTCTACGGGTGATTTGGGAAGAGGAGATTCCTGGAACAGGAAATTCTTGGAAATCAGAAACTCCTGAAAATGGTCAAACCGATGGGTACAAATGCCTTTCTATCACTCTCTATGGCTGTAAATTAAAAGCAAGCAACTAGATGAAGTAAATGCAAGCATTGCGAATGGTCATCATTTTACCTTTTCCCCTGACATTGGAACAGATCTAGTACCTAGGTTTACTCTTGTTCCTTTCTGCACTAGCGGCAAAAATGAACTAATTCTTAGCATGATTTTGTGGTTTGCAACAACTCCCTTGCTCGGTGGGTGAGTGGTTGTGAAAGTGGCACTGATGCCCAGCCATAACCCGAACAGCACAGCACGTGTCAGCAGCCAAGCACCCTCCAGAACTGCTCTCACCGTGTGACACGCAATTCCTCGATGGCCTCCCTGGATCAAATGACCTGCCACTCTGCTTCCACATCACCTCAGGACGTGACAGAAGTTTCTTTCCCAGAAGTCATTATAACAAATCTTCTCCTCCCTTTTACAGTTCTATGGCGTTTCTATCTCACCGAAGCACTTCATCGATGCCCATCACTATGGGTTCTGCTGCTCTGTCCTTCTCTGGAGTGATGGCGAAGGAACAAAGTCTCCTGAGAAGGTGTGAGTGGCGTTTCCCTTCACCAGTAGCACCACGGCAGCTTTAGTTCCATTCTGGCATTGAGTACTGTCAATCACTGGCAGAGTACTGTTAATGGTTTATAAAATATTCTTTTAATTGATGAAATGCACCCAGAGGCCTCCAAGGGAAAATAAGAAAGCTTGTATTTATATGTAAGTAAGACTAAAACTGTTACTATTAAACCCCAGAATGTCGGCCAAAATATTCTAGTCGCTTAGAGAAAAGCACTTTTCAGACACTATACTGATTCTAAACTCATGTGCTTCATCCCTTGAGAAGGATAAGGGACTACATAAGTGACATCAATTTTATTTTCATTCTGAGGTCTGGGGTTGACGTGATTGCTCCCTAGATCAACTACATCCTCATAGAAATTTACATTTAAGCATTTTTAAGTATAAATTCCTCAAAAGGGTCATAGCCAAGGCAAGATAGATTATTTTCATGAATAATTCTTGTGAGCTATGATATCAAATGCTTTACTAAGTTCAGATATTAATCTAATGCATTCTACTGTTCTCCCCAGAATATGGAAATTAGAGTCAGTGGTTCAGAAAATTCCTCAGTGAGGCTGGAGGTCCTTGTGGCTGAAGCTATGAAATATAATATGTCTTTTGCTTCAAGGATGGATGGATCAATGAATAAAAATGGGATAAATAGCCTACATCTTTTCAAAGCTCCTGGAAGGGTAGGAAACCTTATTGCAGTGTGTGTGTGTGTGTGTATTTGCTTGCACACACTCTGTTTAGACAATTCTGCATCAAAGCATAAGGCATAATGTGATTGAGATACATGCTGGTTTCAAACATATTATAAATTAGCTGGGATGGTTGCTGAGACCATTTTCTTTTGCAGTATCTTCTGGAGTTTCACTGTAGGGATGAACTCAGTGCAAAGCCCCTGGATTTAGAGGAAAATCAGCCCTGACAAATCTCCATTCTTCCATCAAACCAGGCCTGATTGTGGCTGGGATTTACACAGAAGTGTACAAAAGTGAAGGAGTCTGCAGAGATGTGTCACTGCTCCTTACCTACACCAGCACCTGAAGGTGCCTCCTGAGCATTCCAGGATGTTCTACATGACCATGCTGAGGCTGTTCCTTATCTCATCACCAAGGGAAACTTCACTCCCTTGCAGTGAGTCCTTCTGTCTCCAGCATCCCAGCATCCCTGCTTCCAGCCAGTTTAACCCCTTCTGCAGCTGGACCTTAGAATCATAAAGCCACTAAGGTTGGAACAGACCTCTAAGATCATCAAGTCCAACTGCCAACCCAACACTACTATGACCACTAAATCATGTCCCAAAGTGTCATGTCTACATGTTTTTTCTAACCTCTCCAGGGATGCTGACTCCACCACTTTGCTGGGCAGTCTGTTCCAATGCCTCACCACACTCAGTAAAGAAATCTTTCCTAATGTCCAACCTCAGCCTCCCCTGGTGCAAATTGAGCCCATCTCCTCTCATCCTATCGCTTGTTCCTTGCAGTGCTGAGGGATATGGTTGGTCAAGGTCTCCTCGGTGCTAGGTTAATGATTGGACAAGATGGTTTTAAAGGTCTTTTCCAATCTAGGAAATTCTGTGATTCGGCGATTCTGTGGGTTGCTTTACCATCTTAAAACTAAAGTACTAATGTATACACAATGGTATTCCCACCGTGTTTGGATCCCATAAGCACTTTCAGCACTTATGTAATCCCTCCTGTTTCACAGATGAACAGAACCAGCTCTGGCCAGTTATTCCAGATCAAGCCGAACATAAATTATCTCTGACAATAAGGGAACACTCTGAAAGCTCTGTGCAAATGTGACTTGAATAAAACATGGTACACAGTGATGAGGAAGAGAGCTGTTCTCAGTTAAGCCAGCTGGACAGGTCTTTGAACTTAAGAAATTCTCTCTTTAGAGAAACACTTTCTGCTTGTATCCTAAACTACGGATTTGTATCTCCACACTCACCAAATCTAAATGGGCTGAAGCTCTTTCATCCTGTCAAAAGCATCAGCTCAGTCTACATTCAGGACAGTGAGATTTTGAAAGTGCACACTCAGTAATGCTGTGCTGAGCAGGAGAGAAGAGATATTTCACTATGACAGTGAAAATATGCTTTTAATCTATGATTCTAAAAAAAGGTCATGCTTCATTACCGTATTTCATTTTAATGCAATTTTCAGTCCTGTAGCAAAAAATGACCACAGAGATTTACAACAGCTACCTTGAAACAGTTAATGACCTCTGTTACCTTTCGGAAGCCCAGGGTTTGGATTTGCACATCTCTTGTGACAAAGTGTGCCAGCATTAGAGTGGCAGCCTTTCTGTACACCAGACTGTGCCATAAACACTACAGACCAGCACTGATCTGTCTGTGGAACCAAAACCAGCTTTCCAACTCAACTACAACTCTGTTAACACAGAAATTGATAATTACAATTTGCATTGCATCACACTTGTAAATAATGAAAAAATATTTTGCATTTTTGGGGGGGGGCGGCGGGGGGGGGGCTGTTGACAGAAAAGTGTGAAAGGGAAGATTATAGAATAAACTGATGTTTGCTGTCTGTTTCAATGAACCACTATATTAAAATACAGTAGAATACTTGGAATCACCTCTTTTTCCATTCTGTTTCAATCCCCTTATGCCATTTCAGCTGGAAGCAGACAAAATACAGCTGCAGAAAGCGGTTCCTTAAACAGCGTAGCCTGGCAAGAAGCCACCAGCTGTGGCCCCTAAGTTGACTGCAGCCCCTGGGACTAAGGGTATTGAAAAAGGAACTGCGGAAGATACCATGAGCTGACCCTGCTCCAAACCCACCCCTGGGGATCGGGTGCAGCTCGGGCTCTCATGCCATATTTCTATGGTATGCACAAAGGTGAGCAGAGCCCCGTCCCTGCTGCAGTGGTGCAGGCTGCTCTTTGGAACACACGGCGATACTCAGTGATGTGGTTTGTCAGCACTGCGGATGATCATACTGGAGATAACGTCAGTACTAAAACTGGATTCTTCCTTTTCCTGTGACCAACCTCTACCACAAGCCCAAGATCTCAATATATAAATAATTAATTTTTTTTTACAAAGCTAACCTTCTGTTGCGGGAGGCCTCGGCTCGTCCAAGGGATCAGAATGAGAATTAGATAGCTGACCTTGAGTGAACATCTGTGCACCCTTGAGGAGGCCAGAAAGCCCTGAGGAAAGACCCACCAGCTCACAAACAGGGAAGGCTCACCAGTGTTAACAGAAAGAAAGAAGAGGCACCCAATTGTCAGCAGGAGGTCCTTGATTAGGCCCATCAGGTGTGGGTGCTCGTTACTGAACGGTTATAAAAGGGCTTGCAGCCCCATTTGAGCCTCTGGAGTGGTAGTGTGTGAGTGAGCCTGTCTTAACAATGGCATGTTGAGCCATTCTTCCACAGCCTCCAGCTTCCAGAGGTGAGTTTTGTGTTTTTGGGGATGGAGCACAGAGTGGGATGGAAGTGCCCAGGGCAAGAAAAGGATGTGACATGCTGATGTTTCACTGTAGGAACTCAAGGATGCCAAACTGTGCTGTTGTTGTGTGTGTCAGCTCCTGTGCATATCACACAGCATGAACTCTCATCATCCCTCCTTCCCTGTTCAAAGTTCTACAAGCATTTTCCTTAGCCATAGCAGTCAATATTGTGATCAGTTGGCTAGACATCTGTTTGAAAGAGGCCTAAAGCTGAAAGGCAGGTATTCCCCAGGAGAGAAGGTAGTGCTTCCGAGCCCTTTAATACTCTGATGAGTAACACAATTCAATCCTAGTGCAGCACCAACAGAAAACTTTTCCCTGAAATGCCCTTTTGGAAAGAGCTCAGTCTAAACTTGTGCCTTTACTACCCTTGAGTACATCTTCTGTGAATGACGATACTTCACTGATTACTTGTTATGTCCCCTTTCTATGTAGGCAGAAGTTTCTTTTTAGCTGGCAATTATGCAAATGTATTGAATACATTTTTCTTTCTTTCGCTGGCTGTGCATTAGTTCTTAAAATCTATGCTGTTTATTGAAAAGCTATGAAGCAGGTATTAAAAGAAATGGCATAATTAAAAAATTATTTGCCTATGTACAACCTTCTGTAGACACGGTTCCTGCCATGAAACTCATCTCTCCTACCAGAATTCCTCTCTTGTTTTTCCTCTTCTCTAAGTGAGCATATGATAGCATTCCCATAGTTGCAGCAGACTAATAATACAGCTTGAGAATAACATTTGTTCTGCCCAGTTGTCCGAATTCGGTGACCCAAAATAACGATCACATTTAGCTGGAAATACCAAGATGAAAAAAATTTCCACCTCCTAGACAATTATTACTTCAGTTTTGAACTATATAATCTCACAAAAAAAGTTATCCACTGTTTTGGACAACTGCGAACATTTTTCAGGTCAAATCTTTGAAATTAGATTCATGTCACATAAATAAGATGCCTGTATTCAGGACAAACAAATGGCATGCAAACTTCAAGGCACTGTTCATGTCATTACAAACACAGATGACACTAGAAAATGTACTAACCCTTTAAATCATGTAATCTTTTACCTCTGCCTAAGAAATAAGAAGCTGTGAGGGAGTAAAGGATGGCAGTACTATCATTGTGCACTGATCTCAGAGAGGTGTGCTAGTTACTGCTCCTAAATAGGAACATAATTCTGAAGCTTCACATATTGGCACGCTTAGCTGTATAGTGAAAATGCCTCTTGATTTCATATGAATACCATCAATAGCATTAGTAGCACAAGATTAATAGCATATGCCATGTTGCTGAATAACGACACTGTCAGAGGCAGCAAATTCCGTGTTTACAGCATATTATGATGGCAGAATACATGGGAAGTGCTATAAAGAATTATTTGGTCTTACAAAGCTTAGCTAATTTTACACTAAGTCCTTCTGAATTTGTTGTTGCAGGCTTCTTTCTGCACAAAACCTTTGTGTTTTAATAGTGACAGGTCACTATCTGGCTTTTAGATAAAGAAAACAGAGATTGCCCCAGCACTAGGTATTTAGCAATGGCATTGGTGGACTCTGCTGAGAATCTAATTTAGAAAGCAATAAATAGTGAAAGGAATAGTCTACCCCTGGGGAGCCCTGTACAGGAACATCCAACCCTGTGTTGGAGTCAAAGCCTGAGGTGTCACCACTACAGCAAGGGCAGGGACCACCATCCAGGGCCGTGGTGGGAGTGTCCTGTACCACTGGGTCCAAAGTCACCGTTTGAACTGGACGGGAGATTCGGTGACCTTGGCAGGCATGACTGTGAAATGTGTGTCCAAGGACGGAGATCTGGGAGCAGAAATTGCTGTCCCCAAACTACTCACATCCCACTAAGCAGATACATTTAGAGTTTGTGACAGTGAGTGATGAAGTTCTGTTCCTGGATTACCTCATGCTGAACTCCCCCATGACAGTTTGTGTTGAAGTCCCTAGGACAGGGTAAAGGGAAATAGGAATGAAAAAGTGATAGAAATCAAACTAATGCAAGCCCAAAGCTGCCAGTTCTGGTAGAGACTTCCTGGCAATCCAAACTTCAAATAGAAATAAAAGCCCACAAAAAGCAACTGATCAAACTGCAGTGAGAATTAAGCCTTCTACATTCCTTAAGTTACTCTATGAGATGGAACAATTTTCTCTTTTTCATTTTGTTTTGGTTTTTTAAGGTAATTTTCACAATAAACTGTTGTGTTTATGTAAAATATAGTACTGCCAGTCAACTGCTGCCTATCCCTTTATAAGGCTTTCCTAACAGTACCCTCTTTGATCAGCTGGTATGAGGATGATTGCATTAGACTGCGAGATACTTCAGTAATGGGCATATTTCTGATTTCTATCCTAAAAATAACCTTTTGTTTTAAAGTATTAAGAGATTTAGGTAGCCATTCCTTAAGCCAGCTGGTGTAGTAGAAAGTAGCTGTGGAGGGAAAGCTCTTCAGAGAGAACTTCAGGGACTAATTCTTCATTTTTATAACCCGCCACAAGGCAAAGATGTAAAAATAAGACCAATAGCTGCTAAGCTAACTCAAGGTATTGGTGAACATAAACACAGCCCTAAACACGATACTTCTGCTAATGAAATCACAACCTGTTTTCAGTCGTAGAGGAGAACTTGGTTTCTCCCAGTGTAACGGTGACAGGATTCTAGTTATACTGAAGCTTAGTATTTGTACAAGATACTTTTCCCTTTCTTCAAAAGGAAAAAAAAAAGGAAGACAACTTCATTCAGACAAGTAACTCTCTGAAGACATATCTGTTCTTTAGAGTTTTACCTTCAAGGTCTTAACAGTTGTTTGATTTTGAGATCCTACTGTGTATAGAAGGTTAATTCAGTGACACGAGAACACGAATGGAAAGTGGCAAACTCAGAAATATACTTCAGATAAGGCTTGACATAGTTTAATGGAGAAAGATATGCTACTCTTGAAAGCACAGCTGCTTTTACAGGATTTTTTTTAAAAGCATTTGTTGTTGAAGTCTCACCTTTAGAGTCTGAACAATAATATAAAATAGCCAGACCTGAATGAGTATTTCTCCCTCTCAGTAGCATATTTGAGCTGCTGAATAACAAAGCCAAACACTAAATTATTTGTTAAATATCACTCTCTAAAATCATCAAAATTGTAAAGAAATAAGAAAAAAACAAAGACTATAAAATGAACCAGGTTGTAGGATTTCATGGGACATCTATTTCTGAAACAGTGAATTCATCAAGCACGGACTTTGTATCGTGGCTGTTCAGCGGTCAATACAGGAGTATTGGGTGAAGACACAAGAAGGGTTTAGGCAAAACATTCCTAGTCCTACCATCAGAAATAGCAATTTAAACAGAATAGGTGCCAAACGTCAAGTACAAGAACCAGGCTGAATTTAACTGTGCTAGCACTAAAATATGTAATCGTATCGTTGTCTTTTGAGCTGACTCTAACTCTGTGGACCAGTCTCACCAATAACGGAGAAGAGAATTATTACAATAACTGAGTTCCGAGACTGCAGCAGTGTAACAGTTTACTGAGTTCTCAGCAGATAGATATGTGTCTGAACAGAGGTCCACAACCTAAAAAAGACCCTAAGTAATGAAGCCCAATCAAAACCTGGGTGCAGCCCGTCAGCCCGCTGCACGGATCGCTTGTCTAGAATGTAATGCGGCAGCTTCTCTAGGACGAGGCTGTGAGAAACCAGTCAGGAGCCTTGCAGAAATCCATGTAGACAACAGCCACCTCTCACCCCACACTCACCAAGAAGGTCACTTTGCCAAGTACAGTTTGCCTTCGGTGAGTCTGGGCTGGCTTTTCCTAGTCACTTCATTTGACAGCCCCCAGAAGGATTCATTCCATACCCTTCCCAGGCACTAAAGGAAGACTGACAGGCCTGGAATCTCCTGGATCCTTCTACAAGCCCTCCTTAGATGGCATTAGCCTTCTTCCAGGCTTCTGGGAAGTCCCCAGATCTTCACAGCTTTTCAAAGATTAAGGAGAGTGGTCTCAAAATGACGACAGCCAGTTCTCTTAACACCCTGAGGTGTTAAGATAGCCCATCCATCTGTGGGGGCCAAGCTCCTGTAATAGCTCACTTGCCAACTTGGGTTTGTGTTTCCATGAGATTGCTCTTGAAGGAACCCCAGAAGTCACTATCTTCTTTGTCCTCCATGGAGGCTTCCCATGGGATCACTCCCAACCAAGCTCTGAGCCAGCTGAAGACTGCTTCTCTGACATCTGAAACCCTGGCTTATTAAAACTTTTTTATTTTCTTTTTTTTTTTTTTAATGGTGCAATATTAAATAAAAGAGCTGCTGAAATGAAAATAATTGTAGCTATTCATTTTAGGAAGCTAGCTGTGAAAACTGCAGCCTTTCCATGTTGATTTTGAGGGCATCATTAGTGTTTTGCAAATTTGGTTGCATCAATGATTTTGTCTTAAAGATGAGTTGTGTCCTCGAGGGCTGTTTATAAACATTTTTCACAGATTATTGTACGACCTTGCAGATTCCCAGTTTAAGCTCCAGCTATCTGACAAAGCTTTGTGACTCATTTTCCGCTTGCCTTTTCGGGTGCATCACCCAGCCCTACGAGGAGAGCACGTCAGTCCCTCGTTATCCTTGGAAGCTGACAAATCTGATGAAACAGAAAGGGCACCAAAAGGAATGATTTCTCTCTTTTATCTTTAATTGCAGACTTGTGTGAAATTGTGCCATTTCTCTGTAAGCTACCTGGAGGCTTGAATTGCTAATCTGGTTGTTACTTTAGCTCGTATTTTTTGAAATCTTACTGTGAATTTGTTTTTTCCTGTGCCCCAAACGAACCCTTTCTCTGACCATTGGATGGCACAAGTGAGTGCCCAAATATCCAGTTGAGAACTATTCCTAGGAAGCAATGATGCAAACCTGTCGTTCAGATACAACTAGTTTTATGTGTTGCAAAACATTTTGTAAATAGAAATATTTAGATTTTGTAAATATCACTGGAATTACATACATCTTTGGAAGAGATGACCACATGCAAGCCACAGTGCACCACTTCTAACAGAAGCACTCATCATGCTTGGAGACTGTCAGATGGTTCTCTGTCCAGAGTATATTCATGTCCCTGATTTAAAGGTTGGAATTTTCCTTATTCAATTAAGGAAAAGGCATTGTGTGGGTAAAGCATTAAATTCATCGTATGGCCTATGGGAGTTTTTTAGCCCCGCAGGGAGCTTTCGTACGATGGCTGATAAATTACTCTGTGCTTCATTGCAGCCGTCTGAGAAACAGGGGTGATAAATTTGCCAGCTCCCTTTTTGCTGTTACCCAAGCAGGGACCAAGCGGTCTCAGGCTGTGTGCTGCTGTAGAAAGCACTGGGCATGCACAGAGGGGATGTTAGGTTCCACAGCGATGCAAACACTGGTAGTTATGCCATGGGGTAACTGCAACGGAAAAAAATGCAACACAACTGCAAAACTGTGGATGTGACTCCAGATTTATTATTAACAATAATATTTTATCAGAATAATAATTTGCTTCAGGACAAAAAAAAATGCTTCTTACTAAAACTCAGCAGCTTTGTCTTAAGAAATGAGGAATTTCACAATTTAGAAATGGCAACAGTTACGACTGGTAAAAAAAACCTGAGTAATATGCTGGGCAACCTGTCAGGCCACCACGTTCTGGATGTTTATTTTAGAGCAAGGGATTGCTGCTCTCACTGCTGCAGACTGATAACGTACCAAATCCAGGACCGTGGCCAAGCGAGTGCACACAATACGAAACAAAACACTGAGGAAACGGGGCCTTGAGCTCAGCTGCAGACTCCAGTCTGGGAAAGGATCTTTTAACAACACGTCAGGCACTTTCATTTTAAGAATCCTTTGCAACAAAGCAAATTTCCTACGTTTACTGCTTGGTGGCCACAGTACTCAGCATGCTCTTTGAGTTCCATGGTTTTCCATCTCTGGTGTGAACTCTTCAGTGTGTAAGCCTTTGGAGTGGCCTTGAATACCAAGCTCTCATGTAACTGTGTTACAGAAGATGCTCCTCTTTTCACAAAAGCATGAGCAGCCCTTAGTGTATCTCTGTCTTCTGCACACACTGCAGCACACCAAAGTAATTACTTCATATAGATTTTAATATGTATAAAAAAACAAACACACACTTTTTTTTATCTGCGTAAATGTTCCTTCTCAAAATATGTGGAATTTTTATGCAGCTTTCACAGCTGTGCCCTCTGTGCTCTGAACAAGATCTTACCTTTCTCAGTTAAGAAATGTTATGGACCAATCAAGATGCTTTCCCCATGTCTGCATTTACTTGCCTGTTCTCTACCCACATGAATTTCTTCCCCTTTTCTTCTTGCCATTCTATATGAACTGTTTCTCTTTACCTCTCTCTGAAATATATTTTTTCTCTGAACACAGAATTATCTTAATAGCCTTAGCACAAGCATTTTTGATGTAGAACAGAATCACTGAATGTTAAGGGTTGGGAGGGACCTTGAAAGATCATCAAGTCCAACCCCCCTGTCAGAGCAGGGTCACCCAGAGCAGGTCACACAGGAACGTGTCCAGGGGGGTTGGGAATCTCTCCAGAGCAGGAGACTCCACAGCCTCCCCGGGCAGCCTGGGCCAGGCTCCATCACCCTCACAGTGAAAACGTTTTCCCTTATGTTTCTGTGGAACCTCTTATGCTCCTGCTCACCCCCGTTGCCCCTTGTCCTGTCATTGGACACAACAGAGCAGAGCCTGGCTCCATCCTCCTGACACTCGCCCTTTACATATCTATAAATATTAATGAGGTCACCCCTCAGTCTCCTCCAAGCTAAAGAGCCCCAGCTCCCTCAGCCTTTCATCATAAGGGAGATGCTCCACTCCCTCCATCATCTTTGTGGCTCTGCACTGGACTCTTCGAGCAGCTCCCTGTCCCTCTTGAACTGAGGGGCCCAGAACTGGACACACTATTCCAGATGAGGTCTCACAGAAGTCATTTTAGGAGATTTAAATATAGAAAACATCTAACAGCAAATACTTGCATTTAAAAAAAAAAAAATACTCAAAGAAATTACCTGCTGGAATCAAACTCTCATCTTCTGCTATGCTAAAATGGGATCTTTAAGGAAATCACCTTGATCTCCCTTTGATCTCCTCCTGATCTGTCCCTGATCTTGCCAAGGGATGCACACCACAGAAACACTCATTTCCAGGAATTCTAGCAAATTATTAAAGTGTACTCCTTTAGACATGTAGCTCACACACCCTTCTGATCACTTGTTAGGAACTTGCTTCATTTGCTGAGCTCACTCATCCTACCTGGATTTATCAAGCTTTTCGTTATTTTTCTTCTATGGAGGCTGTCCATCAGAGTTGCATCTCCTCCAGCAGCTCTGCCAGTGCAGTTTGGCTAACTATGTGGTGGTCATAAAAGCTAATAAATCTTTTCAGGAGGAGCAGCAGCCCTGAGAATGCTCTGAATTTAAAATCTGATTTATGTCCTTGACTCAGCAGAAAGATCCTCTCTGCAAGAGCAAAATCTCCAACACCTAAGTAGAGATTAAAATTCTTGCAGTGGCAAAATATTGCCCAAGTCTGAGCTGAAGTTTAACTTCAGATCATAAATCACAGCTCGGCACTGTCTGAGAACCTAAACCTTAACTGGCAAGTCTTTTACTTTGGGCTTTGAAACCTGATCAAACTTCTAATTGGATTTCTCTTCCCTGGGTAAAATAAAATTGCCATTTGGAGTCAGATTTCATGTTGGTCCACTGCAAAAATCATTTAAATTACTGGAAGGCTAGAAATCAATAAAATAAAGTGCCAGTGAATAAAAACCCATTAAGGAAGGAGAAACCCATTTCTAACCCCTTTTTTTTCCTAACATCTTTTTGGATAATCGGACAGAAAAGTGACTGCAGTAGGTTTAGAAGTATTTTGTTGCACGTGTGGTTCCTCCTTCAGATCTGGATCACATCTGAGCATCAAAGAGGGAAACACTGTAATACTACGTGTGTTTTTTTGAAAGAAGTGTTTAAGTGCCTGTATTATTTCTTAGGCTCGCAGAGTACATTAGACCGAAAGGAACCTCTGTGGTCTTTTAGTCCAGTCCCCTACTGAAAGCAGGCCCCGTTAGCTCAGGATGCTCAGGACTTCTGCAGTTGAGTTTTGAACACTTTGTCCAGTCAGATTTTGGATATCCTGAAGGAGGGAGATATTCATATTTTTGCTTTGTGGAAATACTCTGTTACTTCCTGCTGCTCAGTATTCATTTTTCGTTAGCTGCTCTCACTGTGATTGTTTTATTTTATGTTCAGCTGCAATGTCTCTTGATGCAGCATCTGATCACGTCGTTGTGGTATTTTGACATGGCTCTGCCTGGCCATGTCTCTGTAATTACAGGTAACAAATTCTGTTATCAGTGTATACCTGGCAACTTCAGATAGCTGTGTCTGGCCATCCTATGGCTTTTCCACTTCCCTTTGAAAGTGTACTGTATATACCACAGCTACTGCATTTGTACAGAGAGCTTGTGAAAGCCAGCAGCAGAAGAGTGAGACAGGACCCAGCTCTACCCAGGGAAAGAGGCAACAGTCCCTCAGCAATTTCTAACCGCTCAGGAGGGAATACCCCTAGTCTTGCTAATTTTCTAATGATATTTGCCCTTCTATGCTGCAGACCACTGGTTTCTAGCTTCTGGCTACTAAAAAAAAAGTTTAAAAAAAAAATAAAATCTATAATCAGAAAAAGATATCAACAACAGGATAATAAGAGCAAAAGGGGAGGGGGTTTTCCTGCTATCTTGTTCCATCTCAGGTATGGTTACTTATGGGACTGTGATCAGTGGTAAACACTGCTGGTTTTCCTTCTTTTGGGGAGACTTTAGAGCACATTAGAGAAAGAGATTCTGAAATTTATCACAAGGAAACTTCTCCAATGCACTGAAGTGACATGGCTCAAGCAGGAGATAAAACCATTACACCAGTATTATATGTATTTTTTCACATGTGACTGGAGCTAATCTGTTTTGTCTGTATGAGCATTTCAGATATTGATGAAAGATTCCATCTCTCTGTTGTACGCTTTCTGAAGCTCAGGCTCCTCGCGCTCTCTGCCACATAGTTTCCTTTCTGCTGATGAAATACCAGATTTAAAATAAGCAGTGTGTCTGACATTGTTCTGTACACTTTGATGAATGTTACACTTATTCCTAAATTTATGAGAAAATGAAAAACTTTTGTAGTGACAGAATAAAACACAGAAAATGGTTTTCTCATTTTAATAACCTGAATTAAATTTTTCTATGTACTATAATTTAAAAAATCATGAACAGGAATAGATACACTAGCAAGTAATAAATCAGCCTTGCCGCTCTTCTGTTATTGCTAACTATGAGTGAATGTTATACAGTTGTGTTCTGGTAATTCATCACTTTCTGTCCATTATCCTGTGGATAATTTGTTGTGTTTGTAATAACAGATTCTCAAACTTCCTGTATTAAAGCCTCAGATACTAGAAAGCATATAAAATTGAAGGTTGAAAAGCCCTTGAATATGCAATCCACTGCTTTGGTAAAATACAGATTCAAAGTTAGAATTTTTTAATTTCAGAGGTAGTAAAGCAGTATTTACCTGCTGCACTGGAGTGAAGAATGATGGTTAAAGCATCTGCCATGACAGCTAGAAACGTAGTAAGAAGCAGAGCAGCTAAAACCCAGTCTCCTAATGTTTGTTGCTTTAGCTTTCGTTAACTTAAACACATTAGATCTACTTGGCACCTTTCTGTTACGTGAGAACCTAGTCAGCTTTTGCTGTCTAACAGCAATTTGCGTATATTAAACATAATGCTGCGTTTCACGTTTTGAGAAGGTTTATCTTGCAAGTGTAGCTGGCAAGTCTCTAGGTAGCCGTGATCTCCTAAACCATGCAGTCACCTTTGTCACCAGTGTCACCAAAGCGGGTGATAGACAGACTGATTTCCCAGATCATCATCAAAAGCAAAACCAGAGCAATAGCAATTGTATGGGCATTTAAGTCTAAAGGGCTATGAACTGATAGAATTGTTTCCACTTTGACACAGGGCAAACAGGGAAAATAGAGTTTCTCAGTAACAGCCTCCCCAGCTGGTTCATAGAAGTGGACTGATATTTTTTGGTCTTTCATGGTGGCATGAACTTCTTCAGACAGCTACACTGCAGGCAGTGATCCGGCCCTGCTGCACCATTGTGTTGGATTTATCCATCTTTTATTTGTCTCTTACTGTCTTTTAGTTAATCTAACTCATAGCTTGACTTATATATTACATTATAAAGTTTGGATATTTTGAAGTTGACTATTATAACATTGGTTACCTTATGCCATTAGGGCTTTAAAAATATTTGAAAACATCGGGGCACTACACAGCCTCCAGGTGCTCAAGCCCTTAACACCCACTCACGAGATGGGAATCAAGAGAGCCTGAGAAACCAGACACACAGAACCCCAGATGGAAAAGAAGATGTCAAAAATATTAAGCAAAAAATACAAGAAGTAAATTTTTTAAAGTAGTTATATTAATTAAAAAATAAAATAATAAAATTGATAACCACAGTACCAAACTGAATATCATAAATCAAAAGCTATTTTATTCTTAAATTCTGAATTCTACCTCCAAATGATCACTTGTGGGTGGACAGGCTACAAAAGAAGAAATCCTGGCTAGCTGGCCCAAGTTTCAGAGGTTACCTTGTCCTGGCTGTGACATTTCAAGGCATCTTCTGAGGACAAAATCTCTGCCCATTTACAAGTTCAGCACATGGCAACACTGCCTTTGCAGTGGCATTTGCAAACTCGTTTGGTTTGGTTTGGGTTGGGTTTTTTTTCAATCAAGTTAGTTTTAATTTCTCTGTGTAATGTAAGCCCTCCAACGGGAGGATCTTGCAAGACTTGGGCAGGTGTTGAGTATGAAGCCCTGAAGGGAGGTTAGCAACAAACTACAAACCTGCTAATACATTTGTCATGAAAGCTTAATGCAAAACCCATTACAGAGAGGTGAACTGGAGAGGCTCCCCTCCTTATTACAGCTGTGACTTGCACTGTGGATAATCCATGAGTGAAAGATTAAAAAAAAGGCATGAGAAAAATTCAGCCCCTGATGGGCACTCTACAAAAGTTAGGGAAAATAAGTGTATTACTACAAAAAAATGAGTAATGGCAAATAAATGTGGAAGTATTCAGAGACTTCCTTGCTGAAAACTTACAAAAGGTGTTAAACTCTTGCCAAGCACTTCTAATGCCTTTTTCTTTATTCTGATAATACAGTGTCTTAAAAAAAACAACCAAACATTTTTTTTAGTGAACAGATAGTGATTGTGACACTAGGATCACAGGATCACAGGTTGGAAGGGACCTCAGCACATCTCTAGTCAAAACTCCTGGCCAAAGCAGGGGTAGCTCTGAGGTCAGACCAGGCTACTCAGAGCTTTATCCAGCTGAGTGGTGAAAACCACCAAGGGTAGAGGTAACTGTTTTATCTGCTTTATTCTCCTGATTTATTGTGATGCTATGAAGAAAAGCATTTTTTGCGGACGAATTTCCAGGCACAGGATGAATCGAAAGAATTCAGCGGGCCATGACTGAAGCAAGGTCCTACTCACTGTGTTTCAGGGTATCATCTCTGACTCCCAAGGAGAGACAGACATTAGATTGATAATTGAAATTATATCCCATGAAAGTGTGCAGAAAGTAAGAAACTTTTTCCAAAAGATTCCATGAAAAAGAATAGTAATTTCAATGAAGAGTGGTCAGCAGACCCTTTGGAAGGGTTTGCAAAACTAAATACCTATGAGCTGAAGTTACAAAAAGGAAAAGTATATTGTAAAGGCAGAGCAGATGCAGGGAAAAAATATAATGTTTAGAGGAAACAGGGGATAGAGAGAGCTGCAGCTCTGCGTAGGATAGTTACAATTCATACGAATGTCCTTTAAATGTTACTTAATGGCAATAAATGTACACAGATCTCGTACTGGTAGAAATGATTAAAACTTTTCATGATTAGCACTGGAAAGTACCCCTGTGCAATTACAGACACGGGAAAGAGAAGAGACCCTCTGAACCTGTCTTCCAAGCTGCAGTTACCTGCAATACCCCCCTCGAGCAGATGAAAATTAGCCACTCCACAGCTAGTGTTTATTACTTTATCAAAACAGAAATTCATTTCAAACGTGATAGGGAGCTAGCATAGGGCCCAATACTGAAGCAAAAGCTTGCTGCCATCAGTGGCTCATGCGAAAACTAGTCTGTTGTCTGGAGACTAGGAGAAGTATATGCAGAAAAAGATAATAAATTTAACGAGCATCAGACTAATGTCAGCTCATTGAAAATACCGCTTTTCATTGCATAATGACACAAAGTGCTCCTTTAAAACCTTGGAAGTAGTTCAGCTGTGCTTATCTATCTTCTGATTGCATTTCCTGCAGGGTGACTTTGTTCTGCTTATTATTTTAACTTTAAGAATACTGTGTCAGTCCAGCCTACGCAAGTACACACTGTGACAGAGTTGAAACTCAGAAAGAGATGTTAGCTACACTTGCCAACAGAACAGAATCCCTGCAGTGTTCAGATTCATCCTGAAACATAATGATATCTTTCATCAGGAGAACAAGCAGTTGCTTGAGCCCAAACCTGCCTTCAGAGTGAAGCTAGCCCTCAAGAGTGGGTATTATCTGAGTGTCATGAAACCCCGAGCTGAACAGAGCTCTGAGGTTGATATGCATTGACCTCTCCTTCATATGGAACTACTCAAAAGACGGAAAGTCCTGCTTCTAATATGCAGATAAAGATTTAAGAAATTAACAAATAAAATTAACCCCTCCAACTTCTAAAATACTCAAAACTCAAAGCAGCTGGAAAATGAGTTTATGCATTTCTGTCTGTCTGTGTGCTCTGGCTTCAACTATTACCAATTCAAGAGGTACAGACGGAAGCACCGAGCCCCAGCCCTTCAGAAATGTCCCATGACATCCAAGGGACTGCCCTCCCCTCCTCAGCCTGACTGTCTCCCCACGGGTCTGGCTTCCCACTATAACTCACTGGTTTGCTTGCTCTGAAAGCAGCTCTGCCCTAGCTCTCTCAATCTCTTCCTCACCCCTAAGTGTTCAGCTCATCTTTTTATTTTATAAAAGCTTGACACAAAGAGGAGGGGTGGAAGGGAATAAAATAAAATTCATCATCATCAGGATCCATTAAGCAGAGCTTGGTCTTGACTGTCTTTTATAAAGAGACCAAATGTCACTCCATTTACAGGTGCAGTAGGATGAAACACAGTATTCATATCTAGAAAAAAGTTTCCTAATTAAAAAAAAAAAAGTAGGAATAATATTCCTCCTAGAAATAGCACCAGTTATTTTTAATTGACCATAATCACCGATATGACTTGAAGGACTCTGGACTTTAAAAATAAAACATAGCAGACTCTAGTATAAGCAAACATTGAAATCGATCTCAAAAATAATAATAAAACCCCTTTAGAAGTACTCTTCACAATAAAACATCTACAAACATCACAATAAAATGTATCTAACATATACCTGGAAATTTAAAGGCGGACGAAACAAATTCGCAATCAGTCATTAAAGCAGAGAAGCATATAAGGAAGTCTGCTGTTTCTGGATATAAAAGTGCAAACCAAGAATCATTGGACCTTAACAGTCCAACCATAAAGTACAGAAAAAATCTCTTGTCAATAGAGATGGGATGGTAAGTACTGTGTTTGGCTCATGGAAAATTTAATATGCATTCAAGAAGGACTTCTGTATTAATGAGGACCCACTAAAGTCTGTGCTGTCACCTGGGTGCTGATGAGGTACACAGGAAGGAATCTCAGTGCCAGCACTGGGCTCAGATCACTCTGCTGGAGTGTTCAGGCAGCAGACCAAAAGCAGAGAGAAAGAAAACCCTTCAAAATTCTGTTCCTCCCTAACCAAAGCCTGGTATTTCAGGAGAAGAGTCTATTTATTTGTCACCAAAGGTTTCACTGACAGAAGCATTTCTGACTTTATTCCCTGCAAAAGCCTGTATAATTCACTCAAGCAAAAGGCTCATACTCTGAGTCACTCAGCTGCTCCTGCAGCGTGGGTTCTAGAAGCTGAAGGCAGTCCTAATGAGCTCATCAGACCTCACTCTAATGCTGTAACGCTGCACAATAGCGTGTGAGAGGTTTGCTGCTACAGAGAACCACCATGTGTTCTTCATACCTTCCTACAGAGAACCAGACACGGGCCACCCAGTTATCAACCAAGCAGGTTTCAGGCTTCTGGGAGGAGAGGACTTGATGTGTCACCACTTCCAGCCCTTCTCCCCCTGAAACCCAAGTGCATTTCCAAATCTACTTCCATTGTTACTGTATTCTACTGCACCTCAAATCCCACCAAGAGAAATTTGCCCAAACTGCCAGCACAGGCTCTTCACTTCCAAAGGTGTAATCCAGCTCATTCCTAAAGGTCTTCAGCTGCCTTTCATCCTGTGCAAATGAGAGGCTGTACTACGTGGTGTAGAGAAAGAGAAGGTTTCAGAGTTTCTCTGAGCTCCTTGAGGTTGTTATTAAGGTCACGCAAGCTGTGGAAAGACATCTGCATCCACGGATGTGGCCCAAACACCATTGCAACACGTCAGCAACTTGGTTTGAACTATCACTAATATTGGATATTGAGGATTATTCTTCCAAGAACATAATTTCTTTTCTGAAAATAAAAATTACTTCATTAAGTAAAGTACAATTAAAATATAATTATATTCAGTAACATTGACTTTAGCTGATGATGATTTTTTGCACAGTTTCCTAACTGCTGTCTTTCCAAGTGAGACCATCTGTATACCCATAAACACCACAACCAGAAGCCTTTGAATTTGTATCGTCACAAAACAAATTGTTTTCTCTTATCAGCACGTTTTAAATAATAAACCTGAGGGGTTTTTTTGTTAAATAAACAGTCTAGTTGTATAATATCACCCATTAGTTACTAGAGAGAGAGAGAGATTAAGACATAAAAATAACTGAAGTATAACAGAGTATGAAGAAATTAAAAACCTAATGCAATTAAATGCAAAAATGTGAAACAGTCCTTCCAGTTTTTGTATTTTACATCCCTACTGTCACTGTTCAGTAAGTTCTACTCTTTCTTCTATTACCGGGAATACATTTTGTATAGTATATTATAACTGAATATTATACATTTTCTTTAGCCTCCTTTTAGTTAAAAAAAAAAATAATAAAAGATCCATTCTTCTAAAGAGCTGTCTCTGCAGTCGTATGGTTCTGACACAGCTATAACTTGTCCCATAGCAAAATACAATGTGGTGAATTTACTGGAACTTAGAGAGGAAAAAGATGTGTTCTCTACATTTTTAAATGTATCTAAATAAAAATCAATTTCTAAACCCAAACCAGGAAGAAAAATACATCTGCTGGTCAAAAACATTAGGGTGAATGCTTTGCCACTGAAACTAATTGTGTGTGCGGGGTATATATTAGTTTGATACAACAGCAGAGCTCTTATTGAGATTGAATGAATCTAAATATTGAACAAACATGCACAACTGTCCTTTATTTCAATAAAACTGTGTACAGCTTTTGTAAGTTCAGCCTTCTAATGTTGTTATATTTCAAGCAAATAATGCACCTTTCTCCTGCCTACAGTTGCACTGGCAGTGGTCATTAGAGAAAGATGATACCAGGAGGAGCAAACCAACCAGTACTAACAAGTACTGAAAACATTGCTGTCTTGACGTCAACATAAAACATGCTAATAAAGAATTTCAGAAGTGCCAGATTGAAATTTCCTTTTAGAAAAAGAAAAATAACCAAGTGTTTGCCAGTACAGTCAGTAAGCCAAGGTTACTCATTGGCGTAAAGACAAATCCCACGCCGTCTGAAATACTGTAGAGTCACCTGAAATACTCCTGAGATTATCCTCAGGTAGCTGACTGACAGCCAGATATTCCAAAATATCCTTGTAACTTCCCTGATCCCAGCTCATGGCAGCACAGTCAGGCACAGGAAAGGAACTGAGGCACAGCTTCTCCATCTAAAGCTGAAGGGAAAACAAACTTCACGAGTGCAAAGTGAGCCATGCTTTTGGGCTCACATCCCTTTCCTTAGACAGTTCTTGGCCTTCTGGTCAACACGCTTGGACAAATTACGGGTCGTATGTCTCCCAGGCATGTGTGATTATTTCTGTAGACAGGTTTTTTTTCAACTAAGTAAACACTTGTCTATAAAAAGAAATAACTGAAATGTTTGCAACTATTAGAGCAATGGTTTAATACTATTTCTTTGTTCAAATATGCTGCTGTAGTTTGGCTTACTGGTAACATTATTCACCACATTGCTAAGTGAGCTGATGAACTGTTCTCTTCCGTTACCCGTTCCTGGTGTTTCAGATACCAGTTCTTCTCAGAGCATCTCACCCACTGGAGAGCTACATTTTCTCACCAAGAAAGCCCTGACTCTTTCCCCTGTCTGCCAGGCAGCCCATCCTCCCCACTGGCACGCGGAGGAAGCATCTGTAGAAGCTGTACACCCTTCCCAGGAGTGGCAGCTGCGATGACAGCCTCTTGCCCAGGCAGTCAGACGCCTCCTTCGTCTCTTCCATTTCAGCTGCTTCTATCTCAGCAGGTACGCAGGGGCCTTTTGCACTGGAATCCGATGGGTCAGGTTGTATTCTTTGGTCTGAACACAGAGGGACGTTATTAAAACACATTTTGTTTCACTCCTTAAGTGTGCTTGAGTGTCAGTAGCTTAAGAAATGGCAGCTGTATGGCCCCAGGACTTTTTTCCTATGTCCTGCCACTGTGATGCAAATAGCATAAGTGCCCAAAAAGACACGGCCCAGCTGGGCACGTTAAGAGCCCTGACACTCAGTGGTTTCATAAAGACCCAGTTCTATTACTGGCACCAAAGGCGAGGTCAATTCAGGAAACACTCACAACCTACTTCTTGCTCCTAGTTTTAATGAGAAAACACAGTATGGCTTAAACTGAAAGTGAGACTTTGCACTACATACCACATTATATCTTCAACAGTAGCTGTATTTATATGGTTCCTGGCTATAGCTGCAGAAAACAGCTCTGGTTTCTTATTATGGCCACTGTTCATTACCCATTTTTCAAACAAACACCTACTTTTACATCTGGAACGTAAAGAAATGTTTTAAGACATACCATGTGACATATTTATATCCTTCTAACCCAGTCTAACCCAGATAGACTTTCTAGACCCACAAAGGCACAGGGAAATACATAAGCACTTCTGAAAGACACAAAATCCTAGTGCCCTGGAAGATATTTCCAAAGCAGAGAGTAATTAATGAGGAACGCCCCGCTTTGAACTGTCAGAATGCCCTGAAGTACATGAGGCTTTATACAGAAAAGCAGCAACTAAAGCTATAGCTGCCTAGAAAGTGTAGTGGCATTATAGAACTACTGGGACTTGGGAGCAGTTCATGGAGAAAGGGCTGGCTGAAATGCTCTTCCAGGGAATGGGTGGGTGACAGAGATGCAGCAGAGTTGCAGCCAGCTGAATTGTACATCCCATACAAAAAAGCTGCTACTCTGGTTATACATCTATCTAGTTAGATATATTTGCTGCATCTCAGTTCCTTGCTTTACCTATAGGTAACAAAGATGCCTTCAAGCAGATGGCACTGAGATCATCTGAAAGTGTTAGTAACGACGGTGATGGAGGTAACCGTCACAACACCGGTTTCCAGCCTGCTACTGTCAAGTGTAAGGAGAAGACTGAAAGGGAGGGTCGCAAAAACAACCTTTGCATAAAGCACTTGAAATCTAAATTGCTGAATAAATCTGAGTAACAAAGAGCAACAATAACACATTTTATTTGCAGTGTAATGACACTGGGATGAAGGGGAAGGGGCACGTTTACACGGGCAAAGTTATCAAATGCTGTTGACTGCAACCACCTCCCAGAGAACTGCAAAGCAAGTGTCTTTACATGACCCCGACAGGTTCCTTCTGCTGGATGTGCATTCCCAGGGTTATGGGAAAGGCAGGATGGTGCCCAAGACTCACAGAATCAGAGATTCCGAGAACTGCTGCTGCTGGCCAGTGAAGTAAAAGCTTCTGCCCCGACACCAAGCTTCATTACTCCTTGCACAATAGAGGGGGCTCAAAAATAAAGTGAAAATAAAAAACAAGCTAATGAAAACGTACTGTAGCAAGAGCCATTAACTGCTTAGATAAATGCCATTTCTAAGATTATTACGTTAGAACAAATGTCGTTTTTACTGACTTGAAAACATGTGGAGCTGCTACAAACTACTACAAAAGAGAAAGGGAGAGATTTTATAGGCTCACAGTGATGTTTACCAGAGGCCAGAAAAAGGAAAATGTGCTGGTCAGAGAAAAAACTACATATGCATTTTTGGGTAAGAGAAGGAATCATCTGATAAGATGGCAAGATAAAATAGAGAGCCGGCTCAAATTCCTTGATACCTGACAAGCACTCAACATGCATGTTGATCGCATAGTTTCAGATTGTGCAATAAATGGAACGGAAAGATAATGGAAAAACAATGAAGTTATTTAGGGTGGTGATCAGCTGCATGTCTTAGAGAGATTAAAGAATGTGACCCATTATACCATTTCTCAATTTCTGCTTAAAAAAAAAGGAAACATCATATGAATTTCACTGCTTAACTGGGGAGAATTATTACCGAGCTGTGACAGTACTCTGTAAAAGCTAATTTGGATATGCTTTTAATCATGCCCTCACTGCCAGGTGCAAAACTACTTGAAATGGAGGTGAAATGTCCAAGGCAAATGGTATTTTAAATCTTCAGTAAGCTTCACTGCTTTATGCAGCACAGCCTAGAAACCAAAGGAAGTCTAAAGCCTGTAAACAGCTTTTCTTCTCATTTCAAATCTGTGTTTTTTCCTTTTACCACCCAAATAAAATATTAAATTGGGCTAGAGAAGGACAGATACCACAATCTAAAGTATTGGAGGAAAAAAAGAGGGTGAAAGGAGAGATTACTGCATAGAAAACAAAAATTAAAAGCTGGTTTCTGCAGAAAGTATTAAAAAGTTACCAGACAAAGAGTGGCAGTCATATGCTTTACTCATCTATTAATTTCTCCAAGGTTAAGTGGTTCTTTTAGCATACCTGTGGCCGTGGCATAAGGCTGTCTGAATGGAATTCAATACTCTAAAAAGGTTGGCAGCTGATGATGATTCAAGAAAAAAATATTTTGTCTGTGAAATATTCTCCTGAAAATTGGTAGCTGATAGTCACTTTTTTTTGCTTTTTTTTCTGGAGGAGCTAAAACTGTAAGATGAGCCACAGCTCACCCAGACTGCAATTTTAAAATCAATGCTAGCTGACTAACAAATAAAAGAACTTCTATTTTCTGGCTCTCCAATTCCAGTTTTTCAGTAAGAGCACTAAATTGTCTCTGGCTGATTCTTAGAGGTACAGAAAGCCTCTTCTGAACTGATGATGACTTCATACTCCTCCCGCATGCTCTCTTTTCTCTTCCCAAAGTGCCTCTCTCTCAGTGGTGCCACTGAAGCACAGCAGCAGCACCCCGAGGAGGAAGTCCACCTGTGTGTCTGAGCTTTCTGAGCTTTTTTTTTGTTATGAATAGAGGGATTTTGTAAGTAGATCACATCACTTTCAGAAGTTCCATATGAGCTAGGTAAGATATATAAATTGACAGTAAATTTATCACATTAATATTAAGGGAAAAAAAATAATAGAAATGAATTGCAGGTGTTAGAAATCTGTCCCTGTCCCGAAGTTTCCTTTGCAGAAATGGGCTCATCACTTAGTTATCTATGATTTTGAGGCTGCCTCCATGATGAATTAATAATTTTCCTCCTGTTTTATGTACACTTTCCTCCTCATATCCTCTGTGTCTCCTGCCACACATTCCAGTTCGAGTATATGGAAATGACCACGGTTTCACAGGATATTGTTCCAGTGCTGTCTGCCTCTCACCTCCAGCTGGGGCTGACTGGATGCTTCACAGATGGGTGGATTAACATCCACAAAGCATCTGGCAGGGGATGCAGGTCTGTGAGATACTCATCTTCACAGGAAGCCGACGGCATTCAGTACTCCACCAATAAACCTTAATTGTGCAGTACTTTACCATGGAAGCAAATTTCTTCATTGCCCAGTTAGTTACCAGTTTAAAAAACAAAATATGAACACTGGCTGCCTTGACAAGTTTATGGTAGAAAATCTACAGCTGTCAATGCTATTCACAGAAACAGCCACACATTTTTGCAATCTAGATAAAATATTTCTACTTATACCATCCTGTGACAGCACATTCATCGAATCTTTGAATCGTCCACCCATCCAATCACAGAATCACAGGATCGTAGAATCACAGACTGGTTTGGGCTGAAGGGACCTTTCTTTCCAGCTCCTCTGGTCCAACCCCCTGCAACTAGAGCAGGGTGCTCAGAGCCCTGGCCAACCTCCCCTGCAATGGTTGACCTCTCTGGTCAACCTTACATTCCACAGATTTAGTTATATACCACTTGCACTATTTAAACAACCTGCCTTCTCTGCTTCATTGAAGGACTGTGTATATTTATATATTTCCACTGTGTGAACATATGGAGCAGCCCAGTGAATTTAGCAAGGTATCCACATTGAAGCAAGAGGGACAGAATGGCTGGCTGACTGAGGGAGCTGCACCTTTACGTCCATGGGAAGCACAGGCAGCATCTTCCATGCTCAGCCATCCAGTCAGTACAGCTCCTATCTACTTTCTGATTTTTGTCCTCATTTCTATGCCTCAGGGCATGTTATTGTACAGAATGGCTTCACCCACTTTGGCAAGCAGAGACAATAGAGAATATCACAAGGCCACTCCCTGGTTTGCAGATGAAATACTAACTTCCCAAGAAATTGCTAGAACATATTTTCTTTACATTTCACTTCTCTTGTCTCCTGACTCCATGGAATCTTACACATATAACTAACTTGATGCTACGAGTATCCCCTTGGAGGCAGCAAAGGGCATGAGGTCTCAGCTTGTGCAAAACTGCAGTTTTCATTTATAAATCCAGAAGATAGAATCCATTTATATTCAGTGAGCTCGTTGTGTATCATAGGAATAATATTCTGACTGTTGACAATATACAAAATAGTAATCAAATGACATTTTGATAACATCGCAAGCAAGTGCTTTGTTTCAGAGAAAACGCACGATTCCCCAGAGATAAATTTGGCATCAAAATTGAGGTTTAGTTGACTCATTTTTAAAAGAGTTTCACAACCTATGACAAAAAACACAGGAGTAACTCAGTCATTATAAGCAGTATGTATAAACTGTCAGAATGCAATTTTTTCACAATGTTTTGCAAACACCATATACTAGCTCTAAAACAGAATCAAAGGACACATTAAAATATTTCAGTGTTTTAACTTGCACCTTTTTTGCAGTTGTTCAGTGTAGTTTCTTTGTATTACACAAGAATATTTGAAGGAAATTTCATGGAGAAGAAAAATATCTCTTCTGTGCCAGTTGTTTTTATTCCTTTCTCTATTCACTGTTGGTACCAGTGTTGTCTCATGGTATTGCAGAGGTCAAGTGGATTTTTGTGCACTATAAATGAGACTGGAAAGGTACTGAGACCTATTTTGCTATACATCTAGTACTAAGCCTACAGGTAATCTGGCTTGCCTACCAAGTAAAACTAGAAATTCAATTTTCACTCATTGTTTACAACTTCTATCTTACACAGCTACAAATTGCAAGAGAAGGACGTGATTGCAGGTTTACCTAGAACTGACTCCTCACTTTGGTTCGGGATCTAAACCCAGGAATTTGACTTGTCCCAGTTCAGCTGATAAAGATTTGTTACTGCTTAGGATGTGAGCCACGATGAAAGGTGCTGGGAAAATAGGAACAGGGTCTGATCAAGAGCAGCAAGGAGTATTATGTGACTACAAGGTAGAATGTCTCTGGTGAGGCACAAATATTTGCTATGCCCGTGGCAGGATTTGTCCCAGGGTACCACTGCAGTATGGAAAGAAAAACGGGCAGGCTTTGATGATTTTGCAGTAGTAATCACACTAGCTGTGCATGGTCCAATTACAGATCTTCTGGAGGGGATTACCAGAGGGAGAGTGTTCTTTCCCCCATCCAGAAAGAAACAGCTTCACTTTAATCTCAGAGCATTCAGCTTTCCAAAGGCATTAGAGAAGATTCCTAGCCAAAATCTCATAAAGAACCCATGGTGCAATGGGACAAGAGAGAAGCTCCTCTAGTGGATTAATAACTTGCTAAAAGACAGGAAACAAAAATAGGGGAAAAAAGGATGAGTTGTGCACAAGGGAGAAGATTTTCCCACACGAATCTCTCTTGTTCAGCATATTACTAAGCCATCTGGAAAATAGGGTGAGTAATGAGGTGAAAAAATCAACATTCAACATTTAAAAAATGCAACAAATATCTTCAGTTGAACTGAATCATTTCTCTTTGGATTGTTGGCTCACAAACACTTCTTTAGATTTAAACTGTTCAGTCCAGTATTTGAAAGCTATTTCTAACATGGGAGGATATTTTCTTACCCAGCTCAATTTCTGCACAACTGCTACGTTTGCTGAGGAAATAATCAAATTATGATGGCGATTGCAAAGCTCACCTGCCAGTCCTTTCCACCTTCCTACGGCAGAACCTTCCTGCCTCGCATCTCACTCTCATTCTACATCATGGTAACTCTTCATGCTTGCAACTTTTTTTTCTAAAAAGCAACACTTTTTCTCAATTCTATATGGCAAATAATTTGATACTTGAAAATGCAAGGAAATATACATAAAGGTGTGGGGTTTTTTTCCCCCTTTCACTGCCTTTCTCCACAGTTAAGTCCCTGCACTGGAAAATCTGGATGCTTGTTGTCAAGGTAAATCAATGAGAGAAACTTTGGTAATACCCCAAAGCTGTGCTTATTACACCTCTCTCCACTGAATAATGAATAAAATCAATACTGCTTTTGCACTTGTTCTCCTGTGATATACAAGAACACATTCTGACCTCTGAACACGGTACAGAGTTCGGCTTGCTGCTCCAGCATTTGCAAAGAAAGGTGTTTGGAATCTAGAATGGTTGTTACTGTTGTCATCACCCTGGCTGGATGTAACAAACAGCTATGCAAAAAGTGAACACAGTGAAAGCAATGGATGTGAATTGTTAAAATTTGTCTTGGCTATAGTGCTTTATACGTATTTGTTGACTCCTGTATTTTAACACACCAAAGCAGAAACTCATGATGGCAGGTCCCAGTTGTTTCAGCTGATGTGGAGAAAAAAAGTGATCATCAGATCACCTACATGGTGCTCAGGTACTTCTAGTCACAAATGCAGAATAAGCACAAGGTACTGTATAAAAAGACATGGAAAGTGAAGTACGTCCTCTCATTTCTAGTGGCATGGTGATGAGCTGTGGGCAAGATGCATCCTTATTCCAGAGGTTCATATATTCATGTGTTTTAAAGCCAGAAGGGACTGCTGAGTTCATCTGATCTGACCTAGTAGTGTAGGGCAGTGAACTGTGTCTCATAATCTATACATTCGAGAGAAAGTTTCCTCCTTCCTGTATAAGTGAATGATATTGCCCCAGGAACTGCGGCTGAACAGCCATCTCTCTCTCAAGAACATCCAAACATGAATCAAGCACTCTGGATCTAATTCTTACATGCAGTGCAAACAGCTATGGAAGACAGTGAGAACATCCTACAAACATCTACAAATTCTTAACTGTATTATGTGACCAGGCTACACTGGAAGCTAATGCTTTCTGGATAATGCGCAGTAATCCTTTGGTCCTTTCAGCTTCCAGCTTCTGGGATAAACCTTCCTTTTTCCTCCTGTTAGTCTGCGGAAAACTCAGTCTTTTATGGTCTTTTTATTCCTTCTGTGACCATGTACTTTATCATCTGAAGCTGCAAGAAATTTAGCAAGGGATGCGGGCGGAGCTGTGTTTGAACTACAAGTCATCATGTCTCACCATCACTCTCACAAAGCCATCACATGGAAGCTAGATCATACTTCTTCATGGGTAAAAGGATTGGAAAATTTGTCCTTAAATCTTCCATCCATCATTTTGTTGTTCCTTCTATGAAGAGCAAACAACACCTTGAAGTAGAAATCAAGCCCACAATACACATTGTAGCACACCTACAATACAGTGAAAACCTGGACAGTGCTGTAATGGCCAGAACTGAACCATGCAGTAGCTTACCGTGATTGAAAAAGTTATATTCCTCCCTCTGTGCTAACAGCAGTGAAACTTATTAATCATAAACTCAATTTATAATCACTATTCCTGCCTCCTACTATGTTTTTAATTTCTAGAGGATTCAGCCGAGGAGATGCACATAAACACACAGGAAACAATCCTCTTACACCACTAGAAAGACTAAATAAGAAGGCGTGCCCCTTGTCAGCCAAATAATCATGTGCTCAAGATTTGAGAAAATATTATGGACATTATCATCATAGAGGTAATTAATAATAAGGAAAATTCTTTTGCTTGCAATTACGTATTATTACACAGAGAGCTCAGCATAGAAAGACACACTGTGCTCTAAAAGGGGAAAGGTCAAGTAAATTCAGATTCAGCAACAGTGGCATTCGGTTAATCTCCATGCCCCCTACCCTTGCTCTAGTACCTGGACACATTTACATAGATTCACTCTGACAGGTTCCTGGGAGGCAGGAAATTGGTTTTATCTGTTGGAAGAGCGGACTAAAGGATTTGTGCACGGTCACACAGTGAATCCCTAAGGAAAAAGTGATTTGGGCATAAGTTTTCTAAGTTGCAAAAAGCACCTAAGCCCTAGACTCTTCATCTATTTCAGACAAAAGCATGTATCACCTGTATTTTGTCAGGTAGCGGACAGTTCTGAGTCCCTTAATGAGATGTATAAATCAGCACTGTTCTAGGACTTAATGAGGAAAGACCAGACTCTACTCTTTCATACCCAGAGGGCTAAATCTCCCAGAATACAAGCAGATACTACCACCATGTTTTTTCAGCTCATAAAGTAGATATGTTTGAGCCATACATAAGGAAAATACAGCAGAATATCCTTTCTCTGCAAGAAATGAACAAAGCTGGAACATATTTTTCTGCAGTTAAACACTTTTCAATAGGAAGATGCATTTGATCAGTTACAACTCTAGATGGAATACGTGTCTTCCTCACAGAGTTTCATTTTTCCTTTTTTTTCCTGAAAAGCTGTGCCTTTAAAAGGGGAGGAGTGGTTTATGTTGGGTTATGGGAGGAGTGGGGATGGGGAGAGGTTCCTCCGTGTTCAGACAAAACTTTAAGTGGTCTCACTTGAAACCTGTATCATGGAACTTCATGAAGGATTCAGTCTCTTCATCTCATACCCTAGTGCCTCTGGTGATGAGCACGTTGCCTCTCCCATGATGCAGCTGCAGCCATAGCCCTGTACTGAAATGGTCATCGAGTGTTTCTCTGCAGTATTTGATGGGCAACACAGCGGGTTCCAAAGAGGAAAAGAAGGGAAAAGACACCATACCTAGTGCCGTCCCAAAGCACCATTTGTCCTCCTGTTGTTTTCACTTCCATTCTTACTGAAGAGATGACATTTGACAAAAAAGTATTCTCCAGACACTGCTAATGGTAATCAGTCCATACTCAATAGCTCACCAGTGTTCTACGGGCCACGGAACCACAGGCTCAGGGTCTGCTCTAGTCCAACTCCTGCTCAAAGCAGGGTCAACCCTGCAGTCAGGCAAGGACGGAGACTGGGAAATCTCTTCAGTTCTTAACTGTCCTCATGGAGAACGTTTCTCCTTACATCCCATGTGCCCCACTCTGGTTTCAATTTCTGTCCATTTTCTCTTGCACTCTTATCCTGCATTTGTTCCTGTTGAACTTCATCAGATTCCTCTACACCTCCTCCTGCAGCCTCTCCGGGTCCCTCTGGATGGCAGCCCTGCCTTCAAGCTGTCAAGTGACTCTAATTCCTCCTAGTTTGGTGGCATTTGCAAATCTGACAAGACAGCGCTTCTGTCTCATTTTCTATGTCATTGATTTAGATGTTAAACAGAGCAGGTCCCATGGTAGACCCCTGTTATTATCTGCTTGTTAATGGGCTCAGGGTGGAGTAACACCCATTAATCATGTCATTCTCAGACCATTCATTCAACCTGTGGTTGTTGTCCATCTGATTTTCCTCCCATCTAGACTGTAATATCAAAAGTTGTACTCAATCATATTGTGAAAGGCTGTGACAAAAGCCTTACTAAAGTGGGGTAAATGACACCCAGTGTTCTCCCCTCATTCACCCACTTAGTCACTTCCCTACAAAGTAATTATCCTCGGTCAATCATACTGTTCCCAGACACTTTCCTCTCCCTCATGTTCTCAGAAATGTACTCGTAGAGGCCTCAATCCATGATTTTCCCATGGATTATAGCAAAGCTGTTCAGTTTCTCAGATCACTCTTTTGGCCTTTTTTGAAGATGAGTACAACATTTGCTTCTCCAGTCATCATGGATCTTCCCCAGTCTCCATAATCTTTCAAGGACAGCAGGAAGGGGCCTTACAAGGACATCATCCAGCCCTCTCATCATGTCTGGATGCATGTTAGGTCCCATGGGCTTTCATGGGTTCTGTCATGTAATCTTAACCATCATTCTCTACTGGTAGGTCTTCTCTCCCTTGAACATCTTCAGTCAGTTTAGGGGCATAGGAAACCTTGTTGGTAACAACAGAGGCAATGGAAGCACTGGATAACTCTTCCTTACTGTGCCTCTGTCTATAAATCACCCGTCTCTTTTAGCAATGGGCACAAATATTCATTGCTCAGCATTTTGTTGCTTATATAACCATATGAGCTCTTTTCGTTGACCCTGTTGTCCCTTGCAAGTCTTGATTCAAGTTAAGCTTTAGTTTCCTTACACCACTGCAGCACATTCAAGAAAGTTTCTAAGTTTCTCCCTGGTAGCCTGTCCCTGTTTCCACCTTCTGTATAATGCCTGTTTGCTTTGAAGCTCTGTCCTGAGCTCCCTGCTTAGCCAAGCTGGTCCCCTGATACAGCTGCTTACTCTCCTGATTGTGCTTGGACGATGCTCAGAGAATGATCTCCTTGCAGAACTGCCAACTTTCCAGACCTCCTTTGCCTTCAGAGGAGTTTTCCAGTTCCCTGAATAACCTCAAGTCTCTTCTCCTAAAGCACAAGGTCTTTGCTCTGCTATTCTCTGTCCTCATTCCCCTCCAGATCTTGAAAATCATGACCACTACAGCCACCAATTCTCACATTGCCATATAGCGCTTTCTTATTAGTTAATAACAGATCTTTCTGCAGCCACGTCTGTTTATCTAGCCAGCATCTGCACCGAGAAGGTATCTCTGACAACCTCCAAAAGCTTCCTTGACTGCTTGTGTCCCACCATGCTGGCAGATGTCAGGAATGTTCAAGTACCCCGTGAGAATCAGGGTCCTCAGGTTGCTTAAGGAAGACTTCACCCACTTGCCCACCCTGACCGGACAATCTGTAACACACTGCCACCACGCAGTCACCCGTGCTTGCCTCTCCTCTGCCCCGCGACCCACAGGCTGGCACCCACCCAGCTGTTCTCCAGCTCATAGCAAAGCTCCAGCCTCTGAGCTACACCTCATCATAGAGGCAAATGACCTTGTTTCACCTGCCCGTCTTCCTGACGAGATTCGGTGGGGTGTTGGTGGCAAGGTGTTGACAGCGGGGGCTGCAGCTCCGTGGGGGGAGTCTGGGGATGACCCATGGCAGACACAGATGGTTCTTGCCACCTCCAACAGCCGCGCTGCAGGACACACCTGAACCCACCAGCCAAGTGGGGGAAACGTCTGGCCAGGTAGAGGAGTAAGAGAAAAAAAGGGAGAAACAAGACTGCGAACACCAAGGGCAGAGAAGGAGAGGGATTATGTGCTCCAGGTGCCAGAGCAGAGGTTCCCCTGCAGCCCGTGGTGAAGACCATGGTGGAGCAGATAGCTGCACAGCAGACTTGGGAGGACTCCACAGCAGAGCAGGATGTGCCCTGAAGGAAGCTGTGCTCCAAGGTCAGCACACTCTGGAGAAGTGAAAAAGTGTGAGGAGGAAGGAGTGTGGCAGAAAGGAACTGTTCTGGATTTACTGTAACCTCCCATTCCATATCCCCCTTTGCTGGGGGGGAAGGAGGTAGAAAAGTTGTGAATGAAGGAGTGAATATGAGCCTGGGAAAGGGAGATGAAGGATGGGGGGCTGTGGAAAGCTGTTTTAATTTGGAGGGTTTTGTTTCTCAGTACACAAATCTATTTTACTTGGTAATAAATTAAATTAATTTTCCTCAGTTGAGTCTTTTTTTGTCCATGGCAGTAACTGGTAAATGATCTCCCTTGTCTTTTTCTCAACCACAGGCTTTTTTCATCCTATTTTCTCCCCAAGTCCTGTTGAGGTGGGAAAGAGAAAGAACAGCTGGCTGGGCATCTGGTGCTTAGTCAAGGTTAACCCACCACAGCTTGAGTCTATCCATCACAGCACTGCAGTTGTATGAGCTGTCCCGTCCTGTCCCCACTACTCCAATCGTGATGTAGCTCTGTGACTGCTCGTTGAGCTCCGGTCCATCCTATTCTTTTGCCAGGCCACATGTTTTCGTGCACACATCCTTGAGGAGATCACCACTTTGCCTTTGTGCCTATCACATTGCACTCTTCTTTCTCCAGCCCGGTCCCACACTGATTCGTTTGATTTTGGTTGCTCACATCTCTTTGCTGCTGTTTGCAGTTTCAAACTCCTCACTGCTTTGCTCGGTCTGTTGGAAAAGATGCTCTTACCATACTTTGTCAAGTGGATCCCTCTCTATGGCTCCTTGACCCACGAAATAAAGGTTCCATAGTCAGCAACAATAAACCCCTGCTGTCAGTGCAGGTGTTGACCGGCAGGATTCCAGTCATGCCCCAGCCTTTCCCCTTCACTGGGGGGACTGAGGAAAACACCACCTGAGCCTCCCTGTCCTTGAGTCCCCAGAGACCTTCTGTCACTGTTGATCCACCAAAAGTCCCCTCTGGCAGTAACATTAGTGCCCAAGTGGATGAACAGCAAGAACCGACAGTCTGAGGGCCAGAAAAGCTTCAGCAGTCTCTCCACAACACCCACATCCGAGATCCCAGTAAGCAGCAAAACGCCATGGGTGGCAAATCCGCTCAGCAGAGAGGGGCCTCAGTCCCCAGGGAAGGAGATGCTGGGAACAGTGAAATCAGGATGTGATACACTATAGACAGGAGGACTGAGGACAAATAGGTTACAGAAGTCATAATAATATGTTATGAAAAAGTAACACCTAACAAAAAAAGTTAAGAATCATTTCCTGAACAGTGACTTCTGGGCACAAATATTGTTAATTTGTGGCTTTATTTCTCGTGTCTTTACTTATTCCCTTTATTGAAAGGCAAATGGTTGAAATTAAACCTGCTACAACAAAACGTTCATCTGAAATGTCCATTTTAGTGGGTGGCCTCTGTCCTGCATTCCTGAAGAGAGAAACCCTAAAACCAGCAAGATTTTATTTGCAATCTACAAGAACTCTGCTTTTGTCTTTAGATATATCTTCATCTATTTGAGGTTTTGTGGGGGTTGGGAGGTTTTGTGGGTTTCACGAGTATTTTTTATTTATTTATTTAATTTATTTTTTACAATAATGTAACAATAAAATAACAATAGGCATTGTTTGACCACCCTCTTGGTAAAGAAATACTTCCTAATGTCAAGTCTGAACCTCCTCTGGTGGAGCCTTGAACCATTCCCACACACCCCGTTGCTGGATCCCAGGGAGAAGAGCTCAGTTCCTCCCTCCCCCTTCTTCTCAGGAAGCTGCAGAACCAATAAGGTCACCCCACAGATGAACCATTATTCTGAATTCTGGATACATTCAAAGGACAATTTACTTTATTTAGGTGTAACTACACCAATAGGAAAATGAAATTTTCAGCTGTAGGAAAGTTGCCGCTTTCCCCAGAACTTAGAGCTTGCATGAGTGACCGTCTCGAACGTAAGACTCAGCAAGAAGCAGTCAGAAAACACAGCCTCCAACATGTCATACTGATGTCAAGGAAATAAGGGAAAAATTAACGTGCAGCCCATATAAAGTCAGGATTTTCACAGTATTTGTGGTTTTCCTTCCCAGATACCACCACAGTTACCTCATTCTCACTAACGCTGGGAAGATGATAGCACTGAGTAGTGCTACTACTGACTTCTGCAGGAACAGTCAGAGAAAGTGTGTTAACATTTTGACATCACAAAGAACTAATTTCAAAACACTTTCTTAAAGTAAAGGAAACTTTCAGCTTATAAGACTTCAGGTCATTTTCATATTTCATTGAATTAGAAATTTAGGAATAAAATGCTACTTTTTCCTTTTCTGTCTAGATATTAATATAAGGTGTTACTTGATTGGCATAATTTTCTATTCTTAGATAAATCAAATAGTATGAGTTTTACAAAATGAAAATCTGAATTAAAAAAAAACAGGTGAATCATTGTTCTCTCTGGAGGGTAGATGAAATTAGGGTTTTAATTACTTTTTGATAAGAATTGTGACTACTTCCCGCAGTCAAAATCTCTACAGAATCTCAAAACATCTTTTCTGTATCTGTTCACTTTTGCAAGTCATTACACCATATTAAGTTCACACATTCTGATGTTTTTATAATGAAGTAGATAATTCCAGAAATTACCATGAAGAACTACGGAAAAAATATTGGGGAGAGATTTATGTTTAGATGGAGCAGAAGCCCTCAACAACTCCCTGGTTTAAATAGGTGCCTAAATGAAATTCTAGTGCCAAAAATAACTCTGAGATATTTTTTAAGTGCTTTCAAAATTAAATCTTGCGAACATTAAATGATACTGGGCTTCTGTGTTTCAGATGGTGAGCTGTTATTTAGTGGCACAGTCTAGATCGTTAATGAAAGTGCTTATAAACTGCAGTATATCATCTTTGAGGTTACTGCTGCCTTTTGACATAGCATGAGACGAGAGGAAGTTGCATGGCACTGCCAGAGCTAGAACTGTTTCTAGGAACATACAAATGAATGTTTAAAAAAGCACTTCTGCAGCCTGTTCGTCTGACACCTTCTACAAGCACTTTCAGGAGAAGAACACCGAAAGCAAAGCCACGAGTAAATGCTACACAGCTGCAGACAGGCCCGGCTGCGGTGCTAGGAAGTGGAATGCTTTGTCCTAAGGGGCACACTGTAAGAGATGCCTGAATCTCGTCGGCCAGAGCAGCTTTCCCCGCACTCCACGCAGGCTAAAGGCTGCAAGAGGCTTCCAGTGAACTGTCACACGTGACAGGAAGGTGAGTGGCTGCATCTGAATGGGGTTATTTTTTCACCTAGCAAAACAGATGTTAAGTGATGTAAGGATTTTGTAAAAGTTGGCAAGGTCCTTACAAGAGCAGCTTCTCTTCTGAAAAACCCTCCTTCTGATAGAAGCCAGTTTTTGTAAGGGAACTACAGCGGTAAGAAGAAGATAGGAAAAAAATACTGTCCTAGCAGAGAAGATAGATGGAAAACCAAAGGCTGTCGAGGGTCTAACCTGGCCTTTCACCTATTGTTGCTCAGAGGTTTGTGAGATCTGTAGCATATGTGACTGGGAAAGGCCAGATGGGCACGCAGATCTATGAGCCGTGCCCAAAGGGGTCCCTCTGCTCAGTGTACTCCATTTCCATCCAAGGTCTGCAGTCTGAAAGGGACGCTCACTAATTGGAGTAATAGTCTCAACAGCTTTTTAATTACACATGCCAGCACACCAGAATTTTTGAGTAATTTTTACTTGCCCCTCCAAGGATACTCTGTGACCGCTCCAGAACTGTCAAATAGAGATATAAATACCAGAATACTAGCAGGTGAGAAAGGAGCCCCAAAGCAAGGCAGAAATTCTGCAGTTTATCTTACAGACGTGCTGGTAGCTTCCTGACAACTTGGCTTCAACTTCAATTTTCTTCCTCCCAGCGCCAAGTACCATATGCTAACTGTTAGAATGAAATGACACTTATCCCACAAGTCTGCACCAGAGACGCTATATTTAAATTCAACTGTTAGGTGAAAGTATGTTTTATAAAAACTCTAGGAAGCCGTATCCAGATGGTTACAGAGAATAATGTATATCTAGGGAATCTGGGGAGGATAACAGGTTACAGCAGTTCTCTCTTCTGAATTTGGGGTTATCTAGTGGCTATTCCCCTTCAGGTAGAGCTAAAATTGTTGCACAGTGCAGTGTTGGACATGCATCATCTTGGCTATTTTGCCAGAAATGCATTTTTAATGAACCTGGTTTCTTGGGGATTTTCTGTAGCTATTTCTGTTTGCGTATTATCAGTCTCAACTTCTTACTTGAAATTAACCTAATGAACTAAAGAGAAATGTTAATACATTTATTTCAGCATTTTCTCAGTATAACTTTACTTTTAAATGGCAGAAAGACACCGGGGGAAAGATCTTTAACTGTTGGAATTACCAGCATTGAGTATTTGACATTCTGAATTAGATCATCTCTAGCATTACAGTCTGTTCTATTCAGGGAGAGATGGCAGCTGGGGAGCTGATTATATTTTTCAGATTTCCAAAGCAAATGTCAGTCCTGACAGTTCCTAAAGCAGTTCAACAAAGCTGCGACATGGGCACAGGTAGGTGTCTTCAGGTTGTGGAGGAAATGCTTTAGGGTAGCTGAGGGTATTTATGAATTAAAATTGAAGAGTTTCTTAGTCTGGCTAATGACGGACGATGCCTTGCAGAACACTTGTGGAGACTGAGAACAGCCCACTGTGGGAAAATCTGCAGTTTGACAGTTCACTCTTTAGATAAGGGAGACATCTGGACTCTGATGTAACTTCATGTACTGTCCTTCTACAAGACTGTTTTAAAACAAACAGATGCGAATCCACAATATTTTCTGAAATACTTCCAGAGCAGCATCCTCCCAAATTGCGCTCACATTTCTGCTGCTTTTGTTTAACAGCGCTCTGCATGAAGCTATTAGTCTAAGTTCATGTAAAGTATCTTGCAAAATTGCATCTCTTTGTACACATCTGGGCACACAAATTTGTGTATAACCATATGTATGCATGCTTACTGCAAAGGGAATTTCAGGAGTAGCAGCTCATTTCAAAGAAGCCTAAGGTTTTTACACTCTCCTGACAACACGGTAACAATTAGTACAAAGACAGTGTGTTCTCAAAGCCCACATATAGCATCCTACAAAGGCAGGGTAATGAAAAATCACATTATGCAGGTACACACACCTGTGCACTCATATTAAAGGAACAAATGAATTTCAGAATAAGTACATTGCAAAATATTCCGGTCGGGAAGCTGTCAGTATGCTTGTCACATGGAAAATCATGTCAATGAACAGTGAAATAATACTGTCTCAAAAAAAAAAAAGGTTATACATCTAAAGCTTGATTGAACTGACCAACATTTCTATTTATTTGATCTGGTTACTCCCTGGCACAGCATCCAGTCAGATTGCAGGGAACAGAAACCTTACCATCCATCAGCCCCATCTATTACTAACTCAGCTGAACCCAGCTCTAGACACCATTTATGAAAAGCTAAAAGCTAAAATAATCTCCATCTGAATGCATATTCACCAACACATAAAGAAAAAATCATTACACTGTCTTTTAGCTGCCATTATTCTTGTTTTTTTAATCCCTCTTGACCATGTGTCAAGTTCTTCTATAGAACAGAGCAAGGTGTGCATGACTTTCTCCTTCCTCTGTGCTCCTGATAATGCAGAATGCTCCCTATCAACTTGGTACAGGGGGCATTACGAGACCACTGCCCCCAGTATATGTAACTGGGAAATAAAGTATGTGCAGGTTTGGTAAGTAGCTAACAGTAAAATTTCAGCCCAAAATGTTACTATCCTCTCTGGAATACTTTGTGACCTGTTCAGAACATTTGAGAAATAAACTAGTCCTCGGAACAAAACAAGCAACCAAACACACCATCACACAGCTTGGTTTGGGTTTTGTTTGGTTGGTTAATGTTTTAATAAAATAAGGGAAAACCATAATAATCAAAGCAGGTAAACTGACTGAACTGTTCACAAGCATTCAGAAATTTTTTCTTTATCCTGCAGAAAAGCTTTCAACAGATTGCTCTCTGTTCTACTGAGAGGGGCCTGCTCTCTCATGGATTCACCGTAGAGTTAACTTCGTCACAGAAGGACAACAGGAAAAGTAAGCAGGCAATGAACAAACCATCCACACAGACACACAATGTTGTCTTAGCTAATGCAGTGGCATCAGCTGGCATGCACAGATACTTTACAGTGCCAAGACAGCTTCTTTTGTTTGTTTCCTCTTCTTATCATAATTTGTTTCCTCATTACTCAGGTAGACCATCATAAACTATGAGTTCACAACTTTCAAGAACAACTAATTTATAATTCTAGCTGTTCAAATGTGGGATATGCCATTAGGTACCAGAGTGAACAGGAATCCTCCTGCTTTCTTCCACATCTGACATTGGGTCAAAACACTTCTCTGTAAGTACACCAAGTAGACCACTGTCAATGCCATTGTCAGAAGCCAACGCCAATGATTCAGAGGCCTAGGAAAGGAGGAGGTGAATGTTACCTCCTAACTCCACAAAAAAAGGTGACTAGTAGCAACACTGAAAGTAACCTGTTAGAAATCTATAATAGAAATGGTTTTGCTTTTAGCTGAATGAGCTGAGCGATATAATGCCATGGGTGGCAAAAACTACTCAAGGCAGGATGATGTAAACTGTGTAAAATGACCATGCAGTAATACACTTCATATTATGCAAAAATACACAGTATAAATACTTTTCAGTTCGATGGCAGATTTCTTATCTGAGCTTGTCACCTTTAAATTTTTCCTCAATTCTGTTTGAAGACCTCTTAGCTTCATTATCATAAATGTTGTTGTTCTGCAGAATCCTTTCATGCCTCCTCATCTTCAAATCCATAGTACTAGGTCACCTCCTGTAAGTGACTCATACCTATGTGTAAAACTCCTTTACCTTACAAAACCATCAGGGTTTCCTCCTGATGAACTGAACTTTTTCCTTTTATTTTTGCAGCCTCACATCATTATTTCTCTTACTCTTCTATCATTCCCTGTCCCAAAGTTTTTGCAATCAGGATCTAAACCCACTAATCCAAAGTACTGGGCATAATCTTGTTAATCACATCAACTGTTTACAAACATTTAATGTAAGTGTTAGACCACTAATGACAGCAGAACCGTTCTAGTTATTAATTAGGAAAACTGGTGAGCCATCTTCTTCAGTACAGCTATTACCCTTCTTGGGTACCTAAATAAACAAATGTCACACCAAGGACTAAAGTCTTCTGAAAACATGAGGTGCTTTTGAGAATCTGGTTCTGAATGCTAATGCCAAGCCACGCAGAAACTTCGATCACTGACTAGCGAGAAAAAAATAGTACTTAAACAGCATATTTAATTGATATAGCATTAACTTCAATGATATTTAGAGAACATCAAAGACAGAACATATCTGTATCATGAGGAATGAAGCAAAACTGGAACTTCAGCAGAATGATCAGATTTAATTCAATGAGCAATAATAGTTAGGATAACAAAATATTCTATGCTGCAAGTTTACTCATCCTCTTAACTTTATTTGTATAGCCTGAAATTGGATTCCATAGAAATGCAAAGTTTTTCAGATTGCTGAGATCTGAACCTTTATCTTTCCCTGCAGGCTATTTGTATTAATCTACTTCTCTTTGAAGCACAGAGCTGTTAAACTGTTAAAGCTCATTTAAAATGTGGCTACATTTCTATCAATGGATGCAGATAGTTGAATTATAGATTTTAATTACGCTTCTTATACTTTGGAGATGCTTACTTAGAAATATGTGAATCAAAGTATGCAATTAAAGAGCCTTTATTGCTGCTGATCAGTGAATTGTGTCTATACTGACAGCAAGAGATGGCTTAGTGTTTAGAAGAATTTACATGGGCCACGTCTTATTAATACAAAACTCCTAGTCAGCTTTGTTCCCATACCTTTATTATTACTTTGTCGTTAAATTAAAGCAGAGCAGAAGATGTGAAAATGTAAAACACCTTATGTTCTAAGAGTGAGATGCAAGAATATTTCATACGAGAGTAGCACCCACCCTAGAAAATCAGTTAAGTACGTAACGGGAAAAACCAGAACTGATGCTTACACTTCTGTCTGCTATACATCTGACACGCCTGGTTACGTGTTGCGGTTCGGTAAAACCAGAGCAGGGCTGTGTCCATTATGCAGTATTCCATGGCTTTTCCCAGTGAACAAATGCATGAGCCAAAGCCCCTCACCGCCTGAACGCGTGGCAGCTGTAGTCAGAACGGCATCCACACTGGGAATCCTTACACAGAGAAGGCAGTGCCAGCTACAGCTGGTGGGAACCTACTGCCACAGTCCACGGCATGCTGCAGCTATGGGATGTCTAAAAGGAGGGAGGAACAAACACTGCAGTGTAAAGGTGAAGTTCATTCGCTTTTCAGGGTATTATGGATAGCAAGGAGGAGTATGTTTATGCTTTGGCAGATTTTGTATTTAAAAAATCATCTTATACCATCAAACACCCCTGGCAACACAGTGGGGAGACAGAGAGAATAAAGCTAATCCTTTCACAAATACCACCACCCTGATAAGATTTGCTCAGCAGAAATGACTTGAGCACATTAGAGAAGACCAGGAAACAGGAGATGTTTGTAATAGGCCCACTGGCCTCAGCCTACCAACCCAGCCTGTCCAGATTCCCCTGCAGAGCCTCCTGAGCCTCAAGCAGACCAACACACCCACCGAACCTGGTGTCACCTGCAAACTGAGAGTGCCCTCCATCTCCTCATCCACATCACTGGTAACGGTATAAACCAGAAGTGACCGCAGTACTGAGCCCTGGGGAACACCACTTGCGAGCAGGCACCAAGGGGCATTAGTGCCAGCTCCCATCACTCCTGGGACACAGCCGGCCAGGCAGTCTTTTGACCCGCTCCCTAGCCCTCGTTTTGTTGGTGATGTATTTAGAGGAACATATTTTGTTGTCTCCTATGGCAGCAGCCAGACTAAGTTCTAGCTGGGCTTTGGCCTTTCTCATTTTCTCCCTGCATAACCTCACAGAATCTGTGTAGTCCTCCTGAGTTGCTTGCCCCTTGCTCCATAGGCCACAGACTTTCCTTTTCCTCCTGAGATCCAGCCATAACAAAATAAGGTAGACAACAGAAATTAGTACCAACTACTTCAGAAGAAACATAGGGTGTGTGTTTAACATCCTATCTGCCTCAAAAAGGTTTCCAAAGGCTACACAAAAACACACATATTCTCATACTATATCATCATCATTTCACATTATGTCTGGACTAACATAACTGGAACTAAACTTCCCCTCTGGTAACACCAATAAACTCCCAGTGTCTCAGTTTCCTATGCAGAGCTATTTTGGTTCCCAGTGTGCTATACACACACTACATACAACAGGATGAGAACAGCAACCACAATTAATAAGCACTGAATAGTTTTTTCCCCTTTAATCAGGTTTAATTTGAGAGTGGAACTAAGATTCTTAGTTATTTCTGTTTAGAATTGTCCCTAGGAAAAAAAGATCTCAGAAAATCAGATGTCAGAGGCTTTTGGGATGGTGGTTGAGAGTCTGGTATCTTGGATGTCGAAATGAATTTTCGTTTGCTTTCAGGTTTGAATTTAAGATTTCAAAGAATCTTAAAATACGAAACTTTCATTGAATTGGCCATTGGCTTGTGATAAAGAAAGTACTTTGGTGGAAAATTATTGCCAACCCAGTAACTAGTGGGGTGGCTAGCACTTTTATGTACTGCATTCGTTAGCAGACAAATATCTCATAAGAAGTAAATGTGTAGCCCTTGAACACATCAGTTCTGAAGGCTACCTTCTGCCTCTGCCTGTGAGGAGCGGAAACATTCCTCATTTCACAGCATGAGAATTAAATCTCCACACTACAGTCACAAATTCCACCATTTGCTATCAGTGATAAAAACATCTTTATGTTAGAAAGGAGTAAAATAAATCCAAAATCCTAATCCTTTTGCTGGATTAGTCTTTGCATCAAGCCCACAGTGGGCATGTTTATACTTTTATATATTTTCCCCTGTGTGTGCCTGTCTGTTTACAAAGAAGATCAACATATGGTTTGGTGCTAGTCTAAACCCAGAAACTTCTGTAGTCAGTCAGTTCAGACACTGCTTTACGTACAAATGGATTAATTACTTCATCTGAGACAGTGAGTTTACTACACCAGAAATTCAATTTACAGGTAACTCCATGTCATTTTTGCATAACATTACAGAGATAGGGTGGCCCCAGAATTTCAGGACCTATTAACAGACAAAAGGTAAATAACTAGAGGGCCTTTGCCTAGGGCATCTGTAATATGAAGTCTTTTGTTTTGCTCCATGATTGCATTTCAGCATCGATTAAAAGGTATCACCTAGCCTTGTGGTGGGAGAATAATTTAATGATTTATTTTTTAGTGAAGCAGAAAAAATAGCAACTGTATTTGATTGTGAGTTATATGCTGCAGGCCACCTTCTACCATTTTGCTAAGACCCAACAGGTGAGACATTCAGTGACATATCTCATGAAACTATAAACTGATGAGAACAACACTGGTTGTGTTGAAGTGCAGAGGAAAACCGTTCATGTTGTCTGGCTGCCTGAATGGTGAAACGCACACAGGTTCTCACATGCATAATTAGAATCAGAGTCACAGAATGCTTTGGGTCAGAAGGGTCCTTTAAAGATCACCTGGTTGCACCTCCTCCACCATGGCCAGGGACATATTCCACTAGAGCAGGCTGCTCAAAGAAAGCCCCATCCAACCTGACCTTGAGCACTTTCAGTGATGGGGCACCCACAACTCCTCTGGGCAACCTGTTCCAGTGCCTCAGCATCCTCACCGTAAAAAAAATAAGTAAATCTTCCTTGTATCTAATATGAATCTACCCTCTTTTACCAATAAACCATTCCTCCTCATCCTGCTACTATAGGCCTTGATAAACAGTCTCTCACCATCTTTCTTCTAAGTCCTCTTGACATACTGAAAAGCCACAATAATATCTCCCTGGAGCCTTCGCTTCTCCATGCAGAACCCCAACTCTCTCAGCCTGTCCTCACAGGAGAGGGTTCCTGCCCTCTGAACATTTTCATAGCCCTCCTCTGGACCAGCTCCAACAGCTCTATATGCTGAGGATTCCAGAGCTGGATGCAGTGGGGGTGTCACAAGAGAAGAACAGAAGGGGAGAATCACCTTGTTGCTTTTATCTGGTAAGAAAAAATAATTCCATAAATGCAATGTGTCCCAGCAGTAATGCCGGGTGTAATACTGACATCCTTACATAAGAAAACAGTAAAATACAATATGGACTTTGCATGTAATATAATGTCCAAAACTAAGGGGAAAAAAAAAACTTTTACCAACCATAAAGCTTCCTATATTCTTCTTATATTGTCTCAGTCATCTATGCCCTGCATACTTTGTGGTCTACTTCTATGGACTGTTTATAGCACTGTTAGAAATCTCCATGCACCATAGGTCATTAGACAATCCCCAAAGCAAAAATGATGAGCAAGCATTAAATCAATGTTCCACTTCTCTAATTAGAAAACAATGTTTTGGGGGGCGATTGAGAATGGCGCATTTAAAAAAATTACATTGCTAGGACATTACTTGTCAAGAATACAAATGTCCCAGCTCCTGAAAAATTAAACATTTACCACCCACCCTGGAGTTAATCCTCCCCAAGTACAAAACAACATCCCATGTAACCTGTGGAGCAAATATACTTTGCAATGTGCTCTGCTGTTCTCAGCCCTCAGTTTTCTAGGAGGCCTTCACAAGAGCAATGGCACTCAAGGTAGTCTCTGTCTCTGTCTCTCAAGGTAGTCTTAGCCTCTGTCTCCCCCCTGATTCAGTAGGACGTGGTCCTGAGTTTCCTGTTACAAATCTGGCCACGAAGAGCCAGCCTGCATCACCTTGTAGGTGTCACTTGAAGCTTAAGGTCCTGTCCTGACAGCTCAAAATGTCACCTCAGTAAGCTGGCACGTTTTCAAGTCAGTGGCATTCCTGATCCTCATCAGTCAAGAATGCAATCTTTCTCATTTAGGCCGATTTCTTACCAACTGGAGGTTATGCAACTGCACTGTGGTAGTAGATACGGGTCGGGGTTATAGTCACATGGATGGATCTCTTCCAAATAATTTTTGAACTCATTGTCCAACTTTGAACAAATTTCACAGATTTCTAGACATGTTAAACCATAAACCAGTTTAAAATTATTCAGGCACACCTGAAAATGAGCCCCAAGAGGTGAGTGAGTGCAAGGGAGGGGCCCTCTTACAAATGCCTTGACTGCAAGACAAGCTCCAGTCAGGCCCAGCCATCCAGCAGAAGACAGGGAGCTGTAGGAAAACAGTCCACATTCATTATGACACTCAAAGAACAGCTGGTTCCTGTAATTACCCTCCGGGCATCAAGCTCAAGCTACTTTCCTCTTGCCCTGCACTCAGCAGACAGTGTTAGCAGGCAACTCCCGGGATTGTTGCCATCATTTTCCATTGTTTTCTGGCTTTCAGAGATGTTCATTGCCAGACTAGCACCTTCTGAAATTACTGGTTTGTTTACACATTTCAGGATTATCCCACATCAAAACAAAGAAAAGCACAAGGCTATTTTCACCAGGGATTAGAAATGCAGATTTCAGGAGGATAAAACCACTTTACAGTTTCATGCTGTCTTCAGACATAGCCATCAACCACAAATCCATTTGATAACATGTAACTGACCTCTCACTATCCCACTCAAAAGTTACGTTCCCTGGCTAAATTCTGAGATATAGCCAAGTCTACTTAACCAAAATGGACCTTTTCCTGCTGTTTGATTTCAATTTCTGTGACAGAACCAGTACTTCACAGGGAGAGATGACTATTGACTTATGCACATCATTTCTACGTGGGAATTCATACTAAATTAGAAAGTGTAGTCATGTGACCTCAGGTTTTCTTGTTTAGAAACCTACCAAATCTCACTTTGTATTAGCATAAATATCAAGTGAGAATCATTTTATTGCTGCCAACGATAAAATCTTGCAAAACCAGTTGTAGTTTGGCATCTCATGTTTTGACTTTGTTGACAAGAGAAACAGAGTGAAAGAAGTGTGACTGTTATATATAAAATTTTGTCTCCCAATAAACACAGAGTAGATACATAGAGTAGGAGACATTTTAAAAAAGTAGAAGCACAGTACTTTTATTTCATTTTAATGTCCTAGTTCACAAACCTTTTAAGTTTAAAGATTAAAGTTTATTGTCTTTAAATTTCAATCAATTATTATGATCACAATTCCTTTTCAAGTTATTCATATTCTATCAATGTCATTGCCTGGGAAAACAACCATCATACTCAAAAAAAAATTGGAACTGTTTTTTTATTTTGTTTGTTTTTCTGTCTCACATAACAGAAAGGGTGAGTGTCAGGGAACTTAATATATTCCACTTATAGCTAACACTCCTGAACGCTTTTGGTACCAAGGGGAACCATACCCAAGTCACACAGAACTTCAATGTCAGAACCAGGAAATAAGCACACATTTGTTTGTGCTCTTCCAGGCCAAGGAGGCAGCAGTAAAAATAGACATAAGCATTGCTTCTTCAGGCAACATTCTAAATAAACAGATGGACCTGCAAAGTCAACCATATGAGAAACAGTCTTACTAAAAGGAAAGAAAATTTCAGAGGCAACTCAAATAAAAATATTCCTCAGAAACTATTCAGTGCCTGACACCAAAAGAAGTGAAAAGACAAAGGTGTCTAAGCAGGAAAGCTTAGTCCCTGAGGACATTAGCAATGAAACATGGGCTTGTGAGCCTTTTGGGAGGCATGAAAGAACTGATCAGGATTCAGTTTTTCTGCTGTACTCACATGCTGAGAGTCATAACTTGGGCACACAGCTTGGGCACTGAGTTCAGCATGAACTTCTTTCAGATTCCATGAAAGTTAAGAGTTATGCTTAACTTGTTATATTTTTCAAACAGTTATATTGACAGGTCTGTCACGGTTTAGGGTCAGGGCAGCCCCTCAGACCTGTAACAGAGGGTCTCTGTTAACCTCCCTCCCTCCCCAAGGGGGAAGACAAAGGGAATGAGGGAGAGAGACTCAGCCATTAGAAAAGGAAACCATAACTGCTTTAAGGAAAATGAAAATAATAATAATAAAAATGAAATATATACAAATCTATACAATCATAGAATTATCAAACTAAACAATCAAGAAATCATAGAATCATAGAATGTTAGGGGTTGAAAGGGACCTAGAAAGATCATCCAGTCCTACACCTCTGACAGAGCAGGATCACCCAGACCAAGTCACACAGGAAGGTGTCCCAGGCGGGGTTTGAACGCCTCCAGAGCAGGAGACTCCACAGCCCCCCTGGGCAGCCTGTTCTAGTGTCCGCCACCCTCACTGGGAAAAAGCTTTTCCTTATGTTTACCCTAAACCTCTTGTGCTCCAACTCACTCCCATTGCCTCTTGTCCTAACGTTGGATGACACTGAGCAGAGTCTGGCTCCATCCTCCTGACACTCTCTCTTAACATATTTATAGACATTCATGAGATCTCCCCTCAGCCTCCTCTTCTCCAGGCTGAAGAGCCCCAGCTCTCTCAGCCTCTCCTCATAAGGGAGATGCTCCACTCCCTTAATAATCTTGGTGGCCCTGCGCTGGACTCTCTCCAGTAGCTCTACATCTTTCCTGAACTGGGGTGCCCAGCACTGGACACAGTGTTCCAGGTGGGGCCTCACCAGCGCAGAGTAGAGGGGGAGGAGAACGTCCCTCGACCTGCTGACCACACTCTTCTGAATGCCCCCCAGGATGCCATTGGCCTTCTTGTCCATGAGGGCACATTGTTGGCTCATGGTCATCCTGCTGTCCACCAGGACCCCGAGGTCTTTTTCCCCAGAGCTGCTTTCCAACAGATCAGCCCCCAGCCTGTACTGACCTGTGGGGCTGTTCTTCCCCAGATGCAGCACTTTACACTTGCTCCTGTTAAATTGCATTAAATTTCTCCCCACCCAGCTCTCCAGCCTGGCCAGGTCACACTGGATGGCAGCACAGCCTGCTGGAGTGTCAGCCACTCCTCCCGGGTTTGTATCATCAGCAAACTTGCTGAGGGTCCACTCCATCCCTTCGTCCAGGCCATAACCAGGTCATAACCCAACCCCCCTGATGGTAATTCCATCCCCGTCACCACTGATGCTGTGGAGCAGGCACTGGGGCAGTCCCAGCCTGGGCCCCGCAGCAGCCGGGAGCTGTGTTCAGGAGCTGGATTCTGGTACCGGGGTCAGGAACACACAGACCGGGATCGAAGGCAGGACGGACAGAGGCCTCCTGGGATGCTCCGAGGAAGGAACCCAAAGAGGACCTGAGCCAAGCCAAGCAGAGCTGGCAAAGCAGACCAAGAGGGGAGAAGGGACACAGACCCTTCAGCTCCCTCAGCCTTACACCCAATGTGCCGTCCATGGGCTGGAACCCCTCGCTGGTCAGTCTGGGGTCCCCTGACCTGTCCCCTCCTCCCTGCAGGTGCCGCCTTTCACTCTCTGCACCCCCCAACCTGGGGCACAAGCTCCAGCAGTGCCCTTGGTCTGCACCCCAACCCTTGGTGCTGTCTCTAACCATGGGGGGTTCTCACTGCTAGGAGCAGACCCTGCCTGGGACAACAGGCTGCTGCCTGCAGACCCTGCAGGGAGTTAGAACAACTGAGCTGAACAGTAGCATCACTGAACAGAATTAGTGCTGTTCTCACTCAAACCAGGACACAGGCCTTACCAGAGAGTCCACTGTCCAAGCGTGAGAACATACTGGTTCCACAAGGGAAGATATGGAGGCAGAATCTATGGCATATGGTTTTCACATGACATTACCACACAAGGAATCTGTGGAAAGCTGGGAGTTAAATATAGAGCTTCTGTAGGCATATACATGCTTTTGATTTTGGTTTTTTTTGTGCACACACAGTGAAACTACATCCTGTCAAGGTTAATTTCATTAACGATATCCAGAATCACATGGAAAGACGGAGAAAAAAGCTGGAGCAAAGTCATAGCAGCTCCCGTATGAAACAGAAGGTTCATACCGATGTGTTTCAGTTAGTTTATCAAATCTGTTTTACTGCAGTTGCAGCTAAAGTTCAGTATCAGTGGCATAATCTAGAATTGACCATAATCACGGGAAAACGCAGCAAGATCTCACAGAATGCTTCTGAGTGAGTCATTTCCATAGAAGCATCTACTGAGGAAAGCTCTTCTGGCATTGCCGGTGTAATGCAGAATTTGCCGGTGTAATGCAGGATTTCTGGACCTCTGATTCGTCAGGAAGTGTCCATAGTAAACTTCATTAATGTATTGGTCACGGGCTCTTATTCAGACACCTGGCTGTATAAGGCATGTTTTCCTTGCTAATAAACAGTATTCTTCTTACTGCAAAAATGTACAGTAATGAATCTGTTTATTCTCTCTCATCCATACCTATATATGTGTATGTATACATACATGCACGCATATGCATACACACGCGTACATATACATACGCTTAAAGGTACAGAAACCCCTCTGCAGTTGTGTTCATGACAATTATCTCTGACAGAAATCTCAAATATTTGGATTCTAGAAATCAGTAAATGAACAAGCACCGCGGACTACATGTTTTCCACTTATTCTAATTAACTGAGCCTTGTGGTTTGCTACCAAATCATCATTAGATAGTTTATAAAAGAAAAAGGGCAATGAACAGTTCTTTGTAACAGGAGACCTCACTACAGGGCCTTAATTTTTAATCAGTTGAAATTATTATTTTTTAATTTATTTTGCATGGCTGAATATTTGAAATGTAGACAGAAGACTTTATTCTGTTTGTTAATGTGGGTTATCAGGTTGGTTATGCTCTGTAATGTTTAGAATTTAGGTTTATTATTATAACTCACAGTATTTTATGCAAATGTCTAAAGATGTGGTTTAAATAAAATACAGTTGGATGTAACGGGATAAAAATGTGTTGCCTCTGTTTAATTTCTATTACCAAAGAGTATTTCTCAGTAGGCAAATCTGATACTGTATTTGAGTTCCTAGCAAAACGTCCACTTCTACTACTAGTAGTCAGGCTGTAAGTTAATATCTCCAATTGTTTAATTCCAAGAACTGTAAAAGTATAGTTCAGAATTAGTTAAAATATAAATGTTTATTTTAAATTAATCAGTTCTATTTTCTCAGGTCTCAGAATTCTGCTGATCTTTCAGAATATTTGGTAAAATATGCATTTGATTCTAAATTATGTTACTCATTTAACTCAAACATGTATGTGTGTTTTTCCCTTGAGAAATTAACATTCATTACTTAAAGCCAGACGCTATCTCTTGTCTGCATGTGAGACCTGCATACACAACCTCTAAATTGCTAGTAGGCTTTGTGCAGTTTTCAGAGCTCTATATATATCAAATTGTCTAGTCAGTAAAATATCTTCTTTTCTCAAGCTGAATAAATAAAGTAGAAATTGAGAGTATCAGAAGATGAATTGAGATATGGAGTCATTAATGACCTTAAGAACACTATTATCCATAACAATCATGTTGGGATTCTAGGCAGAACTGAGCAACAAGACATTATTTTGAAGTATTGCTTTTCTTCATGAGGGTCTCTGTTGGAATGTAACTGTAGCTACACACAAAAAATTCACAACCAGAATAATGACCAGTAAAACCTATAGAATCAATCAATCAGAGCTGGAAGACAAGTAAGATTTGAATTCTAAGATACTGACCATGACCTTAAATCAATGAGAGTGGGCGAAAAAATTCTCAAGTGAGCACATTCAGTGTCAGTGGTTTTCTTTTTCTGTATATAAAAGGCACAAATAACACAAATAATCATACATTCAAATCAGTACTACAGAAAAGGTTTCTGTGCTATGCAGTTCTTTTCTCTGTGTATAATGTGCCACCCATGTAGGTTTAACATATGGAGAAAAAGAAAAACCTGAAAGCTATTCCATTTGAGGATGACTACTGCCCTAGCAGCAGTAAGGAAAAGAAACAATACAGGTGTTAAAAAGAAAGCACAGAGAACTTAAATCAAGTGATGAAAAAAACCACAACTTTTTTTTTTGGTCAGTAACCAAAAGAAATACTGATACTTGTTTTTCCCCTTGATGAAAGTCAGTGGCATTTGAAATCCTCTACAACTTGAATACCAGTGATAGTACTAGCAGGGGTATTTAAACAAAAATGAAAAGGAAGGGCAAATGAAAGAACAAAGACCCAACTAACCAAATATCTTCAAAGAATTAATGAAAATGACCTGATTTCATGCCCAGGATCCTGGCGGACTATCTGGCTGACTGGAGAATGAATCTATTATTAGTGTTAAACAGCTTTTATACTCCTTCAGTGATTGCACGAAAACATTAAGTTACAGCCTCTATTATCCTAATTTTTTTTTAGGGCAACTTAAATGATTTATGAACTTACTAACTGAAATGATGACACACCATATTCTCTAAATAAATGTTCTTTGTTCTAGGGAAACATATCAGTAGGAGGTTTGATCTAATAATTATTCTTAAAGTATTAGATTTTGAAAGTGGCTATATTCTGGAAAGAGAATATAGTAATGTTTACAAAACATAAAGAGTCAGTCTCCTCCTTGCTACTTGAGTTTCCTTGGGATCTTTGATTAAATGCAGCAAACAAACAAGAAGAAATACAGAGAGAGATTGTCAAAACCAGACTTCTGCAGTGTATTACTAAAAAAAAAAAAATACAGAAGGCAATCTTGGCATCAATATTCTCTTTTTTTTTGCCAAGCTGAAACATGCTTGTGTTCCTGTCAGACTGGCTCCTGAGAACACTCCTAATCCTGCTGGCCTAGCCAGCACCATTCCCCAGTATCCTTTCCAGCACTAGCACTTGTTTATCTCACTGAGAGAAACTCTACCCGTGTTTTGAAAGCCCGTTATTTAATAGTGAGCCAACAAAATGCAGTGAGGGGATATGGGGTATGTCTGATTCTGGTCAGTGGAAAAACAATTTATAGGCTTTTGAATACTGTAGGCTTAGGCTCACTGATAAGTTTCTTGTTTTTCAGAGAGATTTCTGCAAGATTCTGTAGATACCCAGCCATCTCTTAACATATGCTGTTTCATCAGGGTCTGGTCATGCTTTCCTCAGGACCTTCAAAGGTGGACTGAGGGCTGATGTTGTGGATCAGTGTCAGAAGGGAGACTGAATTCTCCTGTGCTCTTAAGTGATAAGCGACAGCCTTTAGAGCAGATGTCTCTCTATACCAGATGACTTCCCTAAAGCAGAGGACTTCTCTGCTCTGCTGCTTCACATATGTAACAGAGCTGGAAAGAGAGGGACATCTGGGGACTCAAAACTCCCTGTGCCTCTTTGGCCCTTCCTGCCCAGCTCAGACACTTTTGCGTTGCCCTTGGATATATATCATTGCCTGTGGAAATATTCCTCCCTGGGACAGATGTCTTGCGTAACTTCAATTGTGGGGACAGGCCCAGTAGGTGGCCAGTCTTTATCTCTTGCACCTCTGGTATCACTGGTATCCATCTGAGGGCCCCCTTAGGCTCCCAGTGCCACTGGAGAGATGCCATGCTTGGTAGCCTTTGGACCATCAGTGAAAGACTCCTTCGCCTTTCTAAACATCCATTCTATGGACTTGGCAACCCCTTGAGATTACTGGTAAACTAAACTAGGCACTGGTTATAATTCATCTAAAAAATCTTTTAAAGCTATCTGGTTTGTATATGTAGCTTCTTAGCTTATATTATCTGTTCCTTTATATCCAACTTTTCACAAGCATGTACCTTCTAGAGAATCCCCTGGATAAACAGATCAAGAAACTAATATAATTTTGCTAACAGGAATTGCCAGTTGTAAAGCACCACTATGTGATATGTGGTTAGGCCCTAAAGATAGAACAAAAATGCTTTGCTATGAAGGAAATTTGCATTTGAAACAAAGGGCTGGAAATCAGATGATTTTGGAGAAATAACTACTGCTAGCCCTGGAAATATGATCGTTTAAAGCTTTTATTTTCCTCAGGTATGTACTTATGCAAGCAGTTTCACCAAGGCCAAGTCCAGTTTTTCCATCCTGTCTTTATTATGGGCAGATAACTGGACTACAAGAGACCGCTGAAGTCTATGTCAATCAGAAATGAAGCCCATCATTATTTTTCAGATCCACATATCCTTTAAAAAATAGCCTACCTTTTTTTTTGTTTCCTGTAATTAAACTATTCTTCCACTGTAGGAAACTATTGCTGTTGAATCCCCAGGACCCAAATTAGCATTATTTTGTTCTGTGTACCTATACTGCCTGTAATAATCAGGCCACTGTATTAGACTACAAATATTATTTTTCCAGTGGAAATCTATCAACTCACAATCCCAGAAACTCTCTTTGAGCTGCTCTTCTCTGTTCCCAGCCTATGAGCCACTGGATTTAAAAAGAGGACTTTGTGCATTCAGTAGTGTAGCCTTTTGTAAACATCCTGAGAATGATGATCCATCTGATTACTGTACCTTTTATCCACCAGGCTGAATGGAAAATTCCCTAAAGCAAGCTGACCAATTACACTGCCAGCCAGAAGCAATTTACTGATACAATGAATTTCTGGAAGAGGCAGACAGAACTGTTCCTCCTATTTATTCCCTGTTGATAGGGCAGTTGTGGAAGATAAACTTGTTTGCTTTTCGGTGCATTTATAATCCCAGTTCTCAAGTCACCCAGCAGTGACACTGTGCAATTCAGCGGCCAAGGAGGCAAAGGCTCTGAAGACTCGAAGGCAATAGCTGACCAGTTTGTTAAGCTACCTGTTGAAAGCTATCTCATCATCCCCCGTTAAAGTTCACTGACTACAGCCCACATCTTTCTTCAACTTCTACAGTACTAATTTGCCTCATTCCTTTATTTGATATATCCTGTTCCACTCCTCTGTCACTATGTCTTAAGGAAACTGAGGTCCATGTCTGAGAAAAGACCTGCCTTAGTTTCCAAAGAGCCATCTTAAAAAAGACTGCCAGTACCAAACCGGCCCTTCCAAAAATGATCAGTGATGATGGTTTCTAGAATGTGATCAAATTATAGGAAATAACACTCCCAAGAAACGCTGTACCGTCATTGCCTTAGATTTTTGAAAGGTAGGAGGGCAGGTATCTCTTTTCAGCCCTCCATTTTACTAAACATATGTATTGGTAGAAATTGCTGAAGACATTTTATTAGTTCTTCTCAGTGTTATAGAATTCCCAAGTTACCGGTTGAAAGCAGCCTTGGGAACAGCAGGCACAAATACCATTCCAGACTGTACAGCATGGTGAAAATTGCAAAGCAGGGTGTGTTGATGTACCTCTCCCCTAGTTTTTTTATTAACACTGTCTGTCAGGTCTATACATGTGTCAAGAAGTCTAGTGGTAACTGTGGGCTAAAATGTGTTGATATGGAATGACTTCATACACAAGTGCTAAAACATTTTAGTGAGGTTACTACTACAGTCTTCAGTCTGGCTCACTTTGCCGTGTAGGTTCAACTACCAGAGAATGAAATCCATATGAGAAGAACCCAATACAGTCTAATACAAAACAATCTTTAATTTCATAGCATTATTTTCTATTCTTTTGTTGTTCATAAACAAACACAACCCCTTTTAAGACAGCCTCTAAAAGAACATTTCTTAAGCCACACGAACACACTGCTGCAGAGAGCTCTTCTGTCCTCTAGGAGATTTAGACTTAGCTCAAAGGGATTTCAGTGGTTACTAAAACCTAGTCCACTGTCATAAGCACAGTTGTGTGTTATAAAATGTGGATCTTATAATCCTTTTCCCTTATTCATAGGCTTGGTAAGGTTTTGTAACTTATGTCCCAGAACTAATTTATTCTAAAGATTAGAAACTTCTTTTAAATAGCCAGCCTAAATTTATTCATAGCCAGTTTATACCAATTTGGTTTTATGACAGTGATGGCTTTTGGTTTAAATAGTTCATCTGACTTTATGATATTTATATTAAAAGGAATTGTATCTTCTTTCAGTTCTCTCTTTTTCTCTCTCTCTCTGTTTTTTTGGGGTTTTTTTTTTCCCCCCTAAATATACCAAACAATTCCACGTAGAAAGAAAAAACTAGGCACTTCTTCCCCCTGATTTTTCACATCTGTTTCAGATTTTAAATCATTTTGTCTGAACAAAACTACACACTATCCCTGAGGAGATTTCCTCAGGACCTTATTTGATAGCGTGAATACTTCCCTATCTCTCTAGAAATTACCTCTTCTGACACAATGTAGGTTCTTTGCATAATTTCACAATCACTCTTTCCATCCTGGTAAGCTCTCATCTCATTCTCTTTGGATTTAAATTCCTTTGTCTAGGTAGCTGATTTACATAAGAGGCACAGTACTCCCATTATGTATTAAATAACAAATTCTAAACTCGGTTTTCCTTGCCAAAATATTTACTGATATTAACTACAGGAACCACCTTCTATGAAATACTGCCACAGCATTCCCACTAATTCAGAGTATTTCAGCAGCCATCCAATTGCTTTTCCAAAAACCAAAAACTGTGGCAATTATTAAATTTTCTGCAGGAGGGTATTTCCTCTGAAGAACTACAGGGAACACCACACTGCCACATGGCCAACACAACCAGCCTGCCATGCCCAACTTACAGCTACACTGGTAACATCACTTGCAATTACCACACCAGTTGCAACTATTTCGTGTTCTGCAATACCTGATTAGAACACGATCACATGTATATTTGTGTCTCTCAGCCCTACCCTGTGATGTTGAAAGCTCCTCCCTTCGAGGAACTAAGCACACTGCAGAATCAGCTTGCTTGCCCATGGACATAAGTGCTCTTTAATATATTGATTAAAATACAGGCGACAGTGGGTTTTTTCCTACAGCCACCTTCACATAATTTATGTATCAGGCTTTTTTGATCATGTGGTTGTTTTGTGCTCTGAAGTCTAGATAGGGAAAAAAGGCAAAGTGTAGCTTTTAGTTTTAAAAAACACATTATGCTTAAGTTAAGACCTCTCATAAGAAATCAGGATCAGTTAATGTAGGGTCCTCAGCACCAAACTTTATCTTCATCTCTACCATTTGTAACAGATACCTAGGCAGACGAACACCTATGCAAGGAGTGTGGACAGAAAGTTGATTTTTGCCTCACTGGCATACAAACAGAGGGAAAATAAAGGCCTTCATCTCTGGCACTTCAGTATCTACAGAAGTACACATTACCTGATTTAACCAAAAGCTATGTATTCACTGTTTTTTAATGTGATCTTGATTATAATAGGGAAAGATATTTTGAGGAAAAAGAAAAACAAAACAAAAGAAAACAAACCTGGGGTAGTTGATGATTTAATTGAGATAGTATTTTTTTATATGTCATTACTGCATCTCCTGAGACTGCCAAAGGAGAGGAAAAAATAAGGGAATCAAAATATCATTCTAGTCGCTGCGGAATTGTTCTGTCAGTGGAAAAGTCATACAGTAGTCTCCTGCGAAAATTCCCCCCAACACATTTTAAAGTATTACATGCAGTATGTGCCACTCACTACTGGGTTTATGTTATTGTTATATATTATCCCTTGCTGTTGATTGTAAACACCTAGTCCCAGTGTTAGGTTGGTCATCCTGAGCTGGTCCCCACAGGCAGCAGTACTTGTTAGGTTTTGCCACAGAGGTACAATGGGTCAGCTCCTGTCTATGGCTTGACTGCAATTGATCTGGAGACGTGGAACGAGAGCTGCTACTTGTCACAGTCCCTAAGTTCTTTTGGAGTCAGCTCCCTCCCCAAAAGACAGGCATACCTTTAGGTAGTCTGCAGCTACGTGCATATTTGAGCCATTAAAAAGAAAAAAAAAGGGGGGAGGGGGAGGGGTGTGTGTGGAAAGAGGAAAAAAAAGGAGAAGTCTTCAGTCGCTTTCTGCCTGACCCCACTGTGCTACCAACATTCTACCAGAAAGGATTCAAAATGGGACTCAATCTGCTGGAGTCTCTCACCCTATGCATTTCACTCTTCTTCATCCCCGTGGATTTTGACCTGGTGTAGATGTTAAAATGAAGGGTGATGTCTTGCCTTCCCCTTTAGTCTTAAAAAGTCCAGTTCTCGGGTGTGGGCAGCAAAGGGAGAGGAGGCCGGTGGCCTAGCGCTGCTCGGAGTGCACCTTTCTTCCTTGCTAACACGATGCAGCTGCAGTGGAGGTCTGTGTTTCCCCTCCCTTACCTCTCTGTTCAAATCAGGACTGTGTCCCCGAGGGATCATTTTCATTACGGCAAAGACAGGTGAAGGGATGAACAGAGCAATTAGACTCTTTAGCCTGGGAAATCTGGTAGAAAAGCATCAGGGGTTAAATTTACAGTGTGTGTGGTTCATACCAAGGTCACCATGCTCTGCACTACTTGCTAATGAGACGGTATTTTACAGGGAGCCTTTGATCTAAGGTTTGCATTTGGAGGTATCAAAAAATGCAGCTTTTCCTTTGATTCAGGTATAGTGCCTCTTTTGACTTCCTGGCTTGTTTCTTGAAGGGAATGGGCAGAAATAGACACAAGAAACACTTTCTGTGGGGTTGTGTAAATTAAATTCAATCGAAACCCAAATAAATATTAGTGATATGATTACAGACCTAGAAAACTTAACAATATTGCTATAGTGATATCTGAGAGGAAAAAACTTCTCAAAGACCTGACTGAAAGAGCTGAAATGAAATACAATTCCAGCTTTCATGTTTTTAGCAAGATAATTTTGGTTCTGTGTTGACTAATACGGAATAATAGGAACAAAATATGCTGCCTTAGTCTCTGCGTTATTGGCTTTACATTATTGGTCCTGACAGCTGGCTTTTAAAATGCAGTAAATATTGGGCAATGCTGTTCCGTTAAGACAAGCCACTTCATCAAGCATATTTCCAGATCACGCTTCATTTTCACAATGCGTTTCGTTCCTCTGTATGTGTCGAAGGAGCCCCTGCAGAATTGACCTGCGACAGAGTGCCCTCTGCTGCATGTATTTAGGAAAGGAAAATAAAGCAAGTTGCTTAAGAATAAAATCTTTACAGACTGAGACTAGCAGTTTTGTCCCAGGCCACTGGACATTGAACTAAATAGGTATATAGGCATACACATACAGGCATAGATCACTCTTACCTTCCTTCAGAGAGCTGGATACCACTAGGGAATAATGGTTTACAATAGGCATGAAATTTGCACAAACTGTTTCATGGTTTGAAAAGAAATCAGTGCATGTCTTTCCACATCAAAATGGTCTGTGTTTATAGGTTGGAGAGTTATTAGGACAGTTAAAAAGCTGTCCTGTATTGCCCTGCTGCCACCCCTTTCTCTTTGCTGCCAGGAGGGATATATAGCAATATGAAGTGAAAAACTCTCTATGCTTCTAGATTTATTTTCTCTAGTCCTTAATCTCTCATGCTCCCTCGTTTCTCCCCTTCTTTCTATTTGCCACTAGGTCACTGCTATTAGACCGAACTCTCCTTTTCATTCCCATGTCCTTGATAAACCTATTTGATGTTACAGAGTTATACCTCTTGCAAATGATTCAGGAGATGTTTCACCAGTGCTATCTCAAAAGAGTAGAAACTGTAAGCTTACAAATGTATCACGAAAGCAATTCTACAGCAAGGCACAAATTCTCAAGCAGACCTATACTTTTGAAGTCTTCCCCTGTTTGTCCTTCCCAGTCTGAATTGGACCAACCTAATGCTGAATTTTGTGATGGACCAAACATTTGCAAGTCCTGTTAAAATTCACAGTGGCTCTTATTGCTCAGTCCTCCAGGGTTGAGAAAACTACTTCCCAAAACACTGGTATAAACTAACATTAAACTTTTTTAATCACTTCTGAAATGCCCTCCTCTGTACAGTGAAGTCCGTGCTTTGCCAACAGTATCTGCAGAGCCACAATTCCAATCTTAAATCTCAGCCTACAGCTTGATGAGCCACACTGAAAGCAATAGAACAGAATCTTGCTCCATGATCAAAGGTGCTCCACGTTAGCCCTCTGCAACCAACGATGGTGTTTGAGTATCTTAGGACATTTTTGAGTGTGTCACTAGGGCAGAGTAGAGATAGAGACAGGTAGCAAACAACAATGTTTTCCAAAGCAACATAATCAATTACCAAGTGTTCTTTAAACAAAACACAAACACAAGCAGGCATTTCCACAGTACACAGTACATATATGGCCTTGCATATATTTCAGCAAAGAATTTTGGGTCTGTGTAATTTTTCCCACATCTGAAACTTTCCCTTAAGAAAACCATTTTGATAATATACAACTTCTAAGGATGATATAGCTCTGTAATTGCTTTCCCTTTGCTTCATACCTGTAAATCTTGTATCTTGTGCTAAATCCCTGTCGACTTCTGTCCACAAAATCTGTGTATTCCTGTGAGCGATGGAAGGGTCCCTTATCAGACAGGAGCCAGTCGAAGGGGCTTGTGGCATGCTGATCCGAAACAGCAGCAACCGCTAAAACCCAGCAATGAAGACTCAGTGCTATCCACTCCCATAGAGCCATCAGAGAGAACAATTCAGCACCAGCACTGCATCGCCATATCATGCTTCCACTGGGGACTTAGAGCCTTCATTCTCTTAGCTTTCCCTCAACACCTAGACAAAATACACAGTCAATTAGATAAGCACACACTAGGCATCCCTTGGAAGTAGAAACAAGTTTCCTTTTCTTTCAGCTTAAAGAGATAGTGGCCTCTACTTTATTACATTTTACATTAGCATAAACCCCACTAGGCTACTTAACAGTGGAGTGTTTCAGTACTTCAAATGCTGTGAAACTAATGTCTTCATTAACATCATCAGTGATAATATTTACTGTTGAAGGGAAATCTTCACAAATTGTCAGGGGATGGATTGTTGGGGATTTTTCCAATAATGCTAGGCATTAATGAAAAAAAAAAGCAACACGAGAATTATTGCCCTTTAGCATCAGTACAAAATCATTCAGCAATGTCTATGCATGAGGTTGCAGTTCAGATACTGGACAGAAAACAGATGAGATTCAGAACATCCACATTGCTTTCTTTTTTCTGTGCCCTTGGAAAAGTCTCTTCATGGCTTGTCTTCACTACAAATGTAGTTAACAGACTCAGGTTATTGTGTTCAGAGTAGCACAGCTGGACAAAGAGCGACTGCCTTGATCAACAGCACTGGAGCTACCCACAGTGGTGAGATCAATGGGTTATTCAAGCTCCAGACACTGCAGCTTTGAGTATTCCCAACAGCAGCACTTGACTTTCAGTCCAGTTCCCTCCAATCCAATGGATCATTCCAAAAACACTGTTTAAATGGAGCCTAAGCAATTGTTTGGGTGCCCAATCAAAATTCAAGTGTTAACTGTAGCCTCATGTATGAACTCCGTGAAGACAAGCCAGAGTTTCTCTCCATGCCTCAGCCATGTACCTGTGAAACAGGATAATGATTCTATACCCTGCTCAGATTTTGTGAACACATCTATGTAAGAGCATGAAGCTCTCAGAAATACTGAAATGACAAAGGTCATGTAGATTCCTAAACGTACAGAAACAACCAGTTCTAGTTTTCAGTGTAAAATAAAACAACACAGAATTAATTAAAATATATTAGTCTGAGAGCTTTCATTTTTCTAGCTGATGAATTTACAGGGAGAAACATTTTTTAATTCACATTCACTCAAAACAGCACTCATTATGACATTTTTGCAGTGCCCTTTGCTATGATCTTTTTAATCAGCAGGAAATGTTTCTTTGCCATGAGTGATTTGATTCGTAAGCGTACCCTAAATGAAGGATGCTTCCAACAGAACCGCTCTGCAACTGCACACTCGGTAGCACCCGTCCATTGTAATGGAAATGGTGTAAGCTGAATAAACATGCTCTGTGCGTATATTTGACACATTAATATTCTGAAGAGTCTTTTGTATAGATTATAAACGTATCAGCTGCAGGAAGTTAACTGCCTTCAGAAGAGCACGGAAGTTCCTATGAACCAACAGGAATTTACAGTCTGATAATGTAATAATCTGTCTGTGCAACCAGAGGTATAGTCAAGGTTCCCTGTCTTCTTAAGCACAAATGTAATGGTTTGTACTGTGATTTGGACGTGATCCTGCAAGCAATAAGTGTGTAAGTAATCTCACTGAAAAAAAAGAAATAAATGACCCTATTGATGGATTTCATGCTAAGCATATGCCAAAGCACTGAGCTGTAACCATAAGCCAACCACACAGCAGTTCATAATCATAAAACACAGCCTGCATTAATTTTATAAATCCTTTTGAAATAAGATTCCAGAAGTCTACAACAAAGAGCTCTCTAACTTTTATTTATCCTCTCGAGCCATCACTTCCGTGCAAAAATCCACAGCTCTCTGTGCAGTGTATGAAGCTTCAGCATCTCCTCCTTAGCCTGGTGCTTGCTTTCTTTCCCAGGCTGAAGTTCACGTGTGGGAGGTTACGCTATGGTGTAACCTTCATCACACTGTGGCAAAATGCATGCACGGATCTGAAACAGAACTGAAAAGCAACAGATTGCTCTCCTGGCCCACAAAAGCGTGAGGATCACTTGGTTGCCATTTCCTGTTACAAATTAGCTCAGTGCAAGTGAAGAAGACACCTCAGTCACTTCCAGACAGGCCAGACCAGCTTTTACATCACAACAAAGTGAAAACCCACAAGTATTTCTGTCTCTCTTCTTACCAATCAAGGGAACAATGTATTGCACAGTGCAGCCATTCCCTTCCTATTCATAGACTAGGAAGAGCCTGGACATAATTTCTTGACATTAACGTGAAGTTACAAAGAGCATAATGAGATTTTTAATTCTCGTACCTACTGCTGTTACAAAATTGCAGGCTAAGACAGAAGGTACTATTTTTCTTAAATTATTTTTTCTATTAAAAAAATATCCTGTAATGGTTTAAATTACAAGTGGTAGGAGTTTACTTTCTCGGGTACTTATTAACACCAAAGTGTTTCAGGCCATTAAACTGTAATGATGACTAATTGAGTCCCTTTTGAATTCAAAATGATAATATTAGGATTGGAAAATGAATTACTTTGTATATGTAGCATCTTCCTAAAACTAGACCAAATGAGCACTTGAAAAGGAATAGTGAAGAGTTCTGCTCTGCGCTTGCCTTAAAGCTACACCTCATGGCATGTCATAAATTAACCACTGGCAAAGCACCTTTAAAGAACCTGTGCAGTTACAGAAGAAAATAATCTCCTTGTGTTAAAGATATACGAAAGCGTGTTCTGAAAGAGTCAGTCCCTAGGGAGAGTGAAATAATGTGTGCATTTCTAACTGATACTTATCCACTTGCCTGTATTGTCCACTCATTGCAGCATCAGTCTGCAAAGCATTAATTCCTGTAACACCCCTGAGAAGTAAGCTTTTACCTTGATTTAACAATGAATTGAAGCATGAAAAGACCATGGATAAGATTTTTTTAAAGCTATTGGAGGGATTTATATTTCCTATTAAAAGATAATTTAGAAAATTCCAGCCTAAGGAATTTTCCTAAGATTGCAGTGTGAAAAAGATCTCAGCATTTTCACACAGAATCACGGAGTGTTAGGGGCTGAAAGAGACCTTGGAGATCTTCGAGTTCAACCCCCCTGCCAGGGCAGGATCATATAAACTACCCTCTAACCTAATCTACCCTCCAGCCTAATCTACCCTCCAACCTAATCTCCCCTAACACAGGTCACTCAGGAACGCATCCAGGCGAGTTTTGAGAATCTCCAGAGAAGGAGACTCCACAGCCTCTCTGGGCAGCCTGTTCCAGTGCTCTGTGACCCTCACTGTAAAGAAGTTCCTCCTCATGTTAAGGTGGAACCTCTTGTGCTCCAGCTTATATCCATTCCCCCTGGTCCTATCACAAGGCACGAGTGAGAAGAGGCTGTCCCTTTCCTCTTGACACTTAGCCCTCATCTATTTATAAACATTTATCAAATCCCCTCTCAGTCTTCTCTTTTCCAGACTAAGGAGCCCCAGGTGTCTCAGCCTGTCCTCATAAGGCCTGTGCTCCAGTCCCTTCATCATCCCCGTAGCCCTCCGTTGGACTCTCTCCAGCAGATCCCTGTCTCTCTGGAACTGGGGAGCCCAGAACTGGACACAATACTCCAGGTGAGGTCTCACCAGCGCAGAGTAGAGGGGGAGGAGAACCTCCCTCGATCTGCTGGACACGCTCCTCTTGATACACCCCAGGGTACCACTGGCCTTCCTGGCCACAAGGGCACATTGCTGCTCCATGGAGAACTTGTTGCCCACCAGGACTCCCAAGTCTTTCTCCACAAGACTGCTCTCCAGCAGATCACCTCCCAGTCTGTACTGGTGTAATTTATTATTCTTACCTAGATGCAGGACTCTGCATTTATCCTTGTTAAACCTCACTTGGTTCTGCCCTGCCCAGTTCTCCAGCCTGTCCAAGTCTCGCTGGATGGCCGCACAGCTTTCAGGTGCATCTGCCGATCCTCCCAGTTCTGTGTCACCAGCAAACTTGCTGAGCAGACACTCTGTCCTGTCATCAATGTCACTGATAAAGATGTTGAACAGGACCAGACCCAGTGCTGATCCCTGGGGGACTCCACTGGTTACAGCTCTCCAGCTGGACTTGGCACCGTTGACCACCACTCTCTGGACTCTGCTGTCCAGCCAGTTACTAATCCATCTTACTACCTGCTCTTCTATCCCATACTTCCCGAGCTTCTCCACAAGGATGTTATGGGAGACTGTGTCAAAAGCCTTGCTAAGGTCAAGATAGACTATGTCCACTGGTCTCCCTGCAGCTAGCCATCCAGTTACAATATCACAGAAGGCTATTAGATTAGTCAAGCATGACTTCCCCTTGGTAAATCCATGTTGACTACTCCTGATAACCTTCTTATCTTCCATGTGCCTAGAGATAACCTCCAGAATGAGCCTCTCCATTATCTTTCCAGGGATGGATTTTAAATACACAAATTCTCTAATGAATGCAAATTCCCCAAAAACATTTTTCAAAGACTGATACGGGCATGTGGAACATACAAAGGTTGTAGCTACACCAGCCATCACAGAGCTCCAGGGAGGATCAGTCTGAATTAAACCCATGGTAGAGCACCTAGCACCTGCCGCTTTCAGGGATGGATGGGAGAACTGAAAAATGGATGAACACCTGGCAAGTAACAGAGGTGGTGGGTTTTTAAGTGAAGAATACACTCTGTAGAGAAGACTTCTTCACACAAAACTGTCATGTCAACATGCTGTTTCTTTGAAGTGCTAGCTTAGAGGACAATTATCAGGTACAGATGCTCAGCACTTTCTGTTGTCCCCAGGGCTGCACCCAGCTACCACTTGCAAATGCTAACAAGCTTTCAGTCCTTCATCTTCTAAATTCTGAGGTTAGACTGAGTTCAAGTAGCATAATGGGTGAAATTCTTCTTTGCTAGAAATCTATTGTCTTCCACTGGCATTAATGCAGAATGAATTTGCCTCAGCATCTTCTGGAAGTACGCTGGCTAAGCCCTAGCCTCCGCGAACATGCAAGGGGGTCTGAAACTGGTAAAACCCATGCATTTACACCATCTGAGAATATAGTACTGGTAAGTGCAAAGCAAACATTATGGCCACTGGGAGAAGCTTCATCGTGCTTCAGCTGTCAACAAGAACACATGATGTCTGTAGTCTTTTTATTGTCATCCTATCGTAGAGCGAGCCCCACCAAATTCGGTCTTCCTTTTTTTTATGTAAATTATTTTTTTATAACATTAGAAATTGTATATAATTACATATGGGCGGCTTATGAACTCGCTAAGCTACTCTGCCTAAAACAGTACAACACTGAAGTGTCTGCTTGCTTTGTAGATTGAGCTCCCTTGCTTACAGAACGTTAACTGATGAATCATGTATACTGAGATACACAGAAAAATTTAGGGCCAGCTCAGTTGTGTGGACAGCAATGTTCAAGAGAACGCAAATCAGCTGGTTTAAATCCTTTCTAAAATTGAAACAGTATAAAATTTTGCCACGTAAAAAAGTAGAACTCTGTGGTAACCTCACTACATGCATACGTTTTTTTTCCCAAGAGGTGAGTTATGTATAAAACAGATGTGCTGATACATAGTAGAGATCTAGCTACTGCAGAGATCGCTACTGGTTGGCTAGGGGAGAGACTTTTCATATAGAAGTCAATAAGGTTATGTGAGGCATCATCAGTAGTTTTCTGGGGCCACACCTACACCTGCAGTTCTCAAGAATCAAAATACAATACCTGTACATAATGTAATGACAATACTAAATGTACAGACATTTCTAGTAAGATAAGGTTTTTTTTTCAACATTTCTCTGTCCTGTGCAAGTCTGGGAGGTGCTGTGGCCTTGGTCTGAGGTGCTCTCTCCTCTGTTACACACGGAACAATGCCCTTGCACTCTGTCAGCATCAGAGAAACGAGCACAGCCTCACCTCCATCTGTCCCTCTTCCTGTGTCTCACAAAGAGCTCCTTCTGACAGTGGAAATGCAGAAGACCAGGATATCTCTGAAGCAGTTTGGCTTTTATGCTTGCTAGAACTCCCCGAAGATGCTGAAACATCCCAGCTCTCCATGGAAAGCTGGGGATCCTCTGTGCTGAAGTGCGGTTCTCCTGGCTGCACCTTCCCACACTGATGAAATAAACATTTAAGGCTGTTATTCTCAGACACCTCCTTTCAAAGGGCAGTAATGAGTAACTTCCCAGGAAACACTTTGTTCATGTCTCCACAGGAGTCTGAAACCTTAACGTCTCTAACATGGTGCATTTAAAAATGCAAAACATAAAGCCTAGTGTTCTTTGAACTGATCAAAATAACATGTATATATCCCTTTAAAAACAATCAAAGAAAAAAACCTGAGAACGGATGGGGCATTACAGCCAAACCTGCTCCTAGGTAACTAGATGTCAGTAAGACCATGATTTCATAATTTCTGAGGTCTTTGGTACTCCTTTCCTCCACTTACAAGATGTAAGGATTTCCAAGTTACTGCCTCTGATGAAGTATGACACTAGGTGTAACACAGTACACTTAATATTGCTTTTAGATTGCACGTCATGGAAAACAGGAAGGAAGCAAATTCTTTATTTTCTAACTATTACATAAAATTCTCAGGAGTGCTACCGGAGACTTCAGCTTTGAATCAACGGCAAGAAGCAACATCTCATTCACTGCAGCTGGACGGAATGCAGCTCACAGAGGGTAAGATAAGCCAGGAACATTTTTTTTCAAAGGTATTTTGACATTGAAAAATGGAAAGAAATTTTGCATAAAGAAAAAATCACTAGTTTGAGTCTCAGAGATTACTCTAATCTGCTATAAGAACCTGGGTTTATCACTTTATGTCTTTTTGCTTTCATTTCCTCATCTAAAGTGGGATCACCATGTTGTCCACCTTTGTAAAGCACTACAGGACCCACTCCTAAGAACTCTGTCTTATAATCAGAGATGGGTTTTTTTAATTTTTCAAAAAGCAATGTTTTGTATGTTAACAACTTTAAATGAATGAGACCTGGGGAGGCACCCGCCCTTGAAATTCTTACACAGCCCAGTGCAAATGAAACAACCATGAAGCTGATGATGTGCTCTTGCAGAAAACAGCAGAAAGGGCTTCAGTCAGTACCAACTGCAGAGGAGACATGTATAGCAGAGAGCAAAAGAGCATCTCACTTGTGCTCTGCTCTGAGTCACCACATGGATTCTGTTCTTCCGAGGAAGACACACAAATCCACAGAAGAAAATCCCAAGCTGAACTTCCTGGAGGATAACAAAAGGACTCATGAACTAAGGTTGACTATTCTGTCCTGTGCTTGTAAGCAGCTGTCTGAGAGTGGTGAGCTTTCATGCATTTTGAGAACCACCAGAAGACTGGTGCAGTAACAAGAGAGCCAACCTGTACATTTGGTAGAACAAAGAAACAGGATAGGGGTTTGGGGAGTTACAGGATGGAGAGCTCTCCCTGGCACCAGATCCAATGCACATGAGCTGCAGGGTACAGCTTGTGCCATTATGCAAGAAGTAGAAGGCATCTGGATAGACAACATATGTTTGTCAACAGATGATTTTCAGTGAAGAGGGTTGAATCAGCTTGTTCTCTGCTATTCATTGTGAGCAACAGTAAGTCCTGAATTAGGAACTGTCCTCAGCAGATACTCATAGTCAGACATGTTGGCAAATCTGAAAGGAGAAAACGATTTTATAGCTAACACCCTTCTGTGAGTTTTACATTCCAGGTTTAAAAATAAGTGGGGTCCTCATAGCAAGTCCTGGTATCTACTTTGGCTACGTGCACCACAAGCCAACACCTTTTCTTTGTTCAAATAGAGCTTCACCCACTGCTGCATTTCAGCTTTCTTCTTGATGTGAGACAAGGACAAGACCCCTGTAACCATGTCCTTGAGCACTGAAACAGAGAACAAACAGGATGTCTGGGGTTTGGTGTGGTTTGGGGATGTTTTTTGTAAAAGCATTTCTGCTATTTTTTCCTCATCCCAGACTTCAGAGAAGAGAAGCAAAAATGAAACTCACCCACAGAAAGAGAGAGCATGTGTCAGCCCGACTGCTGCAGCCATCGTCGGGTCTGTCTGGAACGGGAGAGTTGATTGCTGCAGGTTACAGCTATTGCCCACGAAACACGTCTCGGTGTTCTCTCCGTCCCTGCAGAATCCCACTCCTTCAAGTGCCTTCAGTCTGTAATTGGATGTACCCACGTGCCTTTCTACTGCATCCTAGTACAGACAGTGCCACTCTGCTTAGCCCCTGAAGTACACGCTGGCTGTCAGGTGCACCGAGGGAATTGTTTTAATGCCTGATATTTGTAAAGACCTAATTTTTTACCTTTGCTGCCCAGATCATGATGTATAAATTCCCTCAGGCGCTTTTTCAATCTGTTAATCTAAGTTCATCCTCCTGTGCAAACGAATCTTTATGTGTTTTAGCTGATGATAGAGGGCAACGTCCCCAAATTGCAATGTCAGTCTTCCTGCCTTAAGGAGTGAATCTGTTCCTGCAAGGAACACACTGCAGGGAAGAAATTAGCTGTCAGGGCCTCAAGTGCAGAAATCGGCCTCAATGGCCCTGACCAGCCTCATCTGAGGTTTCCATCCACCCCTGGACCAAAGTCCTTGGCAGGTAGCATCCACCAGTCACACAAGGACCTAAAATGAAGGTAATTTCTGGAGTGATTGAGCAGGACCCTGACGGAGCCCTGGGTTTCAGATGACTGACATCCAGGATGCCACAAAGCCACAGAAAAACCTGCTCTTCATGAGCTTTAAACCTTCTCCTGGCTGGATGACTGTTCTTCAGTGATAATAAAAGTTCATAGGGGATGAAACGTTTATCTTTCCAAGAGTGCATATGGACTGTTCGATGTGCAAAAAAATCTTTGCACATAGAACTGTGTGTGACATTTCAGTCACAAGTTACTTTTCCATTGCACAAGTTATGCCAAACATTCTCCCAAATCATCCGAAAACTTACAGCCAAAACGTTTGATGTATGAGAAGAGTTAGAATGGAAACAGAACAAGCTCTTTTTGAATAAGTTTGGGATGAGTGCTACAGGAAAGGAAAAGAAAAGAACAGCGCAGGGAGAGTTTCTGTCCCAGTATTTCCTCAGGCACAAGCTGATGTGTATGACTGTGACACACAGTTTTGCGTACGGGAGCATTCGGATTTGTAGAAAATCGTAACCAGAGACAGATATTTAGACGCCTGCATTCAGTCCTGCTGGATCTTTTACAAACTCAGCCCTTAACTTAGAAATGTTCAATATTCTCTGCTGAGATAATCTCTTTGGGTGAGTTTTAATGGCAATTAAGTAGGTCCTTAGGATTTGCAAAGAGCACACCCTAAAATTAAATACTGTACTATCACTGGAAAGCCATGAAGCACTAGTTCTAGTAGGATATCTCCTTTTCACTCGCAACTGTTTGTCCACAGAGAGTTTTCTTGCCTAATTTATCAGCTAAGTATCAGTTGGCTATGAACAGTGGGCGCACACTAAGACACCCGTAAGTGAGCTATAGCAAGGAAACCACGTCAGAGTAACAGACAGCTCTTACCTGTTTAATTTCATCCTTCTACTAGTTTTAAAACCCAAGACTGTATCAGTTGTTGCCCTCTAGAATGGGAGGAAGCAGCTATTTGCAGCTTATAGACTAAGGCTTTAGTTCTAGGGTGTCAAGTCTGAAGACTAATCTAAATATGACTGACTATTCTCTAATGCAGAAGAACTCGTATCAGGCTAAAAGGAGATGGGGTGCAAGGGAACTTTTGCAACAGCAAACCGTTGAGCTGAAGAAGACGCAGTTTATAGAAGAAGAAAAGCACTTGCAGCAGAGTTCCCTTGAAGTATAGCTCTGATTTTACTGTATAACCATTGATAAGACCCTTAATCTTCTTTAATTATAGTTTCTGTTCAGAAGATCAGGAAAAAATAGTATTGTGAAGCATGGGCAATTAATGTCAATAGAACACTTTCAAACTGTTGGATAACAAAACTGTCATAAAATAAATAGGAAGATGTTCATCCTGCTATCAGAGAGGCTGGCTATTTTTGTTGCTACTTAAAATTTCTGTTTCCGGTGATTCTGCAACAAATGTTCAGAAAAGGATGGAGAGGAAAGGAATTGTCAGTCTCAGACATAAACAGAAGTTTCTCTGAAGCTGTTGAACTGCTAATACTGTTTGTACACTAACGAAGAGAAAAAATAATGCTGTGTAGCTCTTCTCTGGTCTTAAGAAGAGGGCCAGAGAAACAATCTGTTGACCGTAATGGGACATATTTACAAAATCCATCTTACAGCCTACTTTCATACACTTCCATCCCCCCCAGACACCACCTGACCTAATCCATAATCCCATTTATCTTTCAAAATGTTATCACAAAAATAATATGTGGAGTTTTTTTATTTCTAAGAGTGAATTTCTCAGTTTAGGAGCTCTGGCTTAGGCATAGGATATAGCCCTGTGATTTCAGCTAAGTGATATCTGATCAAGGATTTGCACTCTTCTTGATTTTATTTTCCATGCGGAAATGAGTGGATACAGGTTAGACCAGAAGTTAAAAATAATCCACATCAAGATCTAACGGCACGACCTTTTTCTTTCAGTGCGCTTTTCTGGATATATTGCAATAAGAATGGCTGATGATAGCGCAGATTTTATTTCTTCAACTGACATCAAATAGAATGGTAATGTTTTTGTTTTGGCCTTCTAGTATGTCCTTCAGACAAAAGCGCTCCAGAGCTCACAGAATATTTTACAGCTGATTTCACAGATGGCGTAGCTGATTTTCAGCTGGTGTAAGTGGATGGTTAAAATTCCTTTCAGGTTCCCAAGCCTCAAGCTATTCATGTTAGCTGAAAAGTAGATAAACTTCCACCACCACTGCCCTCCTCTCGGAAGCACGTTCCCCGTTGCGCAGGTTCCCTCGGCAGGACTTGCGATTCAAGAGATGACGGTTCCTACCGCAAACTGTGTGAGCTATCTGTCCATAAGTCCCTTTGCCACAACATTCTAAGCCTGTAGCTAGTGTATGGGAAGTAGCCAGATCCTCTTAAATGTTCATGTTGTAGCTATTAACTTTTATAGTGAGAGTAAGGACTTATGGCTGACTGAGCAAAGATTCAAGCTCCAGCAAGCCAGTCAGGACCTAATTGCATCTCAGGATGGATAATACACAAAGCTTGACTGTACAAGTAATAATCATGTCATGTGTACTGGGCAGCCTGCTATCTCATATAAATATAACACTGAAGCTTCTTTGTAAGTCTTGATTTTTGGCAAGCTTAGGAGAAATTACAAAATTAGAGAAAAAAAATAGAAGACAAAAAACCAGTCTGCTAAAAGACATCTTCCTTCTGAACAACATGTTACAAGGAAAGAAAGTCTGGTCTTTAGAGCCTCATCACAAATTACAATTTCCCTACTGTTTTATTTTAGTTGTTTTAGATGTGATGGTCTAAAACCACCTTAGCACAAAATTATCACTATTTGTCACTGTAGCTCATAGAAAAATGCATTCTGATACAGCAGAAAGGTGCTAAGCTGATGTTGAAAAGCTTTAAACTTTCAACTAGTATCTTTTCAGTGCAGAATAAAAGACAGATAGTCTATTTTTTAGAGATTACAGGTCACTGCAGCCTCTCTGAAGTATGAAGAGCAGAGCTTTTGTTTATTTTAGTCTCTCTTTTTTTTTTTTTTCCTCAAGAAACACTGAGGGAAAGAAAATGTTCTAGACTTTGCCTAGACAAGACAAACCAGTATGAAGAAATTAAGCTGTTTATATAAAAGTACAATAAAGTACCTTTCAAATACAGCTACCACTGTCTCTTCAGCTAATAAGGCCCAATCTAATAAACTTGCGCTAACAGATAGCTTAAAGGGTACTGAGTAAGTTACTAAAGCTTTTGCTTTTTAAGCCAATGAGTCAGATTCATATCTCACAGTAGCAATGCTTAAAAAAGAGAACACTACCAACTAATGACTCTATGTGAAATAAATCCATAGCCTCCAGAGGCCGTCAGTAGGATGAGTCTCCACTTGTATAAACATTGCTGCTTTATACAAACAAGCATCCTCACTGGAAATGTTGGTACCAAACTAAGGAATGAGGTCATTAATCCAAGAAATGCTGAGCAGCTTCAAATTCTCTAGGAAAAGAGGTGGGTATCAGCTCTGCCCTGTAGATCAGCCAGCAGTTCAGGATGCAAGAACAAAAGGTTGAATGCTGACACTCCGCTTTACACTGCTTTAAAATCTTTCCTATAAGTAGATGCAAGTGTTGATATGATCACTGACAAGATGCTAAAGCACCCAGGTATCTATAAACTACGTGTACGTAAAACTTCATGTTCAAAATTCAGCAATTTTAACCATCAGGGCTGCACGTTAGGTACCAACCAATTAATCAAAATTATTCAAGATAAAACTTGTCGTAAAAAGTACTTGTTATGTCTGTCCTCCAAACTGCTAATAGGGACCAGTAAAGTTTTAGATGAATAATATCTAATCAAAAATATACTCTTGGGCTGCCACCTCAATCCACAATAGCATTTTTCAGCATGCAGTGGTATTTTTTCACCAGTGACATCAAGCCTCCTCAGAAACAGACATTTAAAACAGGAAAAAAAAAAAAAAAAAGATATTAAGAAGAAACATATTTATAATGGATTTAAATAATCCTATTTGACTTTGGAGTGGTCATCCATGTTCAGTTAGCCAGATGTTTTTGTTATTTCCAATAGATTTGTAAGGACTGAAAGAGCTAAATTAGCTCTACAGAGTTCTCAGTAGTCATGAATAATATGGGATTAAAGGTACAGAGTAGTGCTCCGATTCCCCAGATTTAAGTCCTTTACTTGGCAATGTATAATAAACACCTCAGAAACCACTTTTCTCATTAATCAAGTGCTAGTAAATGTGGCAGTAAAGGTGTTACTGCAAATTAGCAGAATTTTCTCATCACCATCAATGTGATGGCTTACAGTAAAGGTATCTGACTGACGAGCCTTAGGATCTCACCTCATTAAGAGAAACTACTACAGTTTAATAGTCTTAATTTAGCTAACAGTGTATATTGCCTGGTCAATCTGCTTTTGAAAGTGCAACAAAATCTGTAGCCTTTGTGAGGGGCTCATTAGTTAACCCTGAAAAGCTTTGACGTGGCAGAGTGTCACTCTTTCCTCCTGTTAGTGCGTTCCTTTGTGGCACACAGAGCAAGTGGGGACGTTCAATGGAAGATGGGAAAAAGTTTGTGCTAACTAATCCATCACAGGGTATGAGCCAGGGCAAACCAGAAGCTATGCCATGTGTGTGGTGAGACGAATGGGTGGGTATGTGTAGTGTGTGTCATACATATTTGTATCTATGTATGCATATGTATATACAAACTAGGTTTATGTATGCATACTTGCTGTGGTACATAGAAATGATTCATTTCAGAGCTAGAAGAGCAAATTATTCACAGTAGTTTTCAGCAGTATGATGACTCGAGTCGCGAGGCACTGAATGCCTGCAGCTCAGTGGGGCACTTCAGAAAATGGAGCTCTCTTAATGTTCCTCAACTTCAGCTAGGAAAACGTTGATTTATCAATGAGGATAGAGTACTGAGAACCAAAACAATATAAGAGCAATTTAAAAATCCTTCAGTTCTCCAGTATTTTGATGCTATTTGACTCAAGATACACAAAGTCCTACACTGCTCAGTATGCAGGGTCTAACTTCATGATATTTACCTTTTTTTTTTTTTTCCCTGAATCTGAAGTGCATTCTGGTTCCAAATTATTATCTTGGAAATTGATCTTGCTTTCAGTGAAGTTAATAGCAATGCTCTGATCTCATTTAATTGTGCTAGACCGGGCCCTCACTGAACAGCAGACATATTGAGCAATGTGAAAGCAATGCTACGAAGAGAACATGGTTGCAATTTTATTTTTAAAAATGCTCACAGGATGAGATCAAGAAGAAGAACAAGGTAATTTCCACATGAAATGAGGAGCTGTTAAGTTACTACCTGCAGCAGTCTAACAGGACAGTTTTCTTCAATGCGACCTTTCTGGAAGAGTGTTTTGGTTCTCTTTGTCAAAATGGATTTTGGTGATTCTTCTTCCATATGGGATTACTAGTGTTTCAGGAGAGAAAACAACATCAGTGTCAGCTTCTGGTTTTGAGGAGAGATGAAGCATTGGAAGGAATAAGAAAGGGCTGCACTAGAAACCACTGAATTCCAGAAAGTATCACCTAATACTTCCCACCACTCCCTTTTTCTTATGAGCAAAAAACTTCAGTAAATTGATGCATCTTCCAATTTTTGTTTTTTAAAAATCGCTGAAGAAGAAAGCTTGCTGAAAAAGAGCTCTCCTTTGTTTTCAGTAGGTGTTGCATCTCAAGCAAGACATTTCTTACACTGATCATAGTCAGATATGATTGCTCAATTTCTAATTAATCCAAATGAAGTAAAAATATTTTAGTCCCATAAATCATTGTCTCTGTCTGGGATTGAAAGGAATGAAAAGTCACCAAAACCTATGTGACTAAAGAAATAACTTTTCAGAAACAAGCTGGTGTAAACAATGAGTAGACTAATTAATTCTTCACAACAGCATTCAGACAGTATTAGAAAAAATGGAAAAGGATGAGATGGGGCGATTATATCACTCGAAGATCCTCAAGTTGCTTTGTTGCCTTGTTGCACAAATGCTGCCTTCTGCAGCAAGATCTGTAAAACATTCAGCTGCTTGTTCTCCTGTTTCCTAGTTCACATTTTCACTCGCAGTGTTTCAGCATTTCGTGAACAAGTCACCCCAAACACAGCATCGCGGTGAGCTCAGCATCTGCTGGGGAGGTTAGCTCTCACTGGAGGTGGATCAGCTTGTTGCAAATATAACATATCCTTCTTTCTTTTTTTTTTTTTCCCCTCCCCCACTTAAAGGATGTACACGATTTAGAGACAAAAATGGTTCAAGGCAAGAATTTGTAGGTAGTTTCCTTATGGAACTCTGATAAGTAGACAGCACTGTAACAGCATCTAAGACTGGTTCTGTCGCTACGCTTAGATACAGAGAGGAAGAGACGCGAGTCAAATGTTTCTGCTCTCGATGCTAGGTCTCGATAAAGCTGATAGAGCACCCATGTAAAATGAGAAACTCCTTGCATGGCGGGAGTTGAGCGTTGGCAGCAGCCTGTAAAGTCAGGTATCTAATTGGATTGATCCTCCAAAGTTATTTTTTATATCTTGTAAGTAGGGCCACTCTAGCTTTATCTCTGTATACTTCATGTGTCAGTCACTCACCTTTGAAAATACAGGCTCTACAAGGTTCTGACTTCACCTCTTTTTATAGCATTCTTTTGTGATGCAGTATTTAAATACAGTTAATGTGGGCTTTTCTAGGAAAGAAGTTATTTTTGTTTCTTCTGCCAGACTTGCTTGTCAGATACACATCTCTGAATTACTCTACATATTTTTTTCAAAATGAGGTCTATCTCACACTGGCCTTCATGTGATACTGCTGATTATGATTCTGCAATAGAATACCCTTCACTTATCGCACACATTACATTGTTTTTGCCAGTCACGAATTTACTTCACATGCACACTTGCTTAATCTCTGAAAGAAACCATTACAATCTGAAACTGACGTAGTCTTAAAAATAACTCCAATACAGTAAATCATATCCTATTCCACTTTCTTCACACTGCCTGCACTACACAATTTAACGCTGCATGAAAGGTACCCAGAAGATGCACTTGGATTCAGAAGGGAACCGCAATACTATTTGCTGGTAACAAAGCCCTTACCTTCTTAAATGCATGATGGTCTCTGAGTAGCACAGAAATCGTAGCCAAAAAAAGCAGGTCTCCTGTCTTCCAGTGCACAGTGGCAGTTTACACCCTGTTTTCTTGACCTCGCTCTTTACACCATGCCACATATAGTCCACGCTTCTGTGGCTTGGGATTGGCTGGGGCACCTACGAGGCGCGCACAAGGCTCAGGTCTGGAGCGCCCTGAAGCCCTGGGTTAACTCTTCACGGTCACTCTCCCTTCCCCTCGCCGCGGGCAGCTCGGCCCGGCGGGCTGCGGGGCTGGCGCGGGGCGGCACCCGCTCCTTGGGCGGGAGGGCTGCCCCGCACCCAGAGCCGCCCGCTCCTGCTGAGGCTGCGGGGAGGCGGGGCGGCCCGCTCACAGGGGATGGGTCCTGGGAGCGCCCGGGGGTCCTGGGCAGCGCCCGGGGGTCCTGGGGAGCGTTTAGGGGTCCTGGGGAGCGTTTAGGGGTCC
>JANVCC010000034.1:209874-264325 GCA_025345505.1 Todiramphus chloris collaris | reverse complement strand
GGGGTCCTGGGGAGCGTTTAGGGGTCCTGGGGAGCGTTTAGGGGTCCCGGTGAGCGCCTGGGGGTCCTGGTGAGCGCCCGGGGGTCCTGGGGAGAGCCTGGGGGTCCCGGTGAGCGCCTGGGGGTCCTGATGGGCGCTTGGGGGTCCCGGTGGGCGGCTGGGGGTCCTGATGAGCGTTTAGGGGTCCTGGTGAGCGCCTGGGGGTCCTGTGAGCACCCGGGTGTCCTGATGGGCGCTTAGGGGTCCCGGTGGGCGGCTGGGGGTCCCGGTGCGAGGCTGGGGGTCCCGGTGAGCGCTTAGGGGTCGCGGTGGGCGCCTGGGGGTCCCGGTGGGCACCTGGCGGTCCGCCAGCCCACGGCCGGGTCCGGAGCTGCCTCGGCCGCAGGACTCGCCCCGCCCCGAGCCCCTCCCGCTGCCGCGGGCAGAGCCCCTCCCGCCTCGCCCCTGCCCCGCTTCCCGCGCTGCCTCGCCCGGGGACACGCAACTGGAAGGAGCGGAGCCGGGCTGAGCCCAGCCGGGTGACAGGCGGGCTGGACGCCAACGTTCCTCTCTTAAGGTGGTTCCTCTGCCAGAGCCCCTTCCCCGGGGTCCGCCCGCCACTGCCAGCACTGGGAATTCGGGAATCAACTCCCGGCCAAAAGGGAGTTCAAAAGTCGCACAGCTCCAGAGGACACGAGGCAGAGGAGGGTAGTCCTCGGCAGTGGTCAGCCCCGGAGAAGCAGGGAGGCTGGACGCCCCTGTAAAGGAAGGGAGCTGTTTGGGACCGCTCCCGCGGGAACGGGCCGCAGGGCTCGGGAGGTATTTACACACCGCCAGTCTTTTGTACAAAACAAGCCAAAGAACCGACCAAAGCAAAGCAAAAAACCGCCGGGATACTGCCTGGCATTCCGATTTTCTCTGAGTCATCCAGCCCAGTGTGCGTAGCGGGTATCTTCTGGTCTGGGAGTGCTGAACGCTGGAAATGAACCGTCCAAGGCTAATGGAAATCTTCTCTAGTAAGCATGCCTCACCCTCGCTTGTTGCTACCGCCCATTAAGCCTACCTTAATTGCATTGATTGATTTGATGTTTGTATGCAAAGGGTTTGGTGTGTCTCCCTCCTCGCCTGCTGCTAAGTACAGACACACCACCCGGCCCGACCTGTGTCCGCTTTACTGCCATCCGTCAGTGACTGTGACCGAAACAACCCCACTGCCCTCATCCTGTCTCCTACCACCTCCCCTCCCACGCTCGCCGGCACAGAGGGAATATAGAGTGCTCTTAAACCTGGGAAATACTCTGCTGATGGGCACATAAATCTCTTCTGCAGAGCGCTATCATTTAACTAGCACAGCGAGGTGATGCTCACCGGGTGAGCTGTTTCCACAGCGAATTAATCCCTCAGGACTTCCTCGGGTTTTTGTTTTTTTTTCCCCCGAGGTTAGGGAAAAAAAAAACCAAATTGTGGGGGATTAAAAATCAGGTAGAGCTTTTGAAAAGTATTTACCTAAGTAATCCTCTGTACCTAGGAAGGGAAGGGGATATGACTGCAGGAAACTTTCCTGAGCAGCCTGGTGCGGGAGGATCCCAGCAGCAGCAGCAGCGGTCAGAGGCAGGTAATTCAGGAGAAATGGCTGGGATTTGGTCCATCTCCCCAGTCCCCTGCGGAGGGGCCCGGGGCAGGAGAAGGTGTGTGCGGGGGGCAGGCGGGTGCAGGGAAGGCAGCTCGGCAGTGACGGTGATGGGAAAGCCTCCTGGAGGAGAGACTCCGGGAGAAAGACGCTTATCTGTGAGAAGTAGACGTAAGGGTTTCGAGCTGCTGGGAGGAGAGAGGAGATAGAGGAAGGATGAATTTTGGATCCTACGCTTGAAGGGCTTTTTCACTCCCTCTTTCCCGACATCAGCCAGCAATTGGGGGGCGGGGGGAAGAAGGGAGAGGCAGTGAGTAGAGGCTGGGGGGGGAGCACTCTCTGGTGCACGGTATTGAAGCGGGCATTGATCTTTTCTATCCTTCCCTTGTCACCAGGCAATAAATCAGTATTTCATGTATTTATCACTGGCATCTCTACCTGCTTGCAAGCCGAAAAGCACCTTCCTTATGATCTCTGCATGTACCGCTTTGGAGACATGACTGCACACCATGCACACACACACACTTACCCTGCACGCCAAATGACAGAGTTAAATGGAGCTCAGTCAATACCTCCCCGTGAGAAGTAACATGTTCCCTCCCTACCTTCTGCTATTGAACGTGGGTGGATCTCTGCCGCTAATTAGAGACACAAAAATACTGGAAGTATTAGCCACAAATAGCACTCTGAAGGCACTTGTCCTTTTTTTTTAACAAAAAGTGTTTATTTCCCTTGGTCCTCTTCTCTATTTCTCTTTCAAAGTAAAGAAGCCCCTACTTGATTCAAAAGATGCTCTAGGCTTCAAAACGCAGCAGGCAGACACGTATGAGCGCGCGTTCTGTGAAAGCGACGCCTTGTTCCTATCCTGCGCTCCTCAGACCAGCAAAATATACAGGTATCGCCGAAAACCGGTAATAAATGAGAAGGGGAGGTGCGGTGGGATCCGCCTCTGCGGTGCCCCGCAGCCGGGGCAGGAGCCGCCCGCAGCCGCCCTGCCCGCGCACCCCGGCGCGCTGCCACCTCCCAGCAGAGGCGACAGGGCAGACTGGCCAGGACTGGGAATCCTTCCGTATCCCTTCTGAAGATAGCTCCCCACCCCCAGGCCAGCCCAAGCTTCTCCAGGGGATCAGGGTAGTGAACTTTCCCACCGTATGGCCCCAGGCAGAGTTCCAGACACGCTCACGGCTCCCGCAACCCGCAGCGATTTCTGCCCATCCCGCGCCCCGGGGGGACACTGAACCCTTCCCGCACCCGTGCCAGCAGCTGGGACTGCAAGGGTTAAACTACAGAATGTAGCAGATACAGTGTCTGATGGAAACATTAATAAAATGTGATGAACAAGCAGCGGAATGGTAAAGACGGTGCGAGCGAGGCTGCGGTGCGGACCGCAACTTAGTGCCGAGAGCGGTGCCTGACGCACGGAATGGATGCGGGCAAAGCAGGGCTGCTGCTTCCTAATTCCTTACACTTCAGAAAGTGGGGCCAGCCAGGCTAGAGAGGTTCAGAAGCAAAGCGAGGCAACTGAGACGTTGCTTTTCTTTTCTCTTGCTTTTATTTTTCTTTTATTTTTCTGGGGTTTTTTAAAATTTTTTTAAAAATATCCTTTCTGTTGAAAAGAAGCAATCTGAAGGTGAAATAAAACCTACTCACCGGGGGAAATTGCAGGAAGTGAAGAGGCTGTGAGAAAAATGCATCCCGGCTCCAAGCATATAGTCCATAATCTTTGTCTTCAAGCTAGAGGAGGGCTTTGCATGGTGCTGGGACTTTGGGAACCATCGGCAGTTCCGTGTGGCACAGCAGCAAGTCTAACCAAGCACACCGTGCGTGCCTCTGTGTGTGTGTGTAGGGGAGAGAGGCTCAAGACCCGAAGAAAGCGAGGGGGGGGGAGAGGGGAGAGGAGGAGGAGAGAAGGAAGGAAATCCGAATGGCAAGAGAAGTTGAGGGAGGGATGGGATTTGCTGGGGTTGGGGTGGGTTTCTCGGTGGTGACGGTAGTGATCCTCAAGGAGAGAACAACAAATTGTGGGGTCTCAACGGCGGGCAGGAGCAGAGGGGGATTTGCCAAGCCAGGTGGAGCAGAGACAAGACCGCACCGGGAAGTGGGAGGCTGTGGCGAGCCGAGGCGGGGTCCGGAGCTCGGCGAGAGAAGCTCGCAGCCCGCCAGCTGCGGCAGAGGGGCGGGCAGGGGCTGCACCGGCCGAGCCCCGGGCTGAGCGCTCCGCAGAGCACCCCCGCGGCGAGCCCGGGATGTGCAGGGCCTCGCCGGCATCTCCCGGGGGGGCCGCGGACCGTGAGCGGCTGCGGCGCTTGGCCGGAGGGAGCGACACAGCCGGGGGGTGCGGGGCACGGCACGGCCGGGGGCAGCCGGAGCAAGCGGCGGGACCGGGGAAACACGGCCGGGGGACCGGAGGGGCCGGTGCGGCGGCAGGCAGACCGCGGGCCGGCTGCTGGCGGCGCGGCACCCGCTGCTCCTCCTCCGCCCGCAATCCAGCGAGCCACAGCTGCGGTATCGACCGGGTAAGAGGCCCCCTGACCCAGCCTCTCCCCCTACCCTCGGCCAAGCCTTTGTTTCAGATTTTTTTTTTCCCCTCTGTCTCTCCCCGCCTGCTCGTCGGGCTGCGGCTGCCCGGTCCTCCCCAGCCCGGCCGCAGCCCGCGCCCCGAGCCCGGCAGGGAAGGGCGGCGGCGGAGCCCCGCTGGGGAACCGCTTCCCGGAGCGGCGCGGGAGAAGGGCAGGCTGCGAAACCCTGGGGGAGAGGGACGGGCGGAAATGTTCCTGCTCATCACCCGTGCCACCCGCCCTGCCCTGAACAAGCAAAGCATCCCCCCCTTCTCCCCCTCTTCCCGGCTCTTCTCGTCTCTCTGTATGGAAATCACGACCCGGCTCGGTGGAAAAAAATCTCCGTTTTCCTCGAATAGTGGCTCCAGAGTGTGTGCTGAATTTCAAGGTGTGTGTGGGAGGGGGACGCAGCGCCAGCGTTTATGGAGCTTGGTGTTGCCCCGCTTTCCCCGGTCCCTCTCCTACATACGTGCTGCCAGCAGACACGCTTGTTTATGGCTAATAAAAACGTATTTCCCTATGTATAGTTAGGCTGAGAGCTTGGTACCGGTAAATTGAAAGCCAGCCCGTGTCAGGGAACAGCCTGCAGATCAACAAGAAGCTTTGGCATCCCTGCATGTAAGGAAGGTAGCCTGTGTCTGTTCACACGATGCTTCCCAGGATCTATAAGCACAGTGACTATATAGACTATGTGATGCATACATTGGACAACATGGAGTGACCACCAGTATTACACCAGCACTAGCCCATTGTGCTACACGTGGTCTTCAAAAGAGACTGTCATTTCTGGTAAGATTTTCGATCAAGAAGGTTTTTGTCTTCTCTCAGTTATCTCTCTCAGCAGCAGGGTGAAGCGTGCACGTACATTTCACAGTCTGGAAGGTTTACGTTTCCAGAGTCTGTTGTGAGAGATTCAGCAACTGCAGAAACCCGAGGTTCCTCTGGCATCACATTGTTTTGTTCCTGTCAGCATAATTAATAATTTTTATACTAAAGAATCGTGGAGTGTTCCAACCTTAGCAATAATTTTGCCTGGTTTAGGATTTGTTGTCTTTAGAGAGGAGGAAAGAAAAGGAGTGAAGGAAGGATGTGATGGTTAGCAAAGAAAAAAACCACAGTGTCCGTTTCAAGTGCAGTAGCTGTAAAATATGTAGGCATATGTGTAATTCATTATGCAGTTATAAAAATGAAAGGCCATACCATCTTGCCTCTTAATACAATTTCTCTTACAGCAACAAGTAACACGGGCTCCTCTCCCGCTCTCCCCTCCCGCTCCTGCTTTCCGCCCATCCTGACAAAATGCCAGTTACAAAGGTCAGCCTGTTTATGTAAAGATCACTGTGTTTCTTAACAAAGACTGCTGCACATCAAGCCTGCAATGACTATCAAATAGACTTTTGGATTCAAGACACTCAATAAGAGTACTGTCCATTTTCTAGAACTGATAAAATCCCAGAGAAAACAAAAGACAAAGAGACATAGTGTGTGAAGGGGATAGATCAACAGTGCCAGGGTGCACGTGGGCAGCAATATCTTCCTAGCAGGGTTTGTTACTACAAATGCTAGCAAGATCCAACGGACCTTTATATATGTATCTCTGTGTGTTAATGTATCAAAAGAGATTTGCTGATCTGCTCATGCTTTTCTGCTCTTCTCTTCAGGTTTCTTGCTAGCCCTAGCGATGTCTAGGCTGAACTTGTTCTGCAGCCACTTCCCACCAAAGGTAGCTCCAATCAGCCAAGGAGAATTTTGAGACTGAACAGTCCCCTCTCTCCCAATAAAAGAGATTGACTTCACAAGACTTTGTCTCAGACCTTTCACAACCAGGTTCTGTTTTCACTTCATAGCATCCAGAGGTGCAGCAGGTACAGCCTGATCTTTATTTCACTGTGCTCCCTTTCCCTCCCTGCCAATGTCTTTAACCTAGAAAGCGGTATTATTTTCCTCAGCTAGTATCACTTTTTCTGGTGCCTTCACACTTAAATTTAATAAGCGTATTCTTATATTATTCACTTGTGTATATATGTCCAATACCTAAAGGTAAAAAAAGTTACTTTGGCTTAACAACACAGATTTTCCACTGTGGTCAGTTCCAAGATGTAATTGCCACCACAGTTACATTTTAGCCCTTAAATTAATCCTGAAGCTGAGTTAAAAGTGTAGAGGACTATGCTGCCTTTTGTTCAGTGGTGCTAATAATCTGTGGCCTTAGAATATATTATTACTGTTTAACATGTGCTCTTTAACACCTTAACATCTTTGTCAGTGACATGGACAGTGGGATCAAGGGTACCCTCATCGTTTGCTGTTGACAGCAAGCTGAGTGGTGTGGTTGACACGCTGGAGGGAAGGACTGCCACCCAGAGGGACCTTGACAGGCTGGAGAGGTGGGCCCATGTGAACCTCATGAAGTTCAACAAGTGTAAGTGCAAGGACCTGCACCTGGGTCAGGGCAATCCCAAGCACAAGTACAGGCTGAGTGATGAGTGGATTGAAAGCAGTCCCGCGGAGAAGGGCTTGGGGCTGCTGGCTGATAAAGCACTTAACATGAGCAGCAATATGTGCTGGCAGCCCAAAAAGCCAACCGTATCCTGGGCTGCAGCACAAGTTGAGTGGCCAGCAGGTCAAGGGAGGTGATTCTGCCCTTCTACTCTGCTCTTGTGAGACCCCACCTGGAGCACTGCGTCTAGCTCTGGAGTCCCCAGCACAAGAAGGACATGGATCTGCTGGAGAGGGTCCAGAGGAGGCCACAAAGATGATCAGAGTGCTGGAGCACCTCTCTCACATGAGGACAGGCTGAGGGAGTTGGGTCTGTTCAGCCTGGAGAAGAGAAGGTGCCAGGGAGACCTTATAGCTGCCTTCCAGGGTCTGCAGGGGGCCTACAGGAAAGATGAAGTTGGACTTTTTATAAGGGCATGTGGTGACAGGACAAAGGACAATGGTTTTAACTACAGCAGGGCAGATTTAGGAAGAAGCTCTTTACTATGAAGGTGGTGAGACACTGGAATAGGTTGCCCAGAAAAGATGTGGACGCCTCATCCTTGGAAGTGTTTAAAACCAGGCTGGATGAGGCTTTGAGCAACCTGCTCTAGTGGGAGTTGTCCCCATCAAGGAGCTGCAGGGCATCATGTGACAGGGGAGAGACACATCAAGTCTTCTCATCCTGAAAGTCTTGTAGCCCTGAATTACAGGTCATTAGATTCCTTTGTCCTGTAAATCTGTATGCAGTAATTCAAAGCACATTTTAACAGCATATTCTACAGCATTTCAGTTTGTTTTTTTATTTTACTTCATATAATGTTTTCTGACCCTCTTTCTTCCAGAACTTCTCTTTAGCTGCTGAAAAATGTATGTAATTTCTTAAGCTAGTTCAGCAGTTACCCTTAGTTTGAAACAGGCAAACCTATTATGCAAACAATGCTGTCACCTTCTTAAAGCACCTTCCATCTCCCAGCCATAATGAATTCTCTGCATGCTACTCTGCTGTAAATTCTCCATCTAAAAATTCCATCCACTACATGTTTTGTCAGGGGAAACTGTACTTGACTTTTGAAACAGTTGGGAGGAGCAAAATGATAACCTGCTAGAGTGCCTTGCCCTTAACTGAAATTATGGCAAAGTAATTAAAGTTAGAGCAAAAAGGCTTAAACTTTGGACTGCTTACGTTCTTAGTGTTTTTGCTTGGGTGAGGGTTTTTTAGAAGTCTGATTTGAATGTCAAATTTGCATATTGAGTTAGAAAACATAGGGAATGCTTAATTGCCTATGTCCAGTGTTCGCTTGTTTTTTTTCCTTGAAAACAACATGTCGCATATTCTTGGGTTTAATTTCTAGTGATTATTTGCATCTCTAAGTTGTACCTAAGTGGGTCTGTATTTGCGCATTATAGAAACAAATATGCTGCGTTTAGAGTTTTGCTTTCTATCAGAGAAACATGGAATCACACAGCAGCCCAGGTTGGAAGGGACCTCAAAAGATCATGGTCCAACCATTCGTGGGAAAGAGAGTCCAGATGAGATTATGTAGCACCCTGCCCAATCAAGTCTTAGAAACTTCCAGTGATGGGGACTTTCCGGGGAGGTTGTTCTTACTGTAAAAAAAATTCTTTCTTAAGATGAAACTTCTCCTAGTGAACCTTGTACCCATTGCCTCTTGTCTTCTCCATGTAGTTCCTTGTGAAGAGAGCCTCCATACCCTTTGTAGCCACTCTGTAAGAACTGTGATACTCTGGTGAGGTCCCTTTGAAACTTCTCTGGGGAGACCTAACTACTTCATTATTTCCTCACAGGCAGGTTCTCCAGCCCTTTGATCATCTTTGTGGCCTTCCTTTGGACCCTCTCTAGTCTGTCCGCTTCTTTCTTGAATTGTGGGGACCAGAACTGGACACAGTACTCCAGGTGCAGCATGACAAGCACTGAGCAGAGTGGGATGATTACATCTGTCTATTTTAGCAATGTCCCTGCAGATGCAGCCCAGGATCCCTTTTGCCTTTGTTGCTGCAGCACTGTGTTGCTGACTCATGTTCAGCTCCATGTCCAACAACAACATATTTCGACCTATACATTTTTGCTTTAATGGAGATATGATTCACTTGAATAAAATTATATCCACTGACTTTTTCTTTTCTTGCAAAGGAAGTTATTTTTAGGATTTTCCAACATTTCACTTACAGGGAATGAACTGGTACTGTAGAAGGTCTTTAATTTCACCCCAAAAATTTGATCAAAGAAATACAGCTTTAAAAATGATTGCATACTCTCTTGCCCTCACCTTTGGCAGCAGAGGACAAACTTAAAGAGATTCTTTTTTTCCAGGCTCTTGCTTCCAATAAAACACGAGTCTTCTGAGACAGAAGAGCTTCTCTACTGCTTTCAGAAGGTACTAATTGCAAGACCTGGAAGCTCATGTGAACTGACTAGACGTAGCTAGACACGTCTAGAAGGGATTTGATAGCACTTGAGAGGTGGAAGCATTAACTTCTGTAGGGGCTGGCAATCTACTACTCCCCTTTATTGGAAGATTTAAGTCTATTCTGTAGAATCTTCACAGCTGTTATTATCTGTGCCACATAGGGTGCTATGAGGTTCTCTCCTTTCACAGCAAATACACACAGGAGCCTGAACCAGAAACTTGTCCTTGAACAGAGGGTTTTAACGGCTGTACTGTGATGGGTGTTGTTTATACTTGTAAATTCTCCTTAGGACAAATGATGGCTGCTATCACACAGTGTGATCAGTAAAATCACACAATTTCTTTAAAGTGCTCCCAGCCTTGGCATTAGAACTGAACTGGGCAACAGAAAACAAAGAAATTGTCTTCAAAGGCATGGAACAGTGACAATAATAATGCGTTACAATACTGTTACTAGTGGTTTGATTTTTTCTTTTTCATTTTTTTTTAAGCTAAGGCATGTTTTGGCTACGTTTCCATGACCGGTGTCCACACAGGCAAAAATATGGGCTTGGTGTTTTTAAAATATCCTCTCATGTGTTTGGGTATTCACTTTTTCTTGCTTACTGGACTTCAGAAAATCACAAAAGACTCTGGTACTTTCAAGAAAACAAAAAGATAAAGAAAATTTTTGAGAAAAAGGTAAAGATGCCATTTAAACCACATTGAAGCATTGTAGTGGAGAGTCCTACATATCAAATACCTGATTTTCTTAGGGAAAATTTATTCTCAGTGGCTGTAGTAGTCCAGTACCAGAAGGAATTTCCTATAAAAGCAGTGCAGTATGTACTTCTGGTAGTCGATATGATGGAAATGTAATGAAGGCCTCTGTCTCACAAGCACTGACTTCACAAGCAGTGTAAGAAGAACTGGCTTAACACTTCAGTAGATTGGTAGAGGAAGGAAGGTGTATTTGTAGTGTGTTTGGGTTTAAATACAGAAGCCATGCATCTTCTATTGAGGTTCTATATCCACCTGATTTTAGTGTTGTCACACAGACTTAAATGAAATCTAGCTTTTAGCTTTGTGTTACTTCTGCGTGGTCAGAACTGAGTCCATTCTAGACCAGGCAAAATCTAAACAAAAAAAATCTCTGTCTTGGAGAGACCAGAGTCTGAAATTAATGATCTGAATTAAGAATGGAAGACAGACAGAGTGTTGAAATGAATAGAAGACTCCTCAGTGCATTTTCTGTGGTGCATATAAAAAAAAGCAGGACCCACTTTCAGACAAGATGAGTTTTTGGAAGGGTGATGGAGTCAAATGATGTTCTGTTATATCTGATGCCTGGTACAAAAGGCAGACTTACCATAAGTTACAGCAAAAGCAATTCTGTATTCAAGGTGTAAGAGATCCTGATTAGAATCTATGTACTTTCCCTTTATGAATATTTGCAGAATTCAAATATATATTTGCCAGAAAGTATAAAAGAAATTTGTCATGGACCAAAAACAGAACTGCAGACAGGTACCAGTGAAATTCTCAGTTGATGCTTTGCAGTGTCAAGGAATTACATGCTAGGAAGGCAGAGTTTTACTGGGTGGTTATTCTGGGAAGAAAAGGTCATGTAGAGAAAGCAATTTGCATTTGGAAAATAGATTATTTTACAGATACTGGTTCAAATTGATAGTCATTCCCTGAATAACATCTGGTGCATTATCTCAATAGATGCGGTTATCTCCCATAGAAATGAGCTGAGCAAAAGATCTGTAGTAAGATTTGAAAATAACCTTTGTTATTATATGTCATTACTTCATAAGAATCAAAATACATGGGCCACTAATGACAATGAACAAGAACAATACAGTTTCTTGAACAGTCTGTTCAAGGCATTTCCAGTCTCTAGCATGCACTTAAAATACAGCAGTATTACAAGCATTTATCATTTGCCTGGGCTATGGAGCTAATGAGACAGAAAAAGCATGAAGAATTTGGATGGATGAACTCCATTTACCTAATTTCCAACTCAAACATAATGATATGAAAAAATAAGTAGTGTAGATATAAAGGGTTTTTGTTTGTTTTGTTGGGGTTTTTTTTGAGGTTCTTGTCTTGCAACAGCTCTGGTTGGGTCATTACGGCACACAACAGGTATGTGTTCTTGTCAGCAGCAGCTGCCACTCTTGTGACATTTCTGCTTCTTCCCTACTGGTGGAGGACTGATACTAGGAAGATGTCAGGTTCTCTTCTTGGTCACAAAGGAAAAGAGGCAGTAAAGAAGATGTCTCTTACATCATTTATTTGATTACGTTCTCCATTTGTCAAAGCAGTGGAGCACAAAGCCCAAATGTATTTTGTGAAGCATGCTGGAGTCTGCTTGTTTCTAAGCATGCACTTAGAAACTTCAGCAAACAAGGATGGCTTTGTATCTTTGATTAGTCTCTAGCATGTGCTTTGCTGAATCACATGGCAGCAGTAATTTATACATTTAAGGTGGTGCAAATGTACTTACCAGAAAGCCAGCTTCCAGTTGCATTTCTTTAAATGGCATTGGAGGGAAAGTAAATAAAATCTTTAGATGTGATTCCAAAAACTTGTGCAACAAATTTTGAGTTAGATGTTTTGATTTTGCTCAACCTTAGAACTAACATTCACTTTTTGGCAGAAATCTCTGATGCTGCAGAACGCCAAGTCGTGTTCCCTTTCTGAACATTAGGAGATCAGACATCTGTTTCCTTGGTTTTATTTTCCAGAGACATGAAAAGCAATGCTGACAAAATGTATTAACTTAGGATAATCTCAGTGGCCCTTGTAGTTGTGCACTTTACACGGACAGGTAAAAAAACCCACAACACAACAACAAAACAAGTGCAAGGTTCTCATTGAGCGCTGTTCGGACTGTCCAGAGGCAACAGAACGCCTTTTCAACCAACTACTGGAGTTTATTAGACAATCCATTGTCAGTATATATAGTAATCGGCAGTTGCTTTTCTGAGACAATTAAGCACTGTTAAGAGTCTGAATAAATTTTGTAGCTAAAAGCTGACCTGTTAATGCAAATATGGTTGATATGGAGTTAAACAATCTATACCTTACTACTGTACCTTACAGTTAATGTTCCAATCATTGTCTACTCTTAAGAAATAACCACAGCATGGTTATTTTATTTTCAAATTCAGTAGTCAGCACTATTGTCTTGCTACTGCAAAGCATTGCATAAACAGGAGAGAAAAATAAAATCAGTTATGAGCACATGAAGAAAATATTTACAGCTTCTCTGATTTCTGAGTAAACCAATTTTCTCTGTATATAATAAAAAAAGCAAAACAAAACAACAAAATGAGAAAGCAAGTACAAGGATATTTAACTTGTTCTACTCGCAAAAATAAAAAGAATTTTCCAACATGAATTTTCCTTCCAAAACAGGAGGAAAAAATATCAGTGAAGTATAACAAAAAAACTCCAAACTCTTATCACACCTTCAAAACAAGTTACTAAAAATTGGGCCTCCCTACCAAATATTGTGATTGGAAAAATGTACTGACTCAGCATGTAGTTCAGTTTGTTATGGAATGGTCAAACCTATTGCTTAAGAATATATAGGTTTCTGTAGGCCTCTGCACTGGTCCCAGCTGGGGTGGAGTTAATGTTCTTAACACAGCTCATATGGAGCAATGGTTTAGACTTGTGACCAAAGCAGTACTGGCAACACACTGATGTTTTAGCTGTCACCAGGCAGTGCTCACACGGCATCGAGATTCTCCATACCCCCTCCCATCCCAAATGCCAGTAGGCTGGAGGTGGCCAAGAGTTTGAGAGACAGCTGACCTGAACTGACCAAAGGGACACTCCATACCATTTGATGTCATGCTCAGCCAAGAAACTAGGGACTGAGTTTTTCCAAAGTAGTCATTGCTCAGAGACTGGCTGGGCATCACTCTGCTGTTGGGAGGTGGCAAGTGATTGCGTTGGCATCAGTTGGGATGTTCAGGTTTGGTTTGGTTTGTTGTTTTGGTTTGTTTGTTTTCTCTCTCTCTCTCACACACACACACTTTTTGTTTGTTTTGGTTTTGTTTGTTTGTTTGTTATTATGATTTGAGTTTTTTGTTGTTTTGGGGTTTTTTTACACTTATTAAAGTGGCTTTTTCTCAGCCCATGAGTTTTCTCACTTTTGTCCTTCCTATCCTCTCCCCCCCCTCCTGCTGCAGAGGAATGAGTGAGTGAACAAGTGTTTTGGAGGGAGCCTAGCTGCCTACCCAGCTAGCTCACCCGCCACAGCCTCCCAGGCCAGTTTTGAAAACGGAGAAGTCGTTCTGCCTCAGCACTTGTGGAGCTTTGGAAACAGAGAGTGTTCTTGTCTGTCAAATACTATAGCTCCATGCAGCTTTTCTTTCTCACTAATCTCAAGTTTTGTTAAACAAATACTTATCTAAAATCCTAAAAAATGTGGGAAAGCACAAAATATGAACAAAAACTTAAGAAGGCGGTATATTCTCATAGAAATGGTACTAATGTTATTAATCTGCCTTTTGCTGCAATATTCCATTCTCCAAGTAGCTGTCAATCACCATCACGTTGCTCTACTAGGTGGGTTTTGTTTGTGTTTGCCCTTTCATTTGGTTATTTATTTTCTTGAGAACTAAACACGGTTTGTACTTTTCCTGCTATTCTACTTGTGGCTGAAGACACACAAGAACAATCTCTTCACAGAAATGTGGAGGCTCTAATGGCCTCATTTTGCTCTGTGATTTTGCTGTGAAGTACGTAGGGGATCAGTGAACCCAGTAGGGGTTAGGTAGAGCCCCTGCTGGAAGTGGATAATAATATTTATCGGTATTTGACATCTTAAGTGAAGCTGAAGTCTTATGTAATGCAAGTGGAGATTTATTTAGGAACCTAAAAGACTTTAGCACCTGTCAGTAAGAGCCTGTGGGGCACCATGCACGTGCCATGTGATGTGGATGTGACTGTGCAGCATCCAGCGTGCTTTGGTTGTAGATAGACTGCGGCTTCATCATCCACCTAGGCACACAACTGATAAATGTGTCTGGAGGTTCTTATCACTACCTTAATCCCCTGTCTGCATTGCCTGCTGTTAACTCATATGCTTTGATCCCAGTGAGGTTGGAACTTTTTTGGTTAAAGAATTCTGGGATTTTATGAGCTTGCACACATGGCCCCTGCAGGGCTCCGTTACTGCCTTGTAGTGTCAGCACGGCAGAAAGGGAGGAGATGCTGCTGACCTGCGGAAGGCTACCACACAGAGATTGATTATACCTGTAAAGTCAACTGATTAGAACTTGGAAATTATTTGATATGTTTTGTATTTAAAAAATCATTAAAATGTGAAAAAACAAGCTGGTGAGGAAATGCGTGTTTTTCATAATGTAAGCAAAATAAGATTGTAAAATTGCTCCTAATTTGCTTGTAAATTAGAAGTAATACAAAACATACAAGGTTTTAGAACAATTTCTGCGGCAAAAGTAGCTAATAAATAAGACACTGGGTCAGTTGTCAGTGGATATTTGGATTACTGAGTACTTCTTTTCTGAACTACAAGGGGCAGACACGTGTTGCTGGATCAGATCCTCTGTGCCCTGCCTTGCAGATTGCTGGCTAACTGAAGTAAGCCTGCTAACTAAAATTTTTACTCTGTATCTGAGAAAATTTCCTCTTTATCATCTTCACTTTCTATAGGTCAACTTCTGACGAAATTTCAGTGACAACTTGTAATCAGCTTCAATTGTAAATATATTTAACTCTGTTTTAACAGCATTTTAACTGTCTGTAATACAAACCTGCCATTAAACTAAAAACCGACATACAGAGATGCAAACCTTCCGGTTCTTCCAAAATTCAAAATTCTTCTTAGAATAACAAGCCCCTTTCATTTTCAGAAGCCTGTGAAGAAATTAACTTAGCAACATGCACTGATGGTCACCAGATCTTACGGGTTTTTTTCAAATGTTAAATGTTTCTAGAGAAATGAAAGACAAATATCTTTCATATATTTTAGCATCCCTTTCTTTCAGCACTGCATTTCATTCATCTCATATGTTTGCATGTAGACGACCTTATTCTGCAAGGTAACATATGCAACAGTTGATAAAAAGGTGCCTAATAAATAATGTTTAATGCTTGTCACAGATAATTGTGGTGCACTTTACAGTAGCTTGGTTAAACAATTTCGCTTCCTGTAGGGCTATAAAGTGGGCAAGCAGCAAAGAAGAACTCTTCTGCAAAGTTTGCCAATGTATCCAATATTTATAACAGTATTGGGGGTATTTTCCATTATCAAATCAGGAATTGGAAAAATGAAGTAATTTTAAGTTATTCTGCTTCTTAGTGTGCTCATTGCACAGTAGTTACTGTATCATCACCTGCAACATCTTGCAGTGCTGTAAAATTAAAACCATTTTCCTAAGAAGTTTTCTGTGGGATCTTTCATTCAAGTTAGCTAAAGGACATGCAGAGTGATCCTACAATCTTCCTCATGATAATATACTTTACACCCAAAATTATTCTTCTCCTACTCATACACTCTTTAATACTAAAGAAACCTCTCCCAAAACATGTCACTACAGTCTCTGGCCAGTCTTAAATACAGTCTTATTATGGTCACAGAAAAGTTTTCCTGGAGGTAAGTATGTAAGCAATCCCCCTCCTCAACAATCACCAATATTTAAACTTCACTCTCTAAGTAGCTTGAGAAAAGTTTCTTTAAAAGTTCTTTTGGTAACACATCATCATAAAGGTAAGATACCTACGGACATTCACAGCGACCTGACTCTTCACACTTGAAACTGGTAGAAGTTGTACACGAAGTATGCAGAAAGTGCTCTGTGTACCTCCCGTGATAGAATTGATCCTCATGGTGGGTTGACAGTGGCTGACTGCCAGATGCCCACCCAGCCACCCTGTTACTCCCCACCTCAACAGGATAGGCAGACTAACTAAGATGAAAGAGCCCCTGAGTTGAGATTAAGTCCAGGGAGATTGCTTACCAGGTACTGTCATCAGCCAAACATACTCAGCTTGGGGAAAATGAATTTAATTTATTGACAGTTAAAATATAGTCAATAAATCAGAAGCAAAGACAGAAAACTAAAACAGCACCTGCTTTTCCCCAGATTGAACTTCACTCCTTCATTCCCAGCTCCTCTACCTTCTGCCCCACTCCTGAGCAGCACAGGAGTACAAGCAACGGGGGTTGTGGTCAGCCCATAACATCCCTCTGCTGCTCCTTGCTCCTCACACTTTCTGCTGCTCCACAGTGGTCCTCTCCACGGGCTGGAGGGCAACCCCTGTTCGGGGTCCTGGAGCACCTCTCCCCATCTGTCACTGACTTTGGTGTCTTCAGAGCTGTCCCTCACACTTTCTTCCCTCACTTGTCTGCCTGTCCAGGATTTTTGCCCTTTCTTAAATACATTTTTACAGAAGCACCACCCCCGCCACTCACAGGCAGCTTTATCTGCCTTTTATTTTCTTTCTGCCTTTTATCTGCCTTTTCTTTGAAGGAAGAGGAAAACAGAATGGGAATTGACTTTCCAGATGAACTTGTAGCTAGATGAAGAGAGACCATTGCTCAGTTCAGATTTTGAGTTTACCTAATGCTTCTCATAACACTTACCTGCATGTTTATCTTTGCTCAGGTGTTTATATGCTGTCTTTAAGAGAAAGGAATAAAAAAATATGCCTGAGTGCTTTCCTGAGCCATGGCCAAAATCTATACGTAAATGAAAGAGAGTCTGTGACAGTTTATTTTAAATATACTATTGTGGGAAAAAAAAAAATCAGCAAGCATATTCCTTAAGTTGTCAAGGTAGGCTATGAATACAAAGCCAAGAGAGAAGAGGTCCTCTTCTGTGTATGCCAGCTTCTTTAGCTCTCACTAATGGAGGCACAGCATCATTTCCCCTAGGACCTTATTAACTTTGATAATTTGCTTCTATTCTGAAATCCTCGCGAAATCCTCATGAAAGAAAGATCAACAGAGGAGTATAAGATAATTTCCATCCCATACCAAAGTACAGCGACACTACAAGGAAATAACAAGGCAATCACTGAGTGGGCATATAGAGTAAAAATGTACAAATGGTTGTGGCACGGTGTGCTGAAACTGATACAAACACTCTTTCCCATACTGCTTTAGGGAAAGGGAGGTGCACCAGAGAGTACATGGCATGAAAGTCTAGGTATTTTCCCTTTGTATGCAAATCTTAGCAATTTGGTTAATTTGTGGGTTTGGGGAGTAAGATTGGTTTAATTTCAAACCGGAGAGTAACTTCCACTTCCCATCCAAACAAACAAACAAACAAACCAACAAATAAAGCCACACAGAAAACCACACACACACACAAAAAAACCCGCAGCAAAAACAAGCACTGCCTACAGATAAAGATTCCAACAGGTAGCAGAAAAATACAGAGACTTGTACCCGTGGACTGGACCATCTGGTTTCATTTACACTGGTAATATGAAGTGGAAAAGTATGCCTTGACCTCAGCAAATTTCCTTTACTGTAAGAGGACTGTCTTTGAGGTGTTTAGAACCATCTTAATAATGCATATATTAATTGAACCTTTTCACATTTCATGTAAAAAGGATATCAAATTATATTTAAGACAACAGTTCTAAAATTATCTTTGTGGCTGGGTTCATAAACCCATTTGCAGTCACACTTCCAAAAGCACAGTTTCTCGTTTGGGAACTGTTGGTCCATAGGAAAGACCAGATGGTCTCCGTCTTGACACAGAGTGTAGACTAAGAAGAGCACAAGCTTGGTTCAGTACGATGGTTCTCAAATGGCATGTGGTGCTGCTTTGCTCCATTTGATAGGCTGGGACCATAATTCTCTGTGGCAATCTGGATCTGAATAGAAGCACAAGATGCTAAATACTTTTGAGCTTCAAGGGCAGGCTCAATATTTAGAGATGCAGTGCATAGTCCTTAGAGTTAGAGCAAAATCATACTGGTAACTGACAAATAGCAGCCATCAAAGACATTAAACCTGTCTTCCAACATCCCTTGAGTAGTCGTTGTTGGACTCATGGTTTGGAGACATCCAAATCCCAAACTAATGCCTCATTTAGGGTTGGAATGTCCTATATATAATGGTGCAGTGCAACCAGAGAGGACCTGCAGACTGAGAGTGAGTGTTAAGAACTTGAAAGCCTCACCATGTGTGTTTCAGGAAAAGGGGTAAGGTTACATTAGACAGGTTAGAGCTGTGGACTGACCGTTCATTGACACAGTGAGTCTCTTTGTTTAATTTTATTAATAAAGATTCTAGTTTGGGAGGTCTAAGATAACTCCACAGTGAAAACCAAAGTGTAGTAAGTGATGATGATCACCACATTCACTTTAAAAACACACTCCTGTTTTGAATTCAAATGCTAATGCCTTATTTTATTTAGTTAGAGCATAAAAAGCAGTTAAAGCAACTATTTACTGAATCTAGATGTCAACAAAAATGATATGAACTGAGCACCTGATCATCAGAACTTCCAGTCCTGAGTGGCACAGGAAGCACAAACTGATCAGAGAAACCCTGACAAGTTCATAAAATAAGTGTCACCAATCAACCACAAATCTCATTCTACCAAATCTTTTTTTTCTACACTTCTGCTACCTTTTATTTTTTTTTCTCTAGGGATAATGCATGTTCATCAGCATAGCTTTATGCGTAGATCATTGTTTACAAAATGTTTTCTCAATGCACTGTATATGTAAGAATCCTATACTGAGAGACAAATCCCAGGGTTTGCTGTCAGTCTGGTCTGCATATGATTTACCTCTGGCTTTTTAACAATGAATCATAATGTCCTCATCACTTTTCTGTTGTATAGTAGCTGGCATTCAGCCTTCCTAAATTCTGGTTTTGGATTATGTGGAGCAATTACCTTAGGACTAGCAGTATATCACACAGAAATTATACTGGGAAGGTGCAGGCCATTAGGGGCTCTACAGGGGCTGTTCAGAGATGTGCTAGACTGGTTTCTGCACAGACACTTAGAACTAGGCCTGCTTCATTAAGAGTTCTAGTAACACTGGTGAGCATCTAATGGCTGGGAGCCACCTGATGCTCTGAGAGAGCACTGCAATTCATAAGGGTTCCTACACGTTCAGCTACTTTGTGCTTTCCAGTCACTCCGAGTGTATATAAAATGCAATATACATGAAAATGATTAGAGAGAAAAACCTGAGTCAAATGGTTATGATTTTTCTTCTTTACTCTGCTTTTTGTTGTTGTTTTTTTGTTGTTGTTGTTTTTTTGTTGTTTTGGTTTGGGTTTTTTTCCACTGGGTTATTTTTTTTTTTCACTGGATTGAATCAACCATGATCCAGAAAGAAGTCCCTTTGCAGAACAAGTTTGGGTATTTTAGAATCGCTGTTTCAGTGGTACTCCAGATAATGAAATGACTGGAGATAATAGTATGTCTTGTTTACCTGCCTTTGTGGATCCACTAAGCATCTCATTTGCACTGCCAAGAACTTCTCCTCTCATGACTGCATGTTCCATAGCTCTTATGCAGAATTTTCTTGAAGTTGCAGCTTTGGTTATAATGTGCTATTACGGTGAGGTTTCCCAGTTCTGAGTACCTGATACTGTAAGAGGCCAATGTCACAGTTCATGAGAATGACATTGAATAGCATGACACTGAGCAGGCACATCAGCTAAGGCACAAAGCCACGCCCAGCTTCATTGTGACAGGGTTTGTGGTGGCATCCTGGATTGTGGGAAACAAGGTTGGTACACCTTGCACTCACCTGGCTCAGACCTGGGTCAATTATACCCAGGTTCCTTCTGGATTTAGCAAAATAATTCTCTCTGCAAGGCAGCAGGAAATGAACAGCAGGCAGTGAACAGCAGGCGAGCAGCACTGTCAGGAGACTGGGACACTGGGAAAAAAAACAAGGAACAAACCAAAATGACAGGAGTTACCATGACAGTCATCATTTTAATTTCACTTTCTGTGTTTTTTGAATAAATGTGTTCTCTAAAGACTTTTTTTTTTTTTTTTAAAACAGCAATATCATCTTTCTAGTCACAGAGATATTTTCTGGAAGTTATGGAAATGTTTTAATCACTTCATTTCTCATCTCCATCCAGAAAGGATCTGACTCTTAAGTAAAAACATAAACATTCTGTTCCCCATTTTCTCCAGTTTTTTGGTTTTGCTGCAGACAGCTTCACAGCCCAGAGTTTAGAACATGTAATGAAACCTGTACATTACATTACACTGAACTTCAATGAGGTTAAACCCACAGTGTTGTTTGTAACATAAACATGTTTTTCAAACTAGTTGGTTGGATTGATTTCAACATTAAAATTATTTTTTCTCCTCTTTATTGGTATAACTTGACAAATAATACCCTCCAGTAATCTTGTAGTATTCCTGTGCTACGCTATATGAACCATCTGCCCATTTTGAGTAAACTTAGAATAATTTTCCCCATGTTTCTTGTCCAAACACATCTGCCACGAGTAGGTTTTTCATTAGGATTAGATGCTTTGGGGGAAATGGGACAGCAGAACAGAAACTGAGGTTTCTTTTGGGGAGCCAGCTGTATGGGAAATACTACAAAAGAAAAGATATAAAAGTGTCACAAACATCAGTAGTTTCTTGCAATGGGTGTCTTGTCTCTGTCTTCAGCTAAAGCATAGCTACTCAGATTTATCTTCTGATCTGAAAGGCTCGTGAGGTAGACCTGTATATACGTGTATAGATAGGTTAATACCCATTTTAACAAAAGCAATAATTTAAATTGTTATAGTTTCTTAAAGGAAGTATTAGAAACCTAAGATAGACAAATTATCTGTTCCAGGCACTACAATTATATCTTTGGCTCATACAGCTCTGTATTTACTTGACTTCCCTTTCATGGTAGTTGCTTTAGAATTAGTGGAGCATATTCATGGTATCAAGGCTAAAACACGTGTTTGTGTTGCAACCTTGTACTGGAGTAAAAGAGTTCAGCTACTACCAGGAAGACATTTTTATGAAGTACAATGGACAAAGTCACCTCAGCTCTTATCTCTGCTATCAATGGTGCCACATAAAAGCAGCTGCTTTTAAATTTATTTACTTATTTAAAAAATCTAGTTCATGCAAATTGCCATTTAAAATGAAGAGTTTTGTAAGGAACCTAAGTAAACAGATTATCTCTTAGATGCCAATGTTAGGGTCATGTAATAATTGTAAAAGGGTCTGAAAATTCATACGGGGACATACATGCTCAGGAATGGTAGAAAAATACATTAGAATGGGAAAAGCATAGCAATCAAACTCACTAAATCTGCAATTTGCATACTTACATGCAATATTTTATATATTCAGCTATCTCAATAAATTAACAGAGATTGAGTTAGAAATTTGTCATTTCAGATGACAGATTCAGCAGCTCATAAAATTCAGCCATGAAGAAGGAAGAAAATAAGAGAGTCACAGTTAAAAATAGAAAGCCTTTGAAATGAATGTCTTATCTTCATCCTCAGTGAAAATAGTCAAGGTTTTTTTCCTGATCCCAGGTTGATAAAAGTGCACTGGTATTATGTCAGATTAATTGACTTTGACAGAAGTACATGGATTAAACCAACTAAGCATCTGGCCCACTTAAGGTACCAAAATTAACGTCTTGAAAAACACATCTATTTAAATTCACTAAAACATTTAGATTAGAACAGCATCAGTGTGCAGTAAGGCAAAAGCTCAGCTTTTTGTAAAACTGTTACAAGTTGAAACTATATGATTAAACTTATTCACCAGTTTGTAACCTAATAGATATGATTTTTACCATTAATGGTAAAAAAAGAGGCCATTATTAACAAAAGCCTCGGGCAGACCCCAAGACTGAGGAGAATGAAACCTTTACTGTAGGCATCATAATCTTCCCAGAAAATGTCTCGGGGTGTTAATTGCACATGGTAAACCTCCCCTTCACAAACCCTCAAGGAAGACCAGAGCTGTGAACCTTGGGATACAGAGAAACACCAGGAGGCATAGCTTTAAAGCAAAGCAGTAGGTTCTAGGAACATCTTCTTCTGTATAATAATTTTCATTGCATTAGTAATGAAGTTTCTCTTTAGCAAGTAGAATATTTGGGCTATTAAGCAGTCAAAAGATTAATGTGTCTGAGCCCAGAACTTGGTGTCATCTACTGTGTTTTTCTTTATGTGTACAAGAGTATTTGGTTGTTAAGGTTTCACCAGCAGTCTGAGCTCCAAGTTGGGAATGTGCTCCCTAGGACTGATCTTGAGGTGGAATCACAGAGCACACGAAGCCTTTGTAAAGGAGTACAGACTGCTGCCCAGCCATTGAGCATTTTTCCTTTCTGGACTGGTAATTCAACCAAGCTAAGCACCAAGAACTTTCGTGATTAGGCTTATTGTGCAAAGGTAACACCGTGCTGGAAGGGACGATAGACAACCTGATTCAAGGGTAACAGGGTCTAGGTTAGACTTTTATTCTCCATGACCACATTATTGCAGAGAGAAATCCACAATCATGGAATCTTCTTGATGTCAAGTGTTTCTAGAACCTCTGAGTGGGTGGGTTTAGCACATGGCACTCTGGTTTGGCACTTTGTAAAGCCATTAAACACTTGAGCCACTGTCACAAGGCTAATGAGCTTGGCACTTTGGAAGGTTGTATCTTTTATTGTTACAATGCTTTAAATCGGTGATGCAATGCTTAATGCCACAGCACTAGTCTCTTTCTTTTAGATGAAGTACCTTCTAATTACATTTTTAGACAACTTCCCAGGCTTAATGACAATGCTTCATAGTCTTAAGTGCAACAGCTTTTCAGTGTGGTCCATGATAACTACATGATTGGATGGCAAAATAAATAACAACTACCTTCTCACCATTTATATTAAAACAGTATTTTTACAGCAGTGGCTCAGAACACTGCATCTTGCGTCAGTGCTTCTTAAAAGCTCTAGGCTGCTACTGCAGAACAGTCTTATTCTTATAAGCTTGATGGAAAGATTAGGTGTCAAATTTAATAAACCCTTTGGCTCTTTTTCTATTATTCTATGCCATGGGTCCCCTCTGATTTGAAGTAAAATATTTTTTCATTTGGTGGTGGCACTAATCCAAGTATATACACCACCATATATTATTCAATATAATTTGGACTGATTGGCAGGTTTAAAGCTAACCTGTATTAATGAATTTCTGCATATGTAATAAAAGTGGTTCAGACAGACTAGGGTAAAAATCTTATTAGTAAAGTATAGGAAAAGCTGTACTTGAATGAACAGAATTTTCATTTCTTCTGCACTGAAAGATTCTAAAACCTGGGTATGACTCCAGGTTTAAGGAAAACAATTCAACTATTCTTGCTAATAATCAAAAGTAGTCGGTAAACTGACTTGCCTATGCCTGTATGCCTTCTCTGAGAACAGGCTCTTTCTGTCACTTACAGAAACCCTTCAGATGTGATTACATTCAAGTTGAGCTGCATAGGAACCCTTTGTCAGTATGGGGATGCTATAGAACGTTTATTTTTCCAAGGCTGAAATGTCTCAGTGGGAATGCACTGGCTCTTATTGAACTTGCACAATGACAGATCTTGGAGGGAGTCCCTGTATGACTTCATGATCAGAGAACAATGAATAGGCTGGTGGCTGGAGAGTTACCAGGGCCATATGAAATGATATTTATGCCTGTAGTTTTAATCAGGTAGAACAGGGACATGGGTCTCATATGCAATCTGTGTGACTAGATTACTAGCCTGATAACTATTTATTTTGCCCTTTACCCACCAAGAGTCCGAGGGTACCAACTCTTAAGTGCTGAACAAAATCAGGAAATCTTCATCTTCCCAGGGTGCAGCACTGCGTGCATAGCTTGGAGGGTTGTGTGTGACAGTTGTTCCAGGGGAATGACTCACCTTGACATGGGGTGTGGAGCTGAAGCTGGTTCTGAGGGTTAATATAAAAACATCACAAGGCGTTTCTTGAAAACCCTAAAGAAAACCAGAAAATGCATTGAAAACCTCTGGAGGAGCAGCACGTGAGTTGCAGGGTGTGTAGGTGCTGCGCTGAACCCTCAGAGGCTCTCCGCGAGAGCCCGGCCATTGCGTGCCCCTGGAGAGCCCTGCCTGGAGGGAGGCGTTGATCCTCCCCGTGTCTGTGCCCGCCTCGGCTCCTGGCAGGCGGGCGTGAACAAAAGGCAGGGGCAGGTTCTGCACGGGGCGCTCTGGCTGCGCTTCAGTGAAGGGCGCTGCGGGCTCGGGGGGCGCTGCGGGGCGGGCCCCGCGCTGCTGCGGGCTCAGGGCACTCGCCAGTCACCGCCGCTTCCCGGGGGAACTGGGCACGGCGCCCAGACACCTCTCGGGTAGGACGGGACAGACAAAGAGTGACCGTGGGCACCCACCGCCGAAGAGCTGAGGGCTGGGGCGGACCGGGGAGGCCTGGCTGGATCCCGGGAGGTGAGAACCTTCGCTCCTGCTCTCTCCCTCTCTCTCTTCCCCTCTTTTCTCACAGCTCTTTCTGCCTTTCCCTCGGAATTCCGTGGCGCCGTAAAACACCCACCTGGGAAAACCCCACCTTCATCCGCACCGCTTGCCGACTGCTCCCCGGGGAGAACCCAGGATTGTTCTGTTGTTGTTCTCGGAGTCCCTGCGGTGACTCTGCCGGCCCTGCCGCGCAGGGACAGCCTCTGCCGGGGTCACCTCCCTCCCTCTCCGCCATGGGCACGGGACAACTCTGTTTTCATGAAAATAGCATGACCTGTTTGTAAACAGGCATGGATGAGCAGGACTGAAATGCTGCAAGAGGCAAGGCCTAGTGAAAGGACAGTCTTCCTAGGAGTAAGAAATAAGTGGGAAGTTGAAAGACAAGAATGCTCTCCAGGCAGCACATTGAAACATAGTACTTTGGGTTTGGGTGGCTGGTTGGAAAACAGAATCGGAGGACAGGGCAAAATAAAAATGATAATATAATAAAAATGTGAAACACAACAGTGTCTTAAGCACCTCTACAAGCAGTTGGAAAATAAGGTAGGATGAAAGGAAAGCTGATTGGTTTTGTTAATGGGTATTTGTTGAAATTCAAAATATCAACCCTCTATATTTCAAAACTTTTAGCATAACAATGACTTGCTCAAAGAGGGAGTTGTATTTGCCCCTTGGGGTTCCTGTCTCTACCTTCAGTGTCCCTGTCACTGCTCTTTGCTTTATTCAAGGAATCAGAGGAAATGAAAAAGATTCTTATGAAATAGAATAGAGAAAGTATTTTTGTTTCCTGACAAAAACTTTAATAATATGCTCTACTTATAAAAATCTCTATAGCCTGAAAGCTGATCGAGGTTGGAAGGCACTTGGATAGCAGATGTGCCATTGACCCTATTACGTGTAGTGATGCACTGTTTTATGTACAGCTTTTCTATGCCCAGTTACCATTGCCTACGGTTTCACAGTCCTGATTGTAGAGAAGGTGAAAATTTCCTACACTTTAATAAAAAAAAAAATGTAGGAAATAATCAACTACGCTGGGGGGGGGGGGAGAGAAACTGTGGTAATGGAGTGCAGGTGGAGCTCATTTGGAGTAATGAGATTCTGAATGGATGTTTTGCAAACAGAACACTTTTTGTGACCTAACAGCTCATCCAATTCACATGCTGTTCCTAAATGCTTTGTTTTGTTCCTTCTGAACTCAAGTGGAAACAAGACTTCTTCTGGTGATGTTGGCACTTCAGAAAGGGAGGTACAAATTAGCAGGCTGCCATTTAAACAGGAAGTCACTTAGTCTCCCTTTTTTTCTTGAGCTGCACTTGCTTTCTGCCTACTTGCTCAGTCAGAGGGACTGAAACCACAGTGACAAGCAAATGAGTTCAGGAACTGGAATTCTGGAATTATATAATTATATAACCAACAGTCACTCTATTCTGTCACAGCTACGGGGCTGCTCACAGGGCTCTTTAATGTCAGCAGGGAGCTCAAGTTCAGAGTTCAGCTTGTAGAGTATTACTTACTGGTTGATATCCTTCTATGTTATGAGATATGTTGTGAGGAGGGGAACGAAGATGTTGTGATAACTGCTGTGTATAGAAATTTAATAGTAAACCATCCAGGACACAGAATGCTGTACTGGCCACCAACGCAGGCAGTCTGGTGGGGCTTCTTTATTCATCAAATTCTGTCAACTAGTTTTTTGGGCTTGTAAATGTACTGTGGACTTCTAGACTTTGGCACTACTTGATCTAATAAGGCCTGTCATTAGCTATAAAATCTCTCTATTCTATATTACTGGATATAGAATACATTCCCAAACATCTCTAGCCACTTGATTTCTGAATCACCAGCTGGAGTGACTCATTGTAGTCCCCTGAATGAGAAGGAAAAAAAAAAAACCAAGAGTGCAGGCATAAAATGCAGAAACAATATTTGCAATTTTTTTCTTGCATTCTAAGGAAGCAGCCATCCTGCAAAGCATCCCTACGCAGTGGTCCAAAATGCCAGCCTGATTCAATAGAATATGGTTATCCCTTGTGTAAGGAAAAGTGGAGATGGAGATCAGAACCACATGATGCAAATTTTACAGCACAAATAAGAATACTCATCTACAAAACAGAGCAGTAGCAAGACCTGAGAGTGATTAAGGATAATGCATTAGCCATCTGCACAGTGTCTGGTAGCAGCAAGAAGGTAAACAAAGTCTTGGCATGCATTATGTCCCTAGAATTGAGATTTATAAATCAGAACTTAAATAATCATATATAGAGCAATAGCGAAGCCTCATTTGGAACATTCTGAGCTTTTCTTTTTAGGGTATTATATCAAGACTGTAGAAAGCTGGAAAAGATCAAAACCCCACGAAGGTAGGTACTTAGACTAACATTGAAAACAAAATAAATGCTTCATAAGAAATGAGAAACCAGACTCTTGTCAGTATGCACAAAGGAAACTGAGACCTTGGAGAAAAATCTGGGATCTAAAATACCCTAAAAAAGGAAAGACAGATGCCAGTGCAAGGCATTTAAAGACAATAACAGCTAATTGAAAACCAAACATGTAAGAGCTTAAGTGAAGGTAGAGATTAGTAGCCTGAAGTTATTTGTACAGAATTAGGAAGGACATGCAGGAATAGTTGTTGCATGCTGCAAACTAAAAAAGATTGTGCATCAACTCAAAGGGGTACCTAGCTAACTAATCCTGGTCAGGTTGTGCCCATGAAAGAACTTTTGGATAGTAAACAAAATTGTCTTCCTGTCATGCAGATAACCTGTCTGTACTAACACATTCAAAAAATGATTCACCTTCTCTGGAATGGATGTGATTTAGCTTTGGTGGTGCAGAGCATACACGTGACATAGTCTGCTGCTCAACAGTAGAACTCATCCCTAACAAAAATTTTAGGACCTGTTTTAAAAGATACCCTTGCAGTAAAACTTAGTGAAGAGGATAGAGAGGATGGGGGAATAATAGTTGAACTTTATAAGATGGGATACAAAAGGACACTTCTCTTGTAACTTCCATGCAACGTTTTATGACATAGAGATAATCCCAGTGCAAAGCACTACATAGAGGCTACTTTTTCCTTGCTGCTGCTGCACGTGACAAGACTGTCTTGATGAAAAAAATACATTTTTTGCAGGAGAGCTCAGAGCCATTAAGAAATTTTGAGAGGGAAATGGGTGGAGAGCTGACCTCTCTTTTAAGAAGAATAAATTCCCAAGTGGAGTACTTCCTTAATTTTCTTCTCAGGTCTTACAATTTCTATCCAAGATTGGCAACTAGTAGAACAGGAGTTGAGGAAAAGGGACAGAATAAAAGCATCCTGTTTTCAGTATTAAAGAGCACTTTGAGAAGAAGCAATGGTAGATTCTTGTTTTCCTCTGGTAGAGTTTATCTGGACAGAGATGGCTCACGGTCTTGTAGTTCTGTTGGCAAATTTTGATGAGATAGTAGAGAGGGTTTTGGACAGGATGAGAGAAGCAGAAAGGCAGGACTTTCCCTTTTCTTTACATAACTGCCCCTTTGACTCCTAGAATCATGGAATGGTTTGGCTTTGAAGGCACCTTTCAGGGTCATCTGGTCCAACCCACCTGCAGGGAGCAGGGCCATCTGCAGCTAGAGCAGGGTGCTCAGAGCCCCAGCCAACCTCCCCTGCCATGGTGCCAGGGATGGGGCAGCCACCACCTCTCTGGGTTGCTTGCACCAAGGTCTCACCACCTTCATCATAAAAAATTACTTCCTTATATCTCATCTCAATCTCCCCTCTTTTAGTTTAAAACCATAACCTCTTGTCCTGTCGCAGCAGCTCCTGTTAAAAAGTCTGTTCCCATCTTTCTGAGAAGCCCCCTTTAATTACTGCAAGGCCCCCAGAAGGTCTCCCCGGAGCCTTCTCCTCTGCAGGCTGCACCCCCCCAGCTCTCCCAGCCTGGCTCCCAGCAGAGGGGTTCCAGCCCTCCCAGCACTGCTGGGGCTCCTCTGGCCCCGCTCCACCAGGTCCCTGTCTCTGCTGTGCTGAGCACTCCCAAGCTGCCCCAGCACTGCAGGGGGGTCTCTCTCTCTGCCCAGAGCCCTGGGAGCAGAGGGGCAGGATCCCCCCCTCCCCTGCTGCCCACGCTGCTGGGGTGCAGCGCAGGGTGCCAGTGGCTGCTGGGCTGTGAGCACACGGTGCTGGCTCATGTGCAGTTTTTCATCCACCAGCACCCCTAAGTCCTTCTCGGCAGTGCTGCCCTCAACCCCTTCATCCCCCAGCCTGTATTGATACCAGGGTTACTCTGACCCAGGTGCAGGACCTTGCACCTTGTTGAACCTCATGAGTTTCTCATGGACATACTTCTTGAGCTTGTCTCATGTCACAGGATAGGACTGCCCCTACACTTGAAGTACAGTCCATGTTAATGAAAAAAGCTTGAGCTTTTGTTAGATTTAAAGAATAAATATATCAATTAAGTGGGGAATAATAGAAAGCAAAGGTGGAAATCCTGATATGTGGTGATCCTGACTTTGCAAAGGCATTGTTGGGGAAAGAAAAGTTGAGGTTTTAAGATGAAAGCAATGATTAAGTATTTTGGGCAATATAACTGTAAAAAAAGTGTATCTGAGGTTGCATCCTGTCAGGCAAAGCCAGGTCTCCTGTGACTCTAACATCCCTGCAGAACACAGGAACTCATTTTATTTTCACATATTAAATTTGTTGTTAAGTCGATAATGTTACACTTTCTGCTAGAAAACAAATGTGATCAGCATCAGTAACAAGAAATACCATCTGCTACAAAAATGGAATGTATGCCATCATGAAGCAGTCTTTTAATAAATGAGATCTATTTATGTATCAACAGTTGTTTATGTATGCTAACAGGGTGAGGGAGAGACACACTCTATAAAGAGTAAAGTTTCAAGATTTACACTACTCACTGGTCAAAATTAGGACCCTCAGTTCTTAGCCTGTGCATACATATTTTCCCTTTGCTTTAAAGATGAAATCATACTTCTATCTAAATCAATGGCAAATAACGTTTCTCTGCCAAAGCCATAGTGTCCACTGCCAAATAAATATTCAGCTGTTAATGGGGAGGTCTTCCACTAACTGTATCATCTGTATTCCCACTCAGCAGTCGGAAGCGAGCGTATAGCTGATGTGTGTGGATGTGGAAGGCTGCAGAGGTTTGGAAAGGCTGTCACTAGAAATGCTTACTGCAAACGTCTCCTGCCTCTGTAATCCTGAAGACTGTGACACACACAGAACTAGGAGACAAAGCACTGCTTCTTTCTTGGTGACATATCTCACCGAGATGTAACGTTTGGCAGTGTGCAAACTGGGATGGGGAAGAAGAAAACATTTCTTCTTTAAGCTGGCAAAAGTTGCATATGGGTAGAATATTGTGTGTTAGTATGACTTGTTCAAATACTGGTGCCTGGTCTTACTCAACAACAGAGTTTGGACTTCTCTAGTTGGCCAATTAAACAGCGTATTTCAAGGTTTACGGCACTCCCTGTATTTGTCTTGAGCATGACTTTTGAATGAAATAAAATGGAATCTCCTGCCATTCTGTAGGCTGAGCTTTAATTAGGTAGTTCCATTTTTATTCATTTAATTTCTGAAGTAATGAAACAGAAAGGATAAGAAGAGGTGGAGAACAAAAGTCCAATTTTTTTTTTATCCCTTAGTATCATATCAATTAACTTACTATAGAAATTTAATGGATCATTGTATTATGGATGTGGGCCTTTCTGGGGCAGAGAGAGGATGGGGAGGGGAAATAAAACATCTTTACCAACTCTCTTTAAAGTACAAAAAATTCAGGAAAGTTGTAGTGGTGATTCAGAAGTAAATTTAATTAACCCTTTGCAGGTGTAACTTCAGTGAAGCCAAAGACTTTGGGACTGAGTTGTGCTTAATATGTCGAAGGCTAAGTTTCTTCAGTACTGATAAACCTGAAGTTAAGGCTCTCTGACTCCCAAAGGGTTCTGTGTGTTGCTGTGTTTTTGTGGAATTTTAATAACAATGAAGTGACAATTTTATTCAGAAAACTTACCAGTTTGTGCTTGCCATTGAATGTGGTAACAGGCTCTAATGCCTTATGAACAGGATTTGTGGGGCTGTCAAGTTCAAGGTTTGATTTCTGTGTCTTGTTTTGCTGATATTCCTGAGTTCAAAACCGTAGTTTACAATTAAAAAGGGAAATGGAAAATAAGAAAAAAAATTACAGCTCTAAGCTTTATGAAAACTACCTAGAAGGTTCTGTTTTTACTACCTTGTAGACCTATACCTTTAAACTTAGGGAAACACAATCCTCCCATCAATGACCGAAGTTATTTTGAGAGCATGAGAATTAGATTCCCAGATAGCCAGACAATATTTAAAGTTCTTTCTGACTTTTAAACAGTTACAAGTGTGTAGTAGGCAATAACGACACATGGGGTATTTTCACTTGGTTATCCACAGGGTTTGCAGAGAAATACAGTTGCAACTACAGATCTATTTCTGTGCCCTTTTAAAATGCATTCATGGGGGCTCAGACAGCGCTAAGAGTGTTCAGCTCAAACAAATGCAACAATTTTCGAGAGAGAAGAGATCACTTGTCTGTTTATTGCATAAAAATACACAGAAAGTGTGATCATTACTTGACCTGGATCAGCTCTTAAAGCAAAAAATCACTGACAGTGTTTTCAATAACTTCCATGTGTTTTGCATCAAACAATTCAAACCAGATCATCAGGCCTGTTAATCTTGGACAGCAGTAACTTCTGTGACTCTATCAACCTCCCAGTTGTTACCATGCAGCACGTTTCTTGTACCATTCCTCTATACTTAAGAGTACCAAGCACAAAGCATCTGGAAGGCAGGCAGCTGAAAAATAATGGTTATTTTGCCTTCTTTGACAGTCTTGACCTTGACTAGGCACTGAGAACTCGGGATTAACAAAACCAAGGAGCTGCTGAAGCACTCAATTCCAGTGCACGGAAGATGTGAGACAATGCTGGAAGCCAAATAACATGCACACAGCACAGTTCATACTCGGAGATGCTGTATAATTTAACCTTTCGTTAGACATAGTCTTGAGTCACTTTTCAGACAGCAACAGCATTTACTTCTGGTTATGTACCGATTCAATTTGCATCTTGTTACTAGTCCACTCTGCTTTGTCAAGAGGAAGCTCTGGACTGCTGCTGGGTAACAGACAGGAGAAGCTGGAAGCCCCTGTGCCATTGGAAAGCTATTATCTGATCTCTGTCACTGAAACTTGGTGGGATGAATCACGGGGCTGGAGTCCGGCCATCCATGGCTATAAACTGTTCAGGAGGGACAGGCAAGGAGTAACAGAGGTGGGGGTTGCTCACCACATTAAAAAAAAAAAAGGATTGATTGCACAGAGCTGTCTTTGTAAAACAGCAATGTGGAGATTGAGAGCTCATGGGTGAAAATTAGAGACCAAGCCCACAAAGAAAAGCTTGTGTCTGATCCTTATTACAGGTAATCTAACCAAAGGGAGGCTGTTGAAGTGTTCTTACTTCAACTACAGGAAACATCACACCTGCAGACCCTGATCCTGGTAGGAGGTTTCAGCCACTCCAGCATTTACTGGCAGTGTGACACAGCAAGCTGCAAGCAGTCTTGGAGACTCTTGGACAGCATTGAGGATAAATTCCTAATCCGGGTGATTCAAAAACCCAAGAAGAGGAGGTGTCTTTCTGGACCTGTTGCACACCAACACAGAGGATCTTATTGGACAGGTGAAGATTGATGGTAGCCTGGGCTGCAGTGATCGTGGCCTGGTGGAATTCATGATCTTGAGGCATTTAGGTCAGGAGAAATGCACATTCAAGACCTGAAAACCTAGACAAGTGAACTTTCAGTTAAGGAACTGGAGGAGAGGTCCTTCTGGGAAGCTGTCTTTGGGGATAAAGAAGCAGAAAAAAGTGGATTAACAAAGATTAATTCCTCTCCTTCCCTGAAAAAATAAGACAGGAGGGCTAGTGATCACTGACAGGGAGAAGGCTGAGGTACTCAACTTGGGGTTTTTTGCCCTAGTTTTCAATGGTAATCTGTCAGGGACTGGGGAAATGAAGTCCCTCATTCAACCTGATAAGTGAAGGCCAGGTTCAAGACCACCTGAGGAACTTGAACATACACAAGATGCATCCCAGGGTGCTGAGGGAACTGGCATATGGAGTTGCCAAGCTGCTCTCTCCATACTGTTTGAAAATTCATGGCAGTCAGGAGAAGTCCCCAGTGACTGGAAAAAGGGAAGCATCACTTTTCTTTTGCCCCTTTTGCTGTCCTTATGTTGATAGATTTTTATGCTTATTTTGGTATGAAGCTTCTCTTTTCTGATGGGTTTCTCCATGGAGGAGAAGGACTGTGGTAAAATATTTACTTACACTTTCTAAATTCTTACACAAGTAAATTTCGAGACAGTGCAGTCTCTTCAGGGTGCAGTCTTTCATCAGTGCGAAAGAGAGGTGTAGATTCAGAAATGAGAAAATACTGCTATTGTACTTGAAAATTTACTGTCTTAGAAAAGTTATGAGGGAAGAAAAACATGACTCTATTGATCTGAATGTACATGCTGTACTTTGATCAGGCAAAATGTTCTATAAGACATCACCTTTCAGATTGATTCTTTCTCTGGAGACTGATATTATGAGCTAAAGAAAGAGAGCACACAACAAGCTTTTGTGTACAAGAGAGTTTAAAATTTTAGTGGAAGATCTAGCACCTGTAGGAGACCAGGAGATGGCCAGGTTTAATTCAGAAATCTTTACATTTTCAGTTCACAGTATTTCAGACAGACGGTACATGTAGCATCAAGATAAAAATGTAGCTACTGCTTGCTTTGTTCTTTCAAATCACCATTTCTGTAGAGCAACAGAACATGGCAGAGTACTGAAGCCGGGGATGAAGCCGATTTTGAGAAGTAGCTTTTAATGCAGTTCTACCCCTGCTTCTGTGTTGCCTAGTGTCCTAACGCAAATGTAGTAATTGCTGGGAAACTGGGGATTCTTAACAGCCTGTGGTACCATGGGTGCAGCCTGCTCTTCTCGTGCACACGGGTCTTGAGAACAACAGAGCTGGTTTATGAAGACTTACAACATAGGGAAAAAAGTGCAGGTATTTCCATAGACTTGCACAGAGCAAGGAAAAAAAGTAGCTTTCTAAAATGAATACTCAAGATGATCATTTACAAACACTATAGTTAAAAAAAACCAAAATCCTAAAGTGGCAGTATTAAACCTTGTGGGTGATACTGGCAACAACCTAATTAACCATGAACTGCATTAAAATGCAGCAGTGTCAAACTACGTTTAGGTCCTTACAAACTGACATGCTGAGAAGGCTAGATTCCACTATCTTTTGTTTGTTCTATGGACAGTTACACTCTGTTAGTTGTCTTTGACCAAAAAAGGATAAAAAAGGACAGATGTATTAATTTTCTGCTTCATTTACACATTGGGAAAGAGCAAGATACCTTTTGTTTTTTTTCTCCCTTGAGAAGATTTGAACAGTCACTGACGTTGGTAAACAAATACAAGAGAGACATAAGGATGGCATGTAGTTTCCTGATCTATATTTTTATGCAAGGAATTAGAAATAAAAGCAAAACACAACAAAAAAAAAGGGAAAAAAACCCAACCCAAGCCAGCAAACCAAAAACCAGCTAACCAAACCCATAACATCCCCCAACCCCTAAATAATTAGCATTGAAATTTGTTTGCCAGATTATATGGGCTGTGATTTGTTTCTGTTGCAGATAAAAGCGGCCATGAGGAAATAAATATTATGGGGTTTTAAGCTCTTCTTAAAGCTTTTACTCTTTCCATTTGTTAGAACTTTTACTTGGGGTCTCAGTTTCATTTATTAGGTTACTTACTAGCTTCTCATTTCTCTCAGCCTCTCTACTGAGGGTTTATCTGAATTCTCAGATTTATATGATTCTCATATTTCTGTGTGGAGTAAAGGCCTTTTTTCATGCAAACATTTTAAATGGAAAATCTTTAGTCTTCTGTGGCACTCAATTAATTTCCCGATTTGCTTTTTGTGAAGAGTTAGAAGTCTTAAGGTAACCATTGCTACTACAAACACACATTGCTACTTTTTTTTCCTACTGTTAAACCAAACAGAAATCTGACTCACTTAACTGGGTGAAGAAGTGGCCACGTCAGGTTCAGCTCAATTATAAGGTTGTTAACAGAAAGTTAAAATATCACATTGTACTTCACATGCACTCTGGGCTTCCACATTGCCATCTCTAGCGTGTGTGCAGCTACTGAGGTGCGTGGTGTTACTGTTCGGGGCAGCCCATCACACAGCCCTGGGACACAGCCTGATGATCCATGTGTCCATCCTGTGATGCTGAAAACCCTCAACACTCCCTCTTACTTTCAGACCACACACCTTAAATTTCTGTACTTTAGCCTTCGGTAGACTTGTCAATTAATGGATTCTGCAGGGAAGATAATGCTGAGTAAAGCATCTCAGAGCTGAGTGGTTGGAGGGATGTGTGAATGACTGCAAATTTATCTCTCAGGTTTCTCTGTATAATGGGCTATAAGTCAGTACAGGTACAGTATCAAAGTCTGTTTCTCCTGGAGAAAGTGAGAGTAAAATCAAGGAGACTAATGGAATATAAAACACTTGCTTATATCCCTGAGAGAGCTCTCTGTGTTACTTTCCCTCTCTCGAGTATATGCAGACATAGGTTGCATGATCTGACCTGTGCTTTCTGGGACACAGCATTTGCTATCCCGTGCAAGTGAGTAAGCTGGAGGAAAAGAGCATGCTGTTAGCCATGTATTAACAAGCTGTCAGTTCTTCTTTGCACACCCAATTAAGCAAGGCAGGAAGTAAGAAAAACTAAGTCTTAAAGCCTCAGCACATTCCCTGGACTGATTGTAGGGCAGCATAGCTTTGTATTTGGACAATGCAGGTGACTGATTAAAATAATAACAACAATAATAATGTGAGCTGGATTTTGGATTGAAAATGCTTTATGTAATCTGAAATTAAAATTTTGGGCTGATTATTCCCCCCCCCCCGGCAAAAATCCCTGATGTTTCAACAACACTTTCTTTTTCCAGCCTTTTGTGGGCCTCTTCCCACTGAAGGCCCTTGAACCATTTTGCATTAACATTTTCGTGGACCACCTTCTGAAATTCCTCTTTACAAAAGACATTTTCCGAAACACTTGTTGTCGCAGTTCAGCCTGAGATGAAAAGACATGTTTGGTTAATATATTTTGATACAATATTTACTGGTGAAAACCTTAAGAAATTATAAATTTGGACTGTCGGGGGAAGAGGGAAAGAGGAAATTTGAATCTGTGTGCCTTGTTCTGGTCTCCTCGACACAGCACAACAACTTAAGACATTCCTTAGAGAAGTCCAGAATTGCTTGTCCTTCCTTTGTAGCTCTTTTCATAGTATCAGAATAGAGCAAAGGAACCATAACCAACAATTGTAATTACTGTTTCTCACAGTATGACAAAATCAGCTGACAAAACTCTCCAAAATTACACATCACCAAACCAAAAGTGAAGTCCACGCAGTTTTTCCTCAGTTGCATCTGTTAATGTGACTGCTTTACAACAGTCAGAAGTGCCATCTGCTGCTACTTACAAGAATCCCACTCTCTCTCACCCCTGGGTAAAAGGGACTCATGATGAAGCACTAGCATCTGTGTTTCTAGCAAAACAGTAAACTCAGTCTTCAGCTCGTACCAAAGCTAAGTGTAGCCCCACAGTTGGATTTGCCCTTGTTAGAAATTTAGCCACACTTGGGTGGTTCTTCCTTTGCTTCTGTTAGCATCCAATTCGCTGACAAGGGTTTTACAGTGTGCATATTGACAGAAATCGAGAGCCTTTCACGTCACCACCAGGCCATCCCTCAAAGAGGTTATTTTTATATAGTGGTAGATGAGAGAGACTGAGAAACAGAAATAACCCCACAAAGGTTCTTTGTAGTCTTCTGTGAAGGTGTCTGAGAATGGGAGGGAATTGTAGGTATAAGAAAAAAAAGGAAACTGCACTGTACAGATAGGCAGCAAATTTGGAAAGACTAGATTCTGCTACAGTACTCCAGCACCTCCAAAGGAAAAAGAATATGACTTTATTCTTTTCTCTTGAACAATTATTACTGGTTTTTGTTAAGCCAATGTTCTAAATTTACAACATTAATCTCAAAGTATATCTCTAGGAAGGAAAATCACTTATCAGACAAGTCTAGGGGAAAATCCAGCCAGCCAGCTAAAATCATTTCAATGAGATGCCCACGGAATTAATCTTGCAGTGAGAGAATAACTGCATTGAGTACCTAAGCACAGCTGCTCAGCTTCTCTATTGCTGCTGGTTCTGTTTTATTCATGGTAATTCCTCCACCTGCTGCCATCTCTTCTGTGATCTTGCTGGAATCTCTTCTAAGAGCACAGCCACAATACCCTAGTCTTACTGGCAGATAAAATTTTGCCGACATACTCTGCACTAAAAACCCAGTTAGGTTTGTTCCTTCTCTTTCGGTTCCTTTTCTTTCTCAAAAGACAGCCTACTCAGTGCTGTTGGCTGAACTCAGATGTAATAGTTGTGTTCCCTCTTCCTCAGGGAAAATTTCCCTGCAGAAAAATAAGCTTTTCAGTACCACAAACAGTGGAAAATTTCTGTCAATTTTACTTAGCCTCAGTCAGAAGGAGGATTGATTTTAGAGGGTTCAGTATAGGTGTAGGAGTGTCTGCTTGTAACAACTTGTTATTTCACTAGCAAGTGAACTGATTTTATAGCTGAAAAGCAGAACATACACTTTTCTGAACGTAAGAAAACTTCATATGTTAACTGTATACCATAAGTTAAAAAACTGCTGGTAACTGGCTGGATGGCTGAGCCCAGTGAGTGGTGGTGAATGGAGTTAAACTCTGTCGGTGGCTGCTCACAAGGGGCGTTCCCCAGGGCTGAGCACAGAGGCCTCTGCTGTTTAGTATCTTGATTCTGGTCTGGATGAGGGGATCAAGCTCACCCTCGCTAAGTTTGCAAACAGCACAAAGCTGGGTGGGAGCATAGATATGTTTGAGGGTCAGGATGCTCTTCAGAGGAGTCTGGACAGGCTGGATTGATGGGATGAGGTTCAGCAAGGCCAAGCGCCGGTCCTGCACTTGTACCACAACAACCCCCTGCAACACTACAGGCTGGGGCAGAGTGGCTGGAAACTGCACAGTTGAAAAAGACCTGGGGTGTTGGTCAACAGCTGGCTGAATATGATCCAGTGTGTGCCCAGGTGACCAAGAAGGCCACCAGTATCCTGCCTTGTACCAGCACTAGTGTGGCCAGCTGGACTAGGGCAGGGATCATCCCCCTGTACTTGGCACTGGTGAGGCCACACCTCAAGTCATGGGTTCAGTTTTGTGTCCCTCACGCCAAGAAGGACATTGAGATGCTGGAGTGTGTCCAGAGAAGGGCAACAAAGCTGGTGAAGGGTCTAGAGCGCAAATCTTTTGAGGAGTGACTGGGGAACCTGGGTTTGTTTAGCGTGGAGAAAAGGATGCTCAGGCGAGACTTCCCTGAAAGGCGGTTTCAGCCAGCGGGGGGTCAGTCTGTTCTTCCAAGTAGCAAGCAATCGGACAAGAGGAAATGGCCTCAGGTTGTGCCAGGGGAGGTTTAGGCTGGACATTAGGAAAATCTTCTTCACAGAAGGGGTTGTCATGCATTGGAATAGGCAACACAGGGCAGTTGTGGAGTCCCCATCCCTGAAGGTATTTAAAAGACACATAGATGTGATGTTGAGGGTCATGGTTTAGTGGTGGGCTTGGCAGTGTTAGGCTAATTCATAGAATCATAGAATAGTTTCAGCTGGAAGAGACCTTCACTGTCATCAAGTCCAACCTTGCTCCTAGCCCTATCAAAACCCACCAAGCCATGTCTCTAAGCACAACATCTAACTGGCTCTTAAACACTTCCAGGGGTGGTGACTCCACCACCTCCCTGGGCAGGTTTCGGCTCAGTGAAGATGAAGATGGCACTTGCACTTGTTAACTTTCATCTTGCTATTAAGTGAACAGTGTGGTTCTTGGTCACTCACTCACATGTGAAGCAAAACTAAAGGCAAGGAGAAGAAATGCAGAGGGACTCATCAATACTGTGAGCTGGGAAAGAGCAACACAATGCAACTGAACTTTGAAAATGTCAAACAAAAACACCTAAGGAAGAAATATTTCAAAACTTCACAGATTCAGTGTTGATGTGGGAGACATGAAAGAAAAGTAGAATTCATAAAAGGCAACAAATTAAATCTGCATCAGAAAGGCAGTGTGCCAGATGAAAAAAAAAGTGCCAATATGGTTTTTGTGTTGCATATGTTGAAGTCATATTGTGATGAAAGGCAGAAATAATGCCAGATTACACCGCTGTTGTGCAGTCCACCTGGAACATTGTATTTGAGTTTAAGGATGTAAGAAGGTGTCAGAATTAACAAGATGCACCACATGGGTAAAGTGAAGTCGATGGAGCTCTGCCAGAGCAAGAACTCCAAACTCTGTTCATTTAGGTGAATAAAACTGGGAAAATATGTCCTCTCCATCTTCTAGTCTGGGGCAATCTGCATGGCATCCCGTGTAGGGTTGACCTTGTCTGGCTGGTGCCAACCAAGCTACTTTATCATTCTTGCTTCTCAGATGGACAGGGGAGAGAAAATATGATGAAAAGCTTATCAGTCAAGATAAGGACAGGGAGATTATTCACCAGTTACCATCATGGGCAAAACAGACTCAACGAGGGGAAGTTAATTTGTTACTAATTAACATAAGAGTAAAAGAAATAACAACAAATCTGCGTACCCCCGAGCAGGGCAGGGAGATGAGGAATGAGCATTTTGGTCAGTTCATTCTGTATTGTCTCTGCTCCCCTTCCTCCTCGTGCTCTCCCACTGCTCCAGCACAGGGTCCCACCCAGGGGGTACAGTCCTCCACTAGCTTTTTCAAGTGGGACATTCCCACATGCTGCTGTTCTTCATGAAGTGCTGTAACATGATTGCTTTCCATGGGGTGTAGTCCTTCCAGTATGGACTGCTTCAGCATATTTCACAAGTCCTGACAGAAAACTTGTTCCAGTGTGGGCTCCTCTCCACAGGGCAGCTGTGAAGGGGCTGCCAAGGGAAGGAGAGGGCCAGCCAAAGCTTTCACTCAGCCTTGGCCGGGGGCAAGTTCATCTTGGAGATGACTGGAGCTGCCTTTGTTGGACATGGAGGAAGCTTCTGGCATCTTCTCACAGAAACCACCCCTGCAGCCCCCCTGCTAGCAAGACCTTGCTACATAAACCCAATGCACATCGTGGTAACGTGCCCTGGATAACTCGGGAGGAATGTGAGTTCCAGCAGTGTTGTACTGGAATACGCAGAACTGCCTCCTCTGAGAGGATGCTTGCGCAAGCACTGATGATGAACAAGAACAAATTAACAATAACAAAGTTTGCTTAAGATGATGATCGTCCAAGTTAAGCAGTATTCAGAGCATGACCAAGAGACTGTAGATGAAGGGAAGAGTCATCTTGAAAAGGCATAAAATTAAGCGTGAAAACCATACAGTTCAGTGGGATACCTGGGACTGAGAAGTGGCTAACAGACAGCAGTGAGCCTGGGTTTGACGGCGCCAGAAGTCACCCTTCCAGCAGCCCTCCCAGGCCTACGTTTCTGCCTCATAAACCCCCGTTTCTTCCAGACACTGTGAGCCAGCAGCAGCAGTGTGTCTGCTGACAGCAGAGGGACCCACCCTGGGTGGCAGCTGCGGCGCTCGGTGCGTGTGGGGCAGTGGGCTGTGGGGAGCAGCAGGGTTCCTGTGAAGCTGGACCTCCCGCACAGGGTGTGCAAGGAGGGATGTTTGTGGGTAGCTCACATGGCAGCAGTGTGGACCTGTCTGCGCTTCCTTAGAACTTTTTGGAAATAGTTATAAAAGGGTCTTTAGAAATGTGTATGTTTTTATTAATAGGTGCTGAGTGTCTAGTAATGTAATTTATATGTCATATTGCTGATATTGATCCTGAATATGTAGCTCTGTGATTCCATTTAATTATGTGTTGTTCAAAGAAATCAATGAACAATTCTGATTCTTATTTAAGTTAAACTACGTAAGCAGAGCAGTTTTTTCTTCTACCATTCTGAAACTTCAATATCATGTGTACCTATGTGTCTGGCATGGGCACCAATTATATTCTGGCAAGCTCAGTGAGGGATCATTTACTTTATTTTTTATTTGTGCCCTTCTGTTTTTATAATATGACCATAACTTCTGTCTTCAATTTCATTTCTTCACTGTGAAGCAGAGATGATAAGCAGATCCTCATGTTCCCTGCAATTAGTTTGCAGAATTTACTACTAAACCGTATGCCTGTTGGAGAAGAATATTTCAAAAATCCACATTTTGTTCAAATAAGAGGTATTAATAGTTGAAAAGAACATCGTCAAAGGATTAGAAGTAAACAGATTCAATATTTGGAGACAGACTGCAGAGGTGTCTCTTCTTTGGCCAGCCAGGATGAAATGTTTTTAAAAAGGTTTTGTGACATCTTCCCCTTGTAGAAACAACTGTTTGCCACTAGTCTTCATCTTCACTCTGCCTGGTGCAGATCTGAGTGGCTTTCTGGGTGATGACATGAAGGGGAAGAATTTGGGCTGGTCAGAAATCACTTACTGCTCAAAAGCCATTTTCCTTTCGCCAGGTGCAGAAAGCAAGCTTGCTGGGACTCTTCCAGAGGCCAGAAGCTGCCCCATTCTTTCTGTTACACTTAATAACTTAGTAATTGTGTTTGACTTGTAGTTTTTCTACTAGTTCAAACTGCTTTCAAACCAGGAAAACCAGTCCTGTTGTGCCATATGATCAAAACCTCCAGCTTTAACCTGAATCACTTGGTGGGGGGTTCCTCAGCCAGTGGGAGTGTTCATGACTAAGTGCCTTGGATGTGGACAGAGGCAGAACCCTCATATCCAGCTACACCACAATTACAAGTACAGCACAAATCTGATCTTCACCCTGTTAGCACACAACATGACTTCCCTAACTCTTGTCACACATTTCCTGCTCCAGATGTTGGGTACCTCCATGCCTCTGGCTGTGTGTCTTCACAGGAGTGACTGATCTTGTGGCCACCACAGGTTCAGGAACAGAAGAAAGTATGTCAGTAAAGAGAGGAATAGCTTCATAAACTGAAACAGATGATTCTCCGGAATCACCATGTGTCTGAGGACACAAACTACAGTGTCCCCAGATACTGTTGTCTCTGGAAGCTTGCAGGGATTTCTGCATAAGCAGTGCCCTGCATGGATGCTCCCCAGGCTTTGTTCTATGCATCTTCATCTAGATACATTTTTGTTCTTCATTAGTAAATAGGATACATTGCAATTAAAAAAAAAAAAACCCTAAAAAATATATCTTGTAAGCTGACTGTCTCTTACATAGATGCAGTTCCACTTATTTCATAATCATTCGTGTCTCAGTTTTCAGTGCAGAGGACACATTGGACCTTTTAGCACTTTCATTTTAAAGATGTTTGAAAGACAGCTGACACTAATGTATGACAAATCTGCAGAACATTCTGCACTGCACTCCCAAAATCACAGCCTCCACATGACCCACCAGTTCCCTGCAGCTACATTCATCAGGGCGCTTTTTCTGCGGAAAGACACGAGGGACACAGTCTGCTGTAAATACCAACACAGGAACCCTTAAAACATTTAAGTGTCTTATGGCAAACATAAACTTGCATCTGGCTGATAAAAATACCCACTGTGCTCTGTGTTGGCGTACCACTTCTTGTCTCAATCTGCTGTAGGGCTGTTGTTGCTTTGGCTTTGATGCTCAAGCGTGAAAAGAAAAAGCACGCCAAAACCTGGCAGAAAGTCTTCATGTAATTTTCTGTAATTTGAGTCCTTGGATCCACACAAGGAGTTGTCAGTTTAGAACTCCTGGGAATTTTGGGTAGATCTTTAAAATCAGGACTAACAGTTTAATGGCAGCTGCTTTTCAGAACAGGGAGTGTGTGTGAGGATGGGTTCAAGGGCAAAAAGAGTACTTTTAGGGAAATTGAGCAGGAGCCCTCTAGAGTGATGTCCTTTTTCTGCCCACTCTAAACCACTACAGGGTGGTGATTGCTGTAATTTACCTGCAGAGTCAAGGGAACGGTAAACACAAAATTAAGCTAAGTTCCCTTTAATACAGTGAGTAGTCAGCAGATTTGCCCTTTGTTTCCTTATTTTCCCATGAATTCTGTGATTACATAAAAGACATATAAGTGTCTTTTATGTTAATTTAAAATGAATAAGTAAAAGAGGTTATATATTCTGTGTTCTTTTTGCTTCAGAACTGGGTAAATAGAGACCAGTTAATTGCTTTAGTTGTTTTTATGAAAATAGAATGTTTTTCAAATTAATCACTTTAGTGAAGCAGAAGAAGTGGTGTTAGAAGATTGTTTAGATTTATTTCTAATTAGGGCCACTGAGAATGATGTTATTTTATTTATTACTGTGTGGAATTAATATTTCATATTTAACTGCAGGTGTCCATTTCAATGATTTAGTCTGTTCTAACCATTAAAAAAATATAAAAGGAAATCCCTCCTTCTCAGACAAATACCAAAATATTTCCCCCAAAACCTGTTTCCTGCAGAAGAAGAACCTACATACACTAATTTTCATAACTAGTTAAGATGAAATGAAATTCTAAAGATATCCTAAAAAAAGAAAAAAAAGTCTTATCTCTATTTTTAAACCATTTCTTATTCAGATTCATTGAGAGATGCAGAGTTGCTCTCCAGCCTGGGAATCCAAAGATGAAAAGGATAAATTAGGAAGGCAGTCTTTTAGGGTAATTTAAAATTCGGTGGAGTTAACTTCATGAAAGTCAATTTCAAAAGTTCTTATGCTGTAAATAATATATTTTTTGTTCTGTTGGGCCTTAGATGGTGCTATCCTAAGGAATAAAAGACACAAGAAACTGAGGAGTGCCTTGGGGTGGAGAATTGCTTCTCTCTAAGGTACTTCTCAGAGTTCTGTCCCTGTGTGACACAGGTGGGATCTAGGCAGTTTTTCTTTTCCTATACACATGATGTTGGTCTCTTTCTCCCACTCTGGCTCTTGCCCCCAAAGTGGCACACACTTTTTGCTCCTTCTTCATTACTCCTCTTCGGCCCATAGAATGCAATAGGCTAATGGCAAGCACACAGAATCCAGTCCCTTGTGGTGTTTTCACACTTGGATTGTTTCACCTGCTTGTTTTTTTCTCTATGGATAAGAAAAAATCTTCAGATGGGCTTTTTGGTTTTTCAGGGTTTTCTCTTGGAGCTGCCAGCATGAACCTCATACATTATCACACAGCAGCTAGAGGTCTGCTGTGAATGTTCTGCTTTCCATTTACGAATGATTAGCCATTTCTTTGTGAGACATTGCAGGGAGACAGCATTTGATCCCAGTTGCCTTTTGTCTAAGCCTCCTGACTTTGGCTTAAACAGATCAGAAATTTTTATCTTAGAATAAAAAAAGAAAACAGTTCTTAGGAGCAAACAGACTTTTCCCCATAGAAAGGGCATAAAGACAATTCTTTAGTTATTCTTAGTTTAACACACAATTAAACACATTTTTGTGTTTTGTCCGGCCTCTTTATTCTGTGTTTGCAACACAACTCAATTCAGAATAATTACAGATAAAGCAATTATTCATTAATTAGAACAACTTGCCCTTTAGCTATCTGAATGCTTTGTTCATCTTCCATAAGGAACTGTTTGGTGTCCAATATGTTATCTTTTTACTGTGGGACACAAGGATGGATTCTTGCCATAAGGGCACCCTGAAGAAGTACTCTGGTGGTGTGAATTGCTTCATTTTAAAGTATAATAAGCTAAGGAGGCATGTGAACTCTTTCTGACAGCAAAGGAGGTATTAGCTTCAGGGTCAATATGTATAATAAGAAACTATTGCTTCCTTGTTATCATTTGTCTGTATTGGATTCTTGTAAAACATAGTAAGTTACTAAAAAGGGTACAAATGAATGACGAAGAGACAAATTGTTAATTCAGTTATGGTTTAACATGTTTGGTGGGGCTTTTTCCATGTCAGAGAAAATGAAACAAGAGTACAGAAGGCATATGAAGTAAAAGCGGTTTTGTTAAAACATAAAAAAAAAAACAAAAACAAAAAACAAAACAAAAAAAAAAACTTTGCACAAATAAGCAATCTTTTTGTTCTTTGTTTATCAAAATCTTCTAGAACTCTAAGAGTTGGACACCCTTTCAAATGAGATTTACTTTCTGAAATTACTTCAGGGTTGGATTTTTTTTTTTTCTTTCTGTTTTAGTGAAGTTTGTTTTTGTATTTTGATTTTCTTCATTCCATGACTTTTTAGTTGACTTGATAGTTGTAAATAGTCATTATCACATTGATTCTGTTTGGCCTGGGTAGACAATTTAAAAGAAGACACTGAATGGAACAACAAAGGATGTTCCAGATGAGTTCTTTCATGGAACAGAGGTCAGAGAGAGAAAAACAAGTTCTCCACCCAAAGGATATCAAAGGCTAGAGCCTATTAAGTCTCTATTTAAGATCTCTAACCAACTACTTTAAGATAATGGATAATATTTTTCACTTTGGTGCATAGTGGAAAATGAGTTTACAGCCAAGCAGGACTTGGTGGAAGGCAAGTGTCTTTGATGGAATAATTTTATAAAAACAGAACATTGGAACTTTATTTTTTTTTTTAATCCAACCATGGAATTTATATTAATATTGGGTGCAGGGAAGCTGCTGGAGTTTCTGTTGTTTGTTTTAACTGTTCTGTGACTACATACTACTTTACCAGTCGCCTTACTGTAATTTGGCACCAGCGAGAGTGAAGTCTGGCTTTTTTTTATAACCTTTACTTTTCTAATTTCTAATTGCACGAATTATAACTTACATGCATTCATAGGTTCTAGTAAGAAGTGAAATGTGCTTTCCATCACATGCCACAATCTGACATAACAAATAACAGCAGTCTCTGTATCCTGAGTCAAAATTGCTTCCCATATTCCAGATGCTAAAAGGCTTGAGTCTAAACAGAGGATCTGATTTCAAACATGTAAGAACAATTTGTTGTCTCTCTTAGTGCTCCTTGAACAGACTGAACAGAAATTGAAAACCTAGAGAAGCTATATGCATGTGCATCCTGGCATCTGGACCTGAGTGTGGTTTCTTAGACATAGTTGTCCCCATGTCATCTATGTTTCTCTGCTCTGTATAGAGTGACATAAGCAATTTGACCTTGTCTTTGTTTAGTTCCAAGAATTAGTGAAATGCATTTTCAAATGAAAGAATAAGAACATTATATCTCAACTGTATGTCCTGTCCCAATCAGTTCTTAAAAGCAAGAACTCTGAGCTCCAGACTTTGTTCTGAGAAAATGTGCTGAAAATGTCCTATTATTTCCCAGTTCACTGAAAAAAAAGAAGAATTGTCAGATTTCCCTGTCATGTTCAACAGTATTGTGTACTTTTGACAAAACTGCATTTGATAATTTATTTTATAGTCATGGGTGATTTTTATTTAAGTCCTTGTATTTGTAGTAATTTAATGTTTACAGTTATTTTTCATTTTGGCATATAGTGGAAAAGGAGCTTCCTGTTAGTTAAATTATGCTGAAACCAAGACTAATAAAGCTAGAATTGCACTGTGAACTTCATCCCAAATATTCACAACTGCTTTAGAAATGCCTAAAACCAACATACAAAACAGATCACCTTTTGCTGATGCAGAGGCAGATTCAAGGCAATATGCACCAGTTGTCTTATGCCACGTAAACATTTATGTAAGAGTTAACAGGGCAGACTGAGCTTCCAGTTACACCAAGGAAACTATAAAATTGCTGCATTTGTTAGAGGCTAATAAGAATTGAAACTATATTTTTGCAATTGGAGTGTAAGTCAGGATGTAGGAATTGATAAATCTGCACATTTTTAACCAACAAATTATTCTATGAATCCTGATGAAGATCCTCAGCAGGCAGAAATCGAAATGATTTCAGATCAGGTCATCTTCAATTTTATGTCTTATAAAGCATTGCCTCTGTCTTATAAGAGGGAGTCAGTGTTTGGCATTCCTATCTATGACTTCTAAACCCCTGCAAAGGTACTCATCTAAAGAACTTAAAATCAATGTAAATGTTCAGCACCACAATGGAAAATATCTAAAGACATTCAAATTATTCCCTTCTAAACACTGGAAAACTTTTATGACAAGAATCTTAAGTCAGGACGAATCATAGAATCATCTAGGTTGGAAAAGACCTTCAAGATGATTGAGTCAAACCATTAATCCTACTCTGCCAAGGCCACCATTAAGCCATATCCCCAAACACCACATCTGTACAGCTTTTAAACACATTTTAAACCCTTTCAGTAAAAAAATTTTCCTAATGTCCACTTTAAATGTCCCCTTTTGTAGCTTGAGTCCATTCCCTCTTGTTCTGTCACTAGTTACTTGTGGGGAGAGACCAGCACCTACGTCTTTACAATGTCCTTTCATGTAGTTGTAGAGAGTGATAAGGTTTTCTCTCAGCCTCCTTTCCTTCAGACTAAGTAGCCCCAGTTCCGTCAGCTGCTCCTCAAAATACTTGTTCTCCAGGCCCTTCACCAGCTTAGTTGTTCTTCTCTGGACTTGCTCCAGCATCTCAATGTCTATCTTGTGTTCAGGTGCCCAAACCTGAACACAGTACTCGAGGTGTGGCCTCACCAGTGCTGAGTACAGAGGGACAATCACCTCCCTGGTCCTGCTGGCCACACTACTGCTGATACAAGTCAGGATGCCTTTGGGCTTCTTGGGCACCCGGGCACACTGCTAGCTCGTATTCACCTGCTTGTTGCCCAGTCCCACCCCAGGGTCCCTTTCTGACAGGCACCTTTCCATCCGTTCTTCCCCAGCCCGTAGCATTGCCTGGGGTGGTTGTGACCCAAGTGCAGGACTCGGCACTAGGCTGTGCTGAAGCCCTTATGATTGGCCTCAGCCCGCCAGTCCAGCCTGTCCAGGGTCCTCTGAAGAACCTTCCTACCCTCAAGCAGACAGGCACTCCCACCCAACTTGGTGTCATCTGCAAACTTACTCAGGGTGCATTCTATCTCCTCATCAAGATCACTGATAAAGATGTTAAAAGTGGTCCCAAATACTGAGGAATGCCACTTGTGACCGGTCGCTAGCTGGAGACATTATAGTCTTCGCTCGTCTGTGTAAATACGCTATTTTAATAGCCTGTATATAACTACATGTTCTGTCTTGATTTGTTGATGCTTCTTTGCCTGTATGTGTTGCTTTGCACCATAAATCAAGTTGTTCATATGGTAGAGCTATATCAAGCTGATAGAAAACAATCCTACATATGCTTGCACAGCTTTCCTCAGTTGAGGTTTGTAGTAGAAATATTAATAGGGACATGAATGCAGGCTGAATAAGAATTTAAGTGTGTGAAAACGATAGAAGGAATAGCAAGGATGAGATATATGGACGCTGGATGCTGATGGCACCTAATTAGCAGGTTTTCAAGATCAGAACGTACTACTTACAGCTTCTCAAAACACCCAGACAGTGAAAGCCTTAGACAACCTAAAAGACAGATTGGCCTTCCCTGGCACTGTATTGCTCTGGAAATATATTGCCAGCCCCAGAGAAGATGCTTGCTCCTTATTGTAGTGGGGCTGAATAACATGGAAGTATTGTGTTACATATTTGATATGTGATATTCTTTAGCAAATATTAAACATTTTCTTCTGTTTAGAGCAGAAGTGTGCTATTGATTTATGCATGTTTATAAGACCTCAGATCCTTCTTTGCAGACCTTTCAAACATCACCTCTGTGTCTGCCAGTAAGCATAACATTTCGCATATGCACTTGTTAAACTGCATTTCATTTGGGGGTTTTTTGAGACCTTTTTTTTTTTAACATATCAGCACCATTTTTAATTCTAATCCTGATTTCCAGCCTTTCCCAACAACAGCATATTTAGGTAAACTGTGAGTTGATTCTTCTGTATCAGTGTACAATTTCTGTCTTTTTTGTGTACTCTGTTTTATCCCCTCATACACAATAATATTCCTGCGCTTCAGATCTTGCACTTCTACTAAGAACTAAACTCAAGCTGATAGAAGCTAGCAAGACTTTCCTGGATTATGACACATCTGAAGGTCTGGTCTGTTTTGGATATAAAATGGTTTAGGGCTGGGGATATTTGATCCTAGGTGCTTCCAGCAGAGACTCATCCTGGCATGTACCCAGGACCAGTATATATGTAGGTGAGTGTGTGTGCGCTTGTGAATGGGTGTTCCCCCTGTATCTGACAATTTAAACCCCTACTTCAGTTGCTACTATCAATAAAACTTAACTGATTGTCACTTGAATCCACCTAGTGGCTTTTCTAAGTAACAGGAGATCAACTGCAAGATCATTCACTGATATACTAATCATACCTGATGTCTTACGTTTTAAGTGCAGATATTCACAAACACCTGCAGTTAAATATCTGTACTGTCAGAGACCTGTCTTCCATCCCTGCAAGCCTCCAAGCAGACCTCTATGTGCGACTTTATATTTCTGAGCTATACATGACAAAGTCTGAAAACCGCTTTTGATATTCAGGAAGGTCACCACCAGGAGATCTAAAAACTGTATAAATATGTAGCATTTGTGATACAACAATTGTTCTCTTTGTAGAGAAAATGTACTCACAGTTGTTCTCTGTGTGACTGAGGGATACAGACGAACAAGAGCCTAGGTGAACTAGAAAACTCCACTCACTAAGGAGTTTGACCAAATGCAGTATGAAATTATAAACTCACCCACTTACTAGAACATTTAACTATTTTCCTTTTGTATGAGCAAGGCACATCCATGTAACTTTCTAGCATGACAAAAAAAAGTCAAATACCAAGATATTTTCTGTGCAAAATTGAAAGTCAAGGCACTGGGAAGGTAAAGAAGGCAGGTCAAATGTTCACTTCTTTTTTCTTTAAGCATTTGCCTTGAGTGCCTAGATCAGCTAATTTTCTTTCATAAGTCAACTGTTACTATCCTTGTCTTGCTCAGGAACTCTGTGTTATCTAAAGAAGAGAGTAGGTACCCACCCTGTGTGCACGTTTGTGATATGACTTTTAAACAGCCACAGATAGAGGTGGCTCCTCCAGAAAACCAAAAATGCTCTTAAACTCAGCAGAGCTTCCCCTGCGCCTTAAGGTCTATAACAAACAAACACAGAATAACCAAATAAGCTGATGCTGTCTATCACAAAAAACTTCTGGTAAATTCAACATACATTTAAGGAAAAAGAAAACTCTAAAAACATCTGTATCTTGGCCAATTTCGCTCTTTAAATGCAGAATTGTAAAAACACAAGTAGTTTAGTATAGCAAAGACCTAAAAAAGTCTAACCCATGTTCCTCAGCACCACATCTGTATGTCTTGGAAACCCCTCCAGGGACGGGGACTCCACCACTGCTCTGGGCAGCCTGGGACAGGCCTTGGCAACACTTTGAGGAAGAAATTTTTCCTCATGTCCAACCTAACCTTCCCCTGGCTCAGCTTCAGGCTATTTCCTCTTGTACTATTGGTTCTTCCTTGGAAGAAGAGACTGACCTCCACCTCACTGCAGCCTTCTTTCATGGAGCTATCAAGAGTGAGATGTCCCCTGAGCCACCTTTTTTCCGAGCTGAACAACCCCAGGTCCCTCAGCTGCTCCTCACAAAACTTGTGCTCTAGACCCTTCCCCAGCTTTGTTGCCCTTCTCTGGACAAGCTCCAGCCCCTCAACATCCTCCTTGGAGTGAGGGGCCCAAGACTGAACCCAAGATTCAAGGTGCAGCCTGACTGGATACATTATATGGATCTAAACATTTGAAAAATGAGAAGTGAAGAGTTTTTCATACACGTTTTCTTTGTATGGTTTATTTGATCAGCCTTACCTTTCTGGAAAGGGATAGCTCCCCTGCTCTAAAGAAAATAGATTTCTTTCCAAGTCTGTTATGAGTAGAGCTATTTGTTCTTGGTAATAAAAGATATCAGTGACTTCCACAATCCAGTGACAGGAGTAATTAGTGCTAGCAGGATGAAACTTTTTAAATGTGCAGAGGCAGGTAGAAGGAAACCTGCGTGAAATCTCATTTCTTTTCTCAGAAGTGGAAATTGGTGAGAGAGAAGGCTGTGCTGCACTCTGTGTTTGGCATTGAACTGTTGGGCCTACGGAGACCTCAAGAGAATAAGGTAAAGACTAGTTCTGCCTGAAATATTTAATAGGATTGACTGAATTATTTTGTTCAGAATTATTTCACTGCAAAGTGGATTTAACTTTCTCTTTTTGCTGAACCTGTGAGACAGAACCTTTCTCATCCCTGTAGAACAAGGAGCCAGTGTGCTTATAATTATTCCACACCACGAAACACTACTATGCTTGTGTTTCCTTCTCCTCTCATAAACTTTGCATTTAAAAGGGAGAAATAATTTTTAAGCACTTGACTAGTGATGCTGAAGATGTTCCATATAAGTATGCATGTGGAGTGTGTGTATGAAAAATCCCACAGGTCTCCCGTGAGGCACCATTTGTCTGATTTGAAGGAGTCAACACCTGATTTCTTTAAACTGTTCTGAAAGTCTAGTTTCCTATCACCTTTTTCTCTTAAGTGATGAGAACTCTTAAAACAGTGGACAATTACACTATAATTATGTACTTATAAAAGTGTATAATTATACGAATATGTAAATATATGAGTATCTAATATTATTATGATACTACAGACCTGGCAAAATTGAGGAAGTCATTTCACAAGACCTTAGCAGTGTACATCTGCAATTTGAAAGTCCTTCATGGATAGAAGACTTGGAAACAGACCACTGAATCATAGAAGCATAGAATGTTTTTGGTTGACCTTTAAGGGTCATCTAGTCCAACCTCACTTCAGGGACATCTTTAAATCTGGATGCACAGAACCCCATCTAACCTGACCTTGAAGGAGCCAGAAAGGACGAGTGTCGTTGCACCAAGTCCATATAGCCACCCTGTACTTTTTGATAGGGTGTTGGGAATAGGTTTTCTGCATACTCGTTTGTCCCGTCTCTGAATTAAACATTTGAACTTTAGGATAAGAATAAGCTACTCTCTGAATTTTCAGAAAACTTACATTATCAAGTCTTCCCAAGGTTACCTTTTGCTAGTATTAAAATACTGCAGTGTACAGGCTAAAAGAGGCTAATCCTTGTGATAGCTTTCATTCCTTTCTTTTTTTATATTTTCTTTTTCTCATTTGCTCACTAAAATAACAGGACCTTTTTGTTACCTGTTGAACTTTAAGGTGATGTGGTTTTCTGCATTCCATCTTCCATTGAATGATGGAAGGCATGTAGGAGGGCTGTTTAACTGGCCAGTATGGTAAATTGTCTTAATAATGTATTTAACACAGACAAATCTTTGAACACAGTTTAACTTCTAATTTTGTTTTTGAAAAAAACTAGCTTTTCCTTATCTCACTGCAATTATATATACATGGAGTTGTATTATGTAGTATTTGACATAGGTAAGGGATTCCTATATTAAAATTGAGCAGAAGGTATTCATATTGCTACCAATTAGTACATAGCAATGTTCTTTCCCAGGCAAAAGTAAAATTAAAAAAAAGAGAGCCTGATCCTGTTCCATCAAAGGCGCTGTGAGATTTTCAGTTGCCTTGAATTTCAATTTTCTGTGCCCTAATTCAAAGTGGGATTTGAATTAAATCTGAAGGAATAATTACAGCATTGGTAATTTTCTTTTGTAAAAAAATCCTAATTAGTGGATAAAATGTAATATATTTATTATATTTGAATCATAGCAAAACATTTACTACCGGGTCTCAAGATCTTAACTGAAAAGTTAATTTAGATTAGCTTTTATATGAAATATTCTGAGGTTCAAAAATGTGCTAAGTGACCATCTTAATTTCTAAATTCTGCTGTTTCCCCAAAAGCTCTGTCAATTGTTGGAGCACACTAGAGACCGATGTGAAGTCCATCGTACAGAAACAGCTGAGCTGTACAGTGGAAATCTTACGTAGTCTGGGATTTACTGGTTAATTACATATTATTGTGAAGCAAATTCATTTACTTTAGCCTATATTCAAGTGTGTGAACATGTGTCACTTCTCCATAAACTTCATTAGCTTTCATTACACAGAGGCCTGATATAATCTGGTGGTCATTCTTACCTCTGTATTGATTAGTAATGCTACATCATTTTGAAATACTGACAATTCAGGCTATTTTTTTTTTTCCTATGAGAGCTCATAAGCATATTGAGTTAGAATGTTTTCCATTAATTTTTTTCAGTAATAACCTTGGTCCATTTGAAGCATTGCTTAATAGTCTGTAACTCCTACTTTAATAGAAAACAATAATTGATTTCTACTTCTACTTGAATACTGTAGGCTATAATTTTTAACACGTTTAATACCCAGTTAATGATACACCCTTGGAAATACTAATGGAAGCAGAGTCTGGGCCATCATTGTTTGCTTATGTGTTCTTGAAGATTTACAGGGTATTTACTCAAATCATATAGACTGCAATTTTTCTACAGGAAAACAAAGCCAAAAAAACCCAAACCAAAACAAAAAAAACCCCAAACCAAAACAAAAAAAAAACAACCCCCCCCCCCCCCCAAAAAAAAAAAAAAAAACCGCTTATACTTTTACCTGTCTTCTGTCACCACAGGCTTTATATGTGAGTCCTAGATATAGATGATCTATAAATATGATATTCACTGAGTGACAGCAAGCCTCTCACTTAGAAAAGGACATGCATCCAACTATGAAAAGGTTAATAATATATTTTAGCATATCATTTTAGAAGTAAAATCCTTGCTATCAGCCTATAGCCAAGGAAAAGCCCTACAGCACCCATAAGGAGAAGTAAAATATGCAAGCTGCAAACCAAGGATATCGAGTGGGCTGGTAACATCATCCCCTTTGCTCTTGCAGAGCAAGGCAGGAACCAGACTCATTATCACTTGCTGTTTAAGGGTGCAGTGCTAAGCATTATTAAGAACCAACCATTGATATATGTGTGTTGTTAAAGAGCATCAATCTACTGAAATCCTTAAGTAATCCTTAAGTCCTATCAGTCTTTTAATCCCTTCTATCGCAGTGATCTCTAATTCCCTAACTGATGTATTGTTATATATATACAGTCACAGAACTGTAGAAAAACTGAATTGGAAGGGACCTCTTCAGATCATGTTGTCCACCCCTTTGTCTCAAGGGGGCCACTGGAGCAGCTTGCCCAGGACAGACTGCAGTTGCAGCTGCTTGCAGTAGACCTACGCTGTAGGCATGTTATGTGGAATTAGACAGATCTTTCACAAGTTGTTCGCTTGGAACATCCTGATTTTTTTTCTTGCTTACTTCACTGCTCTACAGCTGGAAGGAATTCCCTGGGATGTGTAATAAACTGTTATTTCAGCTGAGTGAAATGGGTGGAGAATTGAGTTCGAATGCAGGGAGTCTGTATCTTTCTACTGATTGAATGAATAATGACGCATAAGCTTAAAAGAAGTTCTATCATTATCTTCATTTAGAATCCAAGTGATAGCTCCGAATGCTATAGATAAATGTGAGCCTCACCTTCTCTTAGTTGAAAGGAAATTTACTACAACATAATCTTATATTTCTGCTTGTTCTGTGACAGGCAAACAGAAGAGCTTACAAATATTGCATGTGTAATATTAGTCTGCAAAGTTGTCTTTTCACTAGAAATGAGTCACTTGTATGTGCTTTCTAATCTAGATAGCTGACAGAATATACAGGTTGCTAACAGTCCTATTTGCCAAAAGCAGGGTTGTATTTCATTAACATGAGACTCTTAAGAGCAAGGGGCTGGGAGGGAGGGAAGGAAGGAAGGAAGGAAGGAAGGAAGGAAGGAAGGAAGGAAGGA
>JANVCC010000034.1:0-209864 GCA_025345505.1 Todiramphus chloris collaris | reverse complement strand
GAAGGAAGGAAGGAAGGAAGGAAGGAAGGAAGGAAGGAAGGAAGGAAAACATACACAGCAAACTAATGCCTGTCAAATTCTCTAGTTTTTAGCTTGGCATCCTAATAATTCACATATATCAGAACGTGACATTTTATTAAACTTTATGTAAGCCCATGGCTTTAGGTCCATAAAATGAAATTAAATAGTCTTAAAGAGTTAGGGAAATGATGTCAGTGGTTCTGCAAGAATTTCGGGTGTGGTCTTCTATTCACCCTTTGATAAGATAGTGCTCAAAAAAATCCCAAAAACCAAACATCTGGGTATTTTTAATATTTTAGTGTTTTTGTCATTATGCTCAATTTTTTAAGATATTATTCTACTTTGTTTTTGATATAGCACTGAATTATTAATAGATGAAAAATGACATTCTATAGTGGAGTGACAGTCTTTATAGATTAGGTCTTTTTACTACTTGAACAATGTTTTGTTTTTACAGTCTTTGTCTTTTTTGCTGTTACAATCTTTGCCTTTTTTTGTTGTTGTTTTACATTTTAAATTGGAACAAATAGTTGTTGACTGTATTTTATATACAAATCCTACCTCTGGGACAAGTGCTTATTGTGGTGATTTCTTGAGATATCTCCTTGATCCATTTCTTACACCTCTAATGTGATTTTCCTTCAGCCAAGTATAGTTATATTAGTCTTTATGGAGGTCTATAAAATCAGACTTACTGTTTGATTTTTTTAATTGTGTTTTTTCTATTGAATCAGGATTGTGCTATATAAATATGCTTGACATACTTGTACTAACAATGGCAGCTTAAATTACCTGCAGCACATCTCCAGTCACAAGGTGCTTTTGCAGAAATCACCTTGGAACATAGTATATTTGCCACAATTTTTTGAGAAGCACTCACTTCAGTAGTGGATAACTGTGGAAATGAATAGCTTTAGCCCTGAGTATCTGTTGTTTATTTCGTAGCTGCATTTTATTTTTCCCCAAAAGTTTACAAGGGAAGTGCATTATCTTTATTTTACTGGAGAAGTACATTATCTTTACACAAGAAGTTAATGGCTGATAATGGGCTGTGTGGTCACATGCACTGATTGCAGCTCCTGAAATCTATACAGAGTTGTTGTTGTTGCTTGTGAAAATTGTAAAAACAAACATTTGTGGAGATTCACCAACAAAACGTGGGAGTTGCTGTCCTCTTGAGTAGGTGTTACTTTTTTTGAAACTAAGTTGAAAAGGGTAAAGCCATCCAATCAATTGGATCAGAGCTGGTTTGTGTTTATTTCATTTCAAAGGAGACCAGTTCATACCATTATTTGTTTCAACTTTGAATTTATTGCAAGGACATCTTGTGCTTTCCCACATCTGCTTTTCTATAATGGCACAGTAGACTAAGGTTCATCAGCAGTCAGTCACTTAATCTGAACTGATGGATCATCATCCAGCAGTTTCGTGCACAGCGCCCTGTTTAAAACTTCAGTAGAAGGTTATGGATAAGAAGGACTAGTATCAATCCTTCTTTATTCTTGGATATGCAGGACGAGCTCAGAGAATGTTGTTGGTAAACAGGATTCCCAGAGAGCAGAAAGTGAATATGGGAAGAATGAGCAGAGAGCAGGCAGGTAGTCAAGAACAAGTAAAACTGCTTACTTTGGTGTTGAACCTCTGCTTTGTTTAGTGATGGCCAAATTATTTTTGTAACCTTTCCTTAAAGTGGAGTGTTTTCTGGTTTTAAAGTATTTTTTATTATTATTATTATTTATTTTCCATTATCTGTTAAAAAAAAAAGCAAACCACAACACCTTAGTGGCTGGCAGGTAGACTTTCTTTTGTTTGAAAGAATTGTAACTCTAATGTGTAAAAAAAGTTAGGTGGTCTCTGATTATTAAAGCTAAAATTAACAACAGTCAGAAATGTTTAGAGGAAAAATGATATGAGCTTCTACTGTCACTAAACATAGATACTGAATGTGCTTTTATTTTGTAAAAAATCAACTTTATTACACTTACTGTTCAGACATATTTTTCGACGCTGTTCTGAGATGCAGCAGGTATGGTAATTAATAGAGTAGAGGGAATTAGGAGAGGTAAGGAATGATAGCTGTTTCGATATTTCATTCCATCGTCTTGTCATTTTTCTCTGAAATAGTATGTACATGCTACGTAAAAGGATGTAAGACTCTGGTAAGAACACTATATTTGGTGACAAAGGCATTATCGCCCTTTCTGGGTCACCAAGAAAACATCTGAAACACTTCATTCACTGGACCAAATAACCTCTTCTCTATGGATAACACTGATTATTGTACCAAATTATTGTACCAGCGTATGGTACCAAATGTCTCTGCTTTGGCCAAGAGTAAATTAACACGTTACTTTAATACAGTGTGGAGAGAATAATTCATCAGCATCAACAGAGCATTTTTATTCTCTTAGCTGGCACTGGAAAACCTGCATCATGTTAGCTGCAGATAAATGTGTTTAAAATAGCTGTTTGTAAATTTTTCAGTCTTATCCAGAGACAGGAAGAAGTTTGGTTATATGAGCAGTATGGCATATAAAGTTTAATTTGTTTTTCAGTTCCAACAAAAAAACCAAACCAAACCAAAAAAAACCCAACAAACAAACAAACAAACAAAAAGAAATTTTATTCTGTAGTCAAGTTCTTTACCAACCTTGGGTAGCATGTTTTTCTGCTGCTGTACAGTGAAAAAACATAATCTAGAAACAACAAACAATGTGTATTGAAGTATGGGTGGACCTCACTTGCAGTCTTTACCATTTTTCTTCTGGTTTTCAGCATCTCTCCCCAAAATAGGAGATTTGCTTTCATTTTCACATGTGTCTGTCTTTAAAAAGCACAGTGGGACTGACGGTCTTCCACCATTTTATTTAATGGGTGTTAGAGATGGCTTGGTTTTCATCTTGCTGCCTTAGGAAGGTAGTTCTCCTGTGGAACCACCTTACATAGGACAGCTCCTACATTGATTAATTCACAACAGCTGATAACGATAAGATACTTCAAATAGCTATTAGGCACAAACTGAAATACTAGAAATTCCATCTAAACATAAGGATTTTGGTTTTTTTGTGATGGCTAAAGCAATCAAATATTGGAACATTTGGAATTATTCAAAATCAGACTGACCGTGGCCCTAGGTAACCTGCTTAATCAAGGAGGCTAAAATAGGGGATCTCCAGAGGTTCCTTCCAACCTCAACAATTCTGTGCTTTGTGTTTCTAAGATAAGAATGAACAAAGTTGCAAACTGGGTAAGAGGAGGAAAGGAAATAGTTATACCTACAACCAAAATGTGATGGTAATGAAAGGCAACAGTATGCCACTATTACTGCTGCTCCACTCTTTGAAAGTAGAATAAAATTAAAACAGAGGGGAACTCAATCAGGCTGAAAATCAGGCTTTTAATCTAGATTTAGCATTTAATCCTCTGGACATTTTTCAGTTTATTAGAACATGTTTGTTAATATCGAACCTTAGTGTTCCAAACAGAAGTAATGCTGATATAATGCTTACCCATAAGTATTCCTATTTACTTGGCACCTATTATTCTCTCAGTGACTAAGCAGATTTACTACTCTAACTGTGTATAACGTGTTGGAGCTGTAAATAACATCCACTATATAGAAACAGGAAATAGCTTTCCTGGAAGCTGTCCATGTTTGATTTGGTCTCTTCTTAGAGCTAACAATTCTTAAAGTACAGACTGAGTGCAGACTTGTCCAAGTGACGTACAGAAGGTGGCTAATTTGGTACTATAATATAAATGGCTATATCACTGATATCCCATAAGTTTAAGAAAAGGTAACTCCAGTTGCTTTGTACTAACTTAGTGACTTGAGAAACCTGCTAGGAAATAACTTCTACCAACTTCTCCAGCACTTCGACACCTGAAAAATACATCATCTGATGCTGAAAGACTCCAATTTTTGTTGTGATTCTGTTGTTTAGTAGATGAATTAATTAAGTGCCTTAAGGAAACTGACTTGGGGGTACTGGTGGTTGAAAAGCTGGACGTGAGCTGGCAACGTGCACTCACGGCCCAGAAGCCGATGGCACCCTGGGCTGCATGAAAAGGAGTGTGGGCAGCAGGTCAAGGGAGGGGATTCTGCCTCTCTCCTCCCAGGGCTCTGGGGAGACCTCACCTGCCATTCTGGTTCCATCTCGGGAGTGCTCAGCACAGCAGAGACAGGGTCCTGTTGGAATGGGGCCAGAGGAGCCCCAGCAATGCTGGGAGGGCTGGAACCCCTCTGCTGGGAGCCAGGCTGGGAGAGCTGGGGGAGTGCAGCCTGCAGAGGAGAAGGCTCTGGGGAGACCTTCTGGGGGCCTTGCAGTACTTAAAGAGGGTCTAGATTTAGATTAGGTATAAGGAAGAAATTCTTTACTGTGACAGTGGTGAGACACTGGCACATGTTGCCCAGAGAAGCTGCGGATGCCTGTCACGGTTTAGGGTCAGGGCAGCCCCTTGACCTATAACAGACGCTCTCTGTTAACCCCCCTCCCTCCCCAGGGGGGAAGAGAAAGGGAATAAGGGAGAGAGACTTCGTGATTAGAAAAGGAAACTAGAACAGCTTGAATGAAAATGAAATTAATAATTATAAAAATGGAATATATACAAATATATACAAACCAGTATGGAACCCAAGCCCCTGATGGTAATTCCATCCCCGTCCCCACTGATGCTGTGCAGGCACCAGGGCAGTCCCAGCCTGGGCCCCGCAACAGCCGGGAGCTGTGCTCAGGAGCTGGATTCTGGTACCGGGTTCAGGAACACACAGACCGGGATCGAAGGCAGGACGGACAGAGGCCTCCTGGGATGCTCCGAGGAAGGAACCCAAAGAGGACCCGAGCCAAGCCAAGCAGAGCTGGCAAAGCAGTCCAAGAGGGGAGAAGGGCCCAGAGACCCCTCGGGTCCCTCAGCTCGAGACCAAATATGGCGTATATGGGCTGGAATCCCTCGCTGGTCAGTTTGGAGTCACCCATCCTGTCCACCCCTCCCTGCAGGTGCCGCCTTTCACCTCCTGCACCCCCCAATGTGGTACACAGGACCCAGCAGTGCCCTTGGTCTGCACCCCAACCCTTGGTAGTAACTCTAACCATGGGGTGTTATCACTGCTAGAAGCAGACACTGTCTGTGAGAACAGGCTGCTAACTTCAGAAAGTGCAGTTAATTAGAAGAACCAAGCTGAAAAGTAAAATTACTGAACAGAATTAGTTCAGTTTTCACTCAAATGAGGACAGGATGCCCCATCAGTAGGTGTGCTCAGGGCCAGGTTGGATGGGGCTCTGAGCAACCTGGACTAGCCGAAGGTGTCCCTGCCCATGGCAGGGGTGTTGAAACTAGAAGACCTTTAGGGTCCCTTCCAGACCAAACAGTTCTATGATTCTAAGTATCTGTGTGTCTATTCTGCGATTCTATGTTTCCATGATTATTACTGCAAATGTGAGTTAATAGAATTGGGAAAAATAACTTCTACAGCAGTTTGTTTTCATGCTGTGATGTCATACTTCAAACTGTCCAAGAATATACCTTTAGTTTCATTCTACTTATGGACCATGGTGGTTATTGACACACACAAGGAAAGGAACTGAGCAAAAGAGACAGAAGAGGTAAAGAAAAATAGAACTGTTGTTCAGGGAATATTGATAAGCAGATTAGCAACTCAAATCACCAATCATTCAATAAATAGCCCTCTCTGAATAAAAGTGTATGAACTTCCACTGTTGAATTAATTCAAGAAAAGTAAAATGACAATGAAACAAGCATTTATTTCATTTATGTGTCTGCATTCACAAAATACTGTGATTTCCAGAGCCTTAATATGACACACACAAATAATTGAGGCACTTTGGAAAATTTCTTCAATGTTTCAGCTCATGAAGATTTCTTTGAAAGGCATTGGTCAGAACTTCCTCAGTCTGAGGTGCATTTTGAAGATTTCTTTGAAACGCATTGGTCAGAACTGTCTGAGGTGCATTTAAGAGTATTTATGGTGTTGAAATGGTTTCCCCATTTTATCACCCTCAGCTCACAGAATCACAGATAGAATCACAGGCTGGTTTGGCTGAAAAGGGACCTTTCAAGCTCATCTAGTTACAACCCCCCTGCAGTGAGCAGAGACATCTTTAGCTAGAGCAGTTTCCAGGGATGAGGAGTCTACCACCTCTGGTGATATCTCGCTGCTCCCACCAAACTAATTCCACTTAACAACACTGTTACATTGGCAAGGATTTCTAACCCAGACCTGCTGTAGAAGCACACGGTGCAGCCCCATCAGCAGCAGTCTGGTGCTACAAGGTCTAGAAGGGCTACAGGGCCTACATTTTCTACCGAAGTTGCAGTTAAGAAACGGGTTTCTCTATATATGATTTCCAAAATGTAATGAGAAATAGTCACTAAGTCAGTTCAATATCTTTGCTATCTTTTCCTTTGAGAAAAATGTGTAGTGGTCTTGAGACTGATGCAATACCAAAAAATACAGTAAGTTACAGCAGAGATGTTAATCTTGTTCTAAACAGAAATAATTTACTAAATCCCCAAATGTAGCTTAGCAACATATGATCATAAAATAATAAATATGACTATTGAAAAAACCCAAAACCTGTAATAAGATTAAACTAGATGGATTGTGAGATTGTAAGGGAAATCGGATTAATTTGCTCAGGATGATCACTGTGTCTGCTAATTATGAAATTGGCATCACAGGCAAGTTTGTGATCATTTATATTATGAACATGCACTTTTGAATTTCTTTTAAACTTTTGTTTATTGTTGTATTTTGGGTGGAATCCACTGCAACCAGGAACTGGACATTGTTTTGTACTCTGTTAAGAAAGAAATGGCTCAAGACCAGAAGTGTGACATTTTCCAGGTTTGAGATTATGGTTTTAAGCTGAATGTTAGACTTTGATCTAACAGTTAATTGTGGCTTAACAACCACCTTACCAGTGGCGCAGTTAGAGCTCCAAGATTTTGCATATTTTCCAGCTACAGTGTACCCATGTGATTTGTATAGTTGGGGGCTTTGTAGCTGACTCAGGCGTCAAAAAGAAATCAAAAACTAACATAGGTTTCAACAGCTGCATGAAGATCCTGATGTAGATGCTGCTTTAATAGCTTAGGCCCTTGTCCACTTGGAAGATATATTTTATTATCTATTCTACTTCTAAATTTTTAGATAAATTATTATTTCAGTTGGCTGCATTAAAGATTATGGAAAATGACAGATAGATTGGAATATTGATTTATTTTTAGATGTCATTTTCATTGTAACTTTAAAGGACTCAAAATCACAAGGCATCCAGTAATTCTATTAAAAACTTTATGATGTCTCCCTCTCCCATTGCTTCAAATATAAATTTTCCTTTGAAAAAAGTCTAGCTGCTTTTTAATAAGAATATGTCAACCCGTGTGCAAAATGTCAACTCTTTCAGACCTGTTTGGGTGACTTTATTTCAGATAGATCATCCTGAGGGTTTTTTTAAAGAAAGTTTAAACTGTGAGCATGTTAATCTAATAATACACCTGAGATAGGAAGTTTAGATCCAGATTTGACTTTTTTTTAATTGTCTTGGTGTTCTGTTTCAGGATTATAGAGATAAATATTCCTGTTAAAAGTATTCAAATAATTGATGCCTGATTGTGAATAAGGAAAATCTTTAATTGTACGTACGTGTCCATTCAAGAGGGAATGAATGGTTGTGTGACTTCTTAGCCTTTATTGCTAACACTGTTCTCCTAACCCCATGAAAGAGCTGAATCAGCCCTTTACTCGCCTGTTAAGTATTTGTGGCTAGAAGCAACTAAAATTGACCCACAGCCCTGTAGGGTGTCACTTGCCACTCCTTATTGAGTTCTTCTGTCTGACAGAGGTGTTTTGCTTTTGGAATGTGATCACAAAAAACTCAGAGCTGGAGTATTAGTACTACCACTCTAATACGTTTTTAAAACACTAAGCAGAAAAGTGATTTTTCTAAAATACTAAAAAATGTTGGTTCAAATAAAAGGGATATGAGTGATGTATGTTGAGTAGATAGTTTATTTTCATCTTGTCATGAGCTGAATTTATCAGTTAACTCCCACAGAGAACTAAGGTCCAGACATATTTTTGTAGATGAATACATGGTGCTGCTGCTCATCATTGACATCTGCCTGTTGTTGCTAGAGAACACATACTTGTGGTTTTAGGAAATCATGTCTTTTTATGGCTTGTAGAATCTTTACTGCACAGTCATCTCCAGCTTTCATGTCCTTTGTTCCCTAAATGGATGCCATCTTATAAAACACAGTATATAACCACAGGAAAATACACCTGCAAGAGGTAAAATTACCTTTAGAAAAAATAGAAACAAATTATTTTCTATTACAACTGACATAAGTGTTAGAGGTTGAATAGTACATTTTTAAAATTAGAAAATATCTGGAGTTGTTTTCACTCTCTACCTTCCATTTAAGATGCTTCTTTTCTGCATCCAAAACAGCGAACAAAAGTAAATCAGACAGTATATTAAATGGCTGGGGAAGAGACTGAATATCATCTAGCATGCAGTACTGAAGAATTATAGCCAAAATTTGGCATATGGCTTACCTCTAATTCCCGTATGCATTATTTTGTTAACATATATATACTACTGTCAGAATAATTCATTATGAATTAGAAAAGTAAAGGAAACTCATCCAAAACTAAATGGGAAGAGTAGTAAGTGAGAAGGGAATCTGGATTGCTGACAAACTGAGACAAGTAATGACTGTGCCATGGTCACTAATGCAGCCTGAAATAAGGTGCTTGTCCTCTCTTTAGGGGAGAGGGGGAATTGATGATAAGATCTGGAGTCAGCACAGTCTGTGCATCTCTTAAGTGGTTCAAATGCAGCAGAAACTGATTATAGAACTTCTTTATATATATTCTTAAAAGGAGAAAAGACCCTGAGGCAATGCAGTGAATCCTCAAAGTCTGGCAACATATGATGTTGTGCCTCAAATTTAAGCCAGGGAGTCTACTTGTAGTGGATAATGGGTCTGTTGGACTTCTAGGCCTCTTCAGTCTTTCACGTCCCCGATGAAATCCTTTACAAAAGTACCCAAGTACTAAAGCATTGAGTGTCTAATAGTCACACCCACATACTTTACCATGCTTTCCTGCTCGTCTACATGTAGGGTCTGCTGCTGACCTCAGATTGCTTCTTTTTGCTACCCAAAATGGCACTGGAGCCTGACAGCAGCAACGGGAAGAGAGAAGAGAAAATAACTCTGAGGGCAATATGGTGAAGTGTGTTGAACTATATCCAAGGTTACAGCGGACTATGGAGATGTGCATTTTGTATTCCCAAAGCAAACCAGTAGAGAGGAGCCAAGCAGAACCCAATGGAACCAGATGTCACACCTCAGGGTATGGGCTAATTGCCCTAGATGAGGTCAGAACTCACAGATTATCATGCTTCTTGGCTGCATCTTGCTGCATCAAAGCCTATATAAACTATATTCATCAAACAATACTAAAAAGTAGTTAGCTGTGAGCTTCATCTGTGTTTGAACCAACTCTGGAAGAATTTGATAGCATTGCTGTTTCTGAGAGAAAGCTGTTACCAATTTCGACTTTTGTTTTCTTTAAACAACAACATTTCATCAGAAATGTTTCTATTCATTCTGATCTCAGATGGAAGAAGACTATAGGTCATGAAAGAAACAGACACCGGCATTTTAAGAAGTGTTAATGAGAGGACCTATTTCTCACTGTATTGTCTTGTGCTTTACCAAAAATCCTTAGTCGAGTGGAAAAATACATTTTTTTCTACATTCAGAAAAATCAGATTTTGTCTATAATCTGTTTCAAATAGAAGGTTGTACTTAGAATTTAATGGAAACATGCTGTCATTTTTAACTTTTACCTACAGTGTGACAATTCCTTTTTTTTTTCTCTTGAAAAAAACATTATTTAATTTTGGTACATATTTTTGAGTGGGTCTGGCTGTTACAAAGCCATAAGCAAACATGCAGAACTGTCAGTATGTCATTGCTTTTTCAGTCATGACAGTTCATGTCAGCTGCTTCTGATTGCTGCTATTATAAATCCTGCAGAACATGAATACATCCAGTAATTGCAAAGAACTAAAAATTAAGAAATGTTTCATTTCAAACTTTAGATTTTTGTAAGCTCTCATCTTTAGAGTCTGGTTTTCCAAAAAGAGAATTAAAGAATAATTAAAACATTAGGGCTTTCAGAAATTTTTCAGACATATTTAGACATGTTGTAAATAAAAAGTCACCCATGGCTGACTGGAATTGGCCAATGCTCTGAGTAGCTGTAGCTAATTGAGGCACCTAGTGTCTTATTTCTTGTGATTTATAAAAAGGTCAGACAAGTCTGTTTGCATTGCATATCTAGTGTCTTGTGATTTCTTTTTGTTTCTGGCACCAGACTATCATTAATGATTTGAAGAAGGGTAGCATTAAAGACATTAAAGATATCCTCCATTTCAGTGTTTTGCTTATGCCTCACCTTTATCTACCTTTTCTGTGCTGCAGAGAACATCTCTACAGCTCAAAAATTTACATCTTTAAACTACTTTTCTCTTTGAAAATGCGATAACAACAACATTTATACGTGTAATGAAAGGTTTTGAAAGGTCTTTGGCTGTTGCATTTCAGCTGCAGGAGAGTAGGTTTGTGGACGTATGACCTGCAGAGAGACTGGGGATAGGTAAGGCACTATTTCCATTCAAAATGTAGAAAAATTAATTTAGATAACAAATATAATGAGATTTTGAAAGTGTATTTTAAGATTTATGGTCTCTTAACTTAACTGTTCCTACTCCTTGTATTGTGTGTGTAAGTTAATGATGGCACTCCCAGATCTACTGCTACAGTGCTTTTGCCTTTATTCTCAACACAGGTTTGCTGCCATCTTCTATATCACTTTTATAGTCTGCAACTCACACTTGTATGACTAGTGAACTGCTCCTCACCCTTCCATCCAGATCCTGGGCTCAATCTGTTTCTACTCTTGGATATGGCCAGAATATGGAAGACAGTACCCTTCTCTGGATGAGGCCAAACCCACGTGTTGGTTGTGCAAGGCAGGAGCTGCTCCTTTTCTGTGGATGGAACCGGTTTGCTTAGGACTACTGAAGATGTTGCTTCTGTTAAAGCAATTGGTGAACTATAGGACAAATGGACAATTGACTGAAGGCAGAGGTTTTCTAAGAGGGCTTGAACTGCACAGAAATTTGCAAGATAGATTCCAGTTTTAGCTAACGCCATGCCATTCACTTGCCAAGAAATTAGCAGGATGGGCAAAGCAATCAAAGCAGGGGAATACCTTCACTGATATATATATGCATTCTTAGTGTTGTACACAACAGCTCTACAACGTGCAGAGAAGCTTCTTCCTACTTTTACCTCAATTATTCTTTTGTATACATTTGCCTGTGACTCTGGAAAGATTTAGATCAAGATCCATCATCTTCACAGGACTGAGGTGACGTTGAGTGCCTTGTAATTCCCTGAGTCCTCCTTCTTGCCCTTGAAGATAGGAGTGACATTTTCTTTACTCCAATCTCTCAGTTGCCATGATAATTCAAAGATCATTGAGAGCAGCCTTGCAATGACATCTGACAGCTCAGTCAACACCTGTGGGTGCATCCCATCAGGGCCAATGGACCAGTTTGCCTAAGTATTCCCTGCCTTGATCCTTTTCTACCAAGGGTACATCTTGCTTGCTCCAGACTTTCCCCCTGTCTTTGGGACCTGGGATTTTTGAAGGATGGTCTCACTAGTAAAGACTGAGGCAAAGAAAGTACTCAATACCTTGGCCTTTTCCATGTTCTGGGTATCCAGGTCTCCCATCTTGTTGAGCAGTGGGCCCATATTTTCCCTAGTCAGCCTTTTGTCACCTATGTCCTTATGAAAGTCCCTCTTGTTGTCTTTGACTTCCCTGACCAGTTCCATCAGGGCTTTGGCTTTTCTGATTTTATCCCTGGATAATCAGGCAATGTCTCTGTATTCCTCCCAGGTTACCTGTCCTTGCTTCCACCCTCTGTATGCTTTGCTTTTGTGTTTGAGTTTGTCCAGGAACTCCTTGTTCATCCATGCAGGCCTCCTGACATTTTTTCTTACTTCACACTTGGTGGGATGGGCTGCTTGAGCACCCTGTCCCACAGGGCTTACCCAAGGAGATTTTTGAAGATGCTGAAGACTTCTTTCCTGAAGTCCTGAGCGGTGACCTTACTTTTTACCCTCCTCTCTTTCCTCAGAATCCTGAACTCCACCATCTCATAGACACTGCAGCCAGGGCTGCCTTTAACCTTCCTATGCACGATGAGGTCCTCAATGGTAAGCATGAGGTCCTGCAGAGCATGTCTCCTTGCTATCTCCTCTACCACTTGGGTGAGGAAGTTCTTCACTGCACTTCTGTCATCCTCTGAGGAACCTCCTGCATTGCTTATATAGTGCCGTGTTGTCCCTCCTGCAGATACCAGGGTGGTTGAAGTCCCCTATAAGGACCAGGGTCTGCAATCATGAGGCTGCTGCTGTCTGTCTGCAGAGGGCCTCACCCAGTTGTTCTTCCTCATTAGGCAGCCTATAGCAGACACCCACCCACTATAATGTCCATCCCCTTTACCTCTCCTCTCTTGAATCCATCTGCCTCCAGAGCTCCATGCACTTCAGGTGCTCTCTCACATAAAGGGCAACTCTCCCTCCTCGCCTCCCCATCCAGTCCACCATAAAGACCCCGTATCCCTACAACTGTAGTAACCCTCTGGTAGTGGGAACCATCCAACCACATTTCCATGATCCCAGCAGGCTTGTAGTCCTGCAATTGCACAGGCTGAGAAAACAGATACAGTAGTCACCTGCTTGGGTTTGGTTTTTTTCTGTGCATGAGTTGGGCCTCCAGTCAGACATATTAAATCATTCCATTAATTTCTTATTACATCCTGTTATATTTTAGCACTAATCATCTCAGTACAGACATTGAGACATGTAATGTATCTTTTAATCTCATTCAGTCTCATTTTTTGTATTTTTTTTTTTAATTAAGATTCATTCCTGTAGCTGTGACATTTTATGGATCTTAATCCACTTATCAGCTCTTCACTGTACCACTGGGATAGGCCAAGTAGACTCTAATTTTAAGAAAAAGTTTATATATATTCCCATTCCTTTTTATCTGTTAATGATATGCTACACTTGCCTTGCAAAAGCATATTTGATGCGGATTCAGCTTAACACGCTTGAATTGGGGGAAAATCTATTGAAATACCCTTGAATCTGTATGCTTGCCATTGATCTCAAATATCATGGCTTCACAATAAACATCGGAAAAAAACTCATTAATCTCTCCCGGGGAAAAAAACCCCAAACATTGACTTTCTAAGCCAACTAAGCAGTGACAGATTTGGGTTGTTTGGATCATCTTCTGTGGTTACTATACAGGTATTGAACTATGTGATTAATGATTTGCTAAAATATAATCTCCTAGGATTACCTTTCGTTGTCACTGCACCAGAAAACATGATCATTGCTCCTAAGGAGTTACTAAGAGAATTATCTATATTTTAAAGAGAGTTAAATTCATCACTTCCTTAAAAGATTTTTTTTTCAATTGCCTTTTATCTTTCTGCAGTTTTCCATTAGAAGGTAAAATAACATTATCTATCTCTGTTAGGTACCTCAATCCAGGGAAATATTGCTGCACCCTGGATGTCATTAGGATTAAATATTCTTTCTCTCCTGTTCTTGTTTCAATGAAAACTGTTACTTTCTTGTAAAAATACAAATACAAACTGGGTGTCACTTGGATGAATTAGACGTCTGCCTCTTTTCTTTCTTGTCTTAAAAAAACCCTGAATTAACATTTTAAACAAGGATTACCAAGATAGAGTCAGAAGGCCAAGATAATGCTTAGTAACTTCTTAACAATGCAGAAATCAAAACAATAGAACAGTTTTACCTCCTAGTTTTAGTGTAAAATCTAGCCATACAGAGGTTTGGTTTGGTTTGATTTTTTTTAACAGATGGAATAAAAGCATTTTGTCCTTTTTTCAGTTCTGGCATAAGCCAAAACATCATAGTTACATGTACATTGGCTCAGCGAAGAGGTTTAAAAGGCATGTTTCAGAATATAAAAGTCCATAACAGCAAGCCCCATAAGCTTCAGTAGATTCCGGCTGTATGACAAAGTGACTTTTTACATGTGTATATAAGATATATGTCTCTTTATTAGAGATATATATATACACACACACACAGTGTCTATGCAGAGAATTTGCAGAAAGGCTGAAAAGATGTGTCACCTGTCTTGCTGCCCGTAATGTAATGCTAACTTTGAAGGTCTAAAATGTTAGGAGCCATTCTTGCAATCAGCCACAGTATGGGTTAAATTCCCATCTCTGTCCAGAAGAGAAGTCGATTTTTCTTTGTTAATGCTAGTAAATTGTGTTCTATCTATCCACAGTGTGTAATTTTTTAATATAAAAGACAGTGATCCCTTGGGAGCCAGTGCAGGAGTCTTCCTTAAATTATGTGTGCCAGGCCTTTGCCATGGCTAGTTTCCAACAGCTTTAGCACCAGACTTCTGTTACTTTCCTTGGGAAATGATTCAGCAGTTAAAAGCTCTCTATTAGGAAACTTTCTCTGAGGTCTTGGGTCTGCTTTTTTTTTTTTTTTTTTAAGAGCTCAACATGAGCCCATAGGTCCTATGATGTCTCAGTACATAAAACTCTTAACAATTATCAATCAAAAGATGAGGAATTGGGAGAGTGTGGCAAAAGAGTGACTATGCAGAAGAAATGGAGAGAGAGAGGTGCAAACCCATGAAGGCTATAGTTCAGAAGATCTTTCCAGTATTTTTTTTAAACTTTTCCTGAATGGTATGAACCTAGGCACAAGCAGTCGTGCTCTTTGAACTGTGAGCCTGAACAAAGATTTCTTTTTGGCTGGGGAAAGGAAACCTATAGTCTTTTGAAAACAAACTTTTGTGTGATGAACCAAGTTCTTTTGTCTGATATATAAAAATACACACACACATTTTCGCTTCTGTTTTCAGTGAGGGTTTATACATCCTTTTGCTTTTGAAAATATTAGGGATCTAATGGAATAAGATTGCTGAGAAGTACCCTACACAAGGTCCACATCAATTGGTATTTGTTAATTATGCTGTTTCAGATCATACAGTCCAAGATTGTCTATCATATTTTTCAGTATTTCTAAGTGTGATGTGCTTTAACATGATCAGGGGACATGATGCCAGTCTGAGAGAGTTGGTCTTGTTCAGCTTGGAGAAGAGAAGGCTGCAGGGAGACCTTCTTGTGGCCTTTCAGTATTTCAAGGGGCTTGTCAGAAAGGTGGGGACAGACTTTTTGTCAGGATGTGTTGGGACAGGACAAGGAGTGATGGTTTTAACTGAGGAGGAAGATTTAGAGTGAAGGAAGAAATTTTTAACACTGAGGGTGTGAGAGGCTGTGCCAGGCTGCCCAGAGAGGTGGTGGCTGCCCCATCCCTGGCACCATTGCAGGGGAGGTTGCCCGGAGCTCTGAGCACCCTGCTCTAGCTGCAGATGGCCCTGCTCCCTGCAGGGAAGGGTTGGACCAGATGAGCTTGAAAGGTCCCTTCCCAACAAAACCAGCCATAATTCTGTGATTCTTAGCAGACAAGTCAAAAAAGTTCTCCAATAACGTTTTAGGCTCAGGTTTTCATTTCTGAAGACTGCAGTGGTTTGTAGAAATATTAATTAGACAGGAAAATATATAGTTAATGTGAAATTCACTGCAGGCAGTTATTCCTTGTGTATTTTGTTTTTAAAAACCAAGCCATCTCTATTAATCTAAAATATATTTTATATTCTATTATATACACTATATTACATAGTGTATATTCTAAACTGGAAAACAGTGTGGTACTTATTTGTACTCCATATAAAATAAAACATGTACTGCTTTGCTGATGAAAACCTGTATTACTGAAATTCTGCTGCAAACCTAGGGAAGAGATGAGGGTGACTTCTCTGTTTGAAATGGAGCTCAACCCTTCTCTGGCTGTTAAATCATTCTTGTCAGGAACAGCTTTTATCACTCATAAAAATAACATGGAAAATATAAAATACCTTAAAATACAGTGCCTGTCACTGGAAAGGAGACAGATGGATCAATATATATATATTATATTATATTGTGCTATTTTATTTAATGTATATACGTATCTAAATTTAAAATGCATGCATATACAAGCTTTGGGCTTCCTTTTCAAGTTCCCTCCAGTTCATTTTTTTCCTACTGCAAAAGTACACATATTAAAGATTGTGTACTTTGAAAGCATTAATGAGACAGATTTAGAATTTGTACTTGCATTCCTACTGAAATTCTTCTAAGACTGATAACTTCTAAGAGTGATGTTAACTCATTATTTATTTATGAACTTCTTTCTTTAAAAGTATTTCAGTGATAATAAAAACTGTTACTGCATTACTGCTTCTGTATCTGTGATACTAACTAACATTTTTGTCGAGTACTAGTAATACATGGAGATTATCATGGATAGAAAAGCCACTGAATGAAGTATCAGCAGCATATCACCATGGACATCACTAGCAGAGCTGCTGTATATGAAGTGTCTGTGGTACAGCATGTGTGTTTTGTTGCATCTTGTGTGAAACTCAAGCAGGTTGATTTGGTGCTGATTTGTTATCCAACATACGAATGAGCAAACAGGCACAGGAAGCTTACTCAGCCTTTATCAAATTTTATAGACCATTTAAACACTTTCTATCAATAATGCTTCTTCTTGAAATGTACTGCATAGAGGAGTAATGACAGGCAAAATGCAAACAGTGAAGGTGTCATGAGGCAGAAATTAGAGCTTGTCCCAACCACAGAATTTTTGAAAAATGCCAGATGATGTATTTTATAATAGTTGGGGTGGGTTCCACAGTACGCTTGCCTTGACTTTACATAGATCAGTGAGTGTGTATGTTGTTATATGCAGTATAGCTCAGGAGCAGGTGAGAAGATGAGCACGTGTAGATGTGCGGAGTGCATACATTTCTCTGGAGAATGCTGCAATTCCAGTCTGTTTGATTCTGAGCCCCTCCCATCTCAGACCATTTCCTGTGACTCCCCATTTGGAAAACTAGGGACTGCCAATTCATTGCCAGAATATATTCTTCGGAAAAACATACATCTTTGGGAAGGGCAGGAAAGGAAGGCACTGAAGCAGCGCATGTTTCCATCTGCAGTCATCCTCTACAGCTTCCCAGGGTATTTTCATAAACAAATATGTGGAATTTGTATGTGTGATTACTTCTGCCTTTAAATTCTTCAACTGCTGTTTTTTTACAATTTTTGAACAGCAGAGTAGGGTTTTTTCTTTTTCAAAGACATGATGCCTGAAAACAGGACATGCAGTCAGTACAACAGATTGCACAGAGAGGCTGTGCTGTCTCCATCTTCAGAAGTTTTAAAGCCCTGACTGATCAAAGCCCTGAGCAACATGATCTGAACTGCACTAGAGACCTTCTGAGGTCCCTTCCAACCTCAGTGATTGAATGAGTTTCTGAGTATGGGGGAAGGAGGTGGAGGAGTGTGAAGGGTGCTCTAATGAAACAGGGTATTCACAACATCAAGTACTGCATTAAGAACAGAGGATTTACAAGTGTTTGTGTAATGTAGCACTTCTCTCAGTTTACCTATATGATGTTCCTTGATTTATCAGAATGATAGATCAGAATGACTGAAATTAAAGCAAAGGAGATGTAAGAAGGCAAATAAAAGTAGCAGATATAAATTCCCTGGTGGACTGAATACCAAAAGGTCATTAGAAATGCTTCTGGCTTGAGACCTGGTAGGTTGGAAACATTTATAATGAATCAAACTAAATATCTGAGATTTGATGGTCAAAGGTCAAGAGAACCTTAAAGATACTAGTCAAATCTTGTCAGTGAGTACAGGTGGAGGATAAGTAGTTGATTGAGATGTCAAGAGTGTCACTGACTTTGAGACGAGGAACGTGCTTCAACAGTGCAGGCTGTCCCTCCCAACCCAGAGACTGGGGTCACCAGGCTAACAACATCTTAATAAACCTTGACAGGAATGATAAAGGTTTCAGAGAAATATATAGAAAACTCCTGCATCCCCACCCCCCTCCAGTTCATTTCCTCAGCGTGTCTCATACCTTTTTAGATGAAAGAATAAAAGTAATCCACTTTGTAGAAAATGTCTGTTAAACACCTTAAACAGCTCACTATATACTGTCTCTGAAAAGGTAATTCATGGAGCGTTAAGCTCCACTGAGTGTGTTGCATTGTCACAAGTGGAGACCTGTGTCTCAGAGTGGCTGTAAGTCTGGGTCTGCTCTCGAGAAAGCTGAGACCTGTCACCTGAGTAGCTCATTGAAACAGAAGGAGAATTTTATCCGTAATAACGTGAGTTAAGTCATGCATACCAGGTATATTAATTTTACTGAAACACTATTCTAAAGCTGTAGTCCTCCTGCTATTATGGCATGCTGAGAAACAAAGTGTGTTCACAGGTCCTTAGGAAAGTTGAGATAAGCCTCACAGGTAGCTGGAGAGGCACATTTAACATGGAGAGATTGACATGATCTTCAGATCCCTGAGGTATCATTTGGTCATTGCCCTTGAGTGATGGTCCCCTTCAAAGAGAAAAACATCCTTGTGCTGATCCACCAGGAGAAAAACCCTGTCCCAGGTGTGGCCTAAACAAGTAAGTGTAAAACAACGACTTATTTTGATGTAATGTAATAATAATTTTTACATTTTCTACTTATTAGTAAATGGATTTTTTTTTTTTTTTTTGAGTTTTAAATTCTGCTGCACAATATAACGTGATTTTTAAAATGGGTCACACATAAAGCAGAAAAATCCTCCATTGTTGTTTCAAATTAGTAAAGCCCAACTGTTTTTGCACAACGTGAAAACAAGTTTTGAGTAGTTTCTGATAGTTTTCTTCTCATTTTTAGAGTGAAAAAGACAAAGTTTTAATTAAATAAGAAATCTGGCAGGCAATTTCTTGGTCATTAATCTGGTCTGGTGCTTTCTGCTATTTGTATAAAAAATGGCTTTGTACAATTATGAAATTCATTCCTAATAAATGACCAATACTTATGTAGGTTTAATAGACTCAAGCCTCTAGTACATGGAAAGCAGGCAAAGGCTTTGGAAATAATTGTGTTCCTCACTGCATGACAAAGAGTTCCAGTATGATATCAGCTGAGCATCCTAACCCTGTGATTTTCATGGTTATCCCAACAGACTTTTTTCATAGCCCAGTATAAATCAGGTCAGTTCTGTCACATAGAAAAATACTGCAATATGGGGAAATGAGTATTTTACAATCTCAAATGTTTTATGTTCTTGTGAAAATTCTTTACGAAACACAGAGATGAAGCCAATAAGGTTTAATCATTAACCATCTGGATTCTGAATGAGGAAAACTACCTTGCCAAGATCATTTTAAGATGCTTTATGCATATAAGGACTTCATACTGCAGTCTACCCCCTGGGTTTTGCAAGTGTTATCTCAGATCGTGGATCTCCGTGTGAACTATTTTGCTGGGTTTTTTTCTATTTTAATATATAACCAGCGCTTATGGAATTTGATAGACCCACGGAGAAGAACTTGTATATTAGTCTTCTGAACATCATAGTCAACGCATAGGCCTGAAATAGCTCTATTCAATCCAGCTCAGCATTTCTATACAACACAGCATTCGGTACTGTAGTTATATCCTAAGCAGTCTGAGCTTTACAAAATAGGTTTCTTGTTCAGTCTTGCTGGCAGTCACCTTCTTCTCAAAATTAACTCAAAATTCTAGTGCAGCCACAATTAATTTTGTAAAAATGTACCAAATAAGGAGTTAGGTAGCTCCATTTCTGACTGATACTCTAATTCTTCATTCTACTTCCTTATGTCAGTGTTTACAAGTGCAGATTTTCACTGTCTTCTACCCCTTGTAGGATTATGGAAGCAGAGACGTTCTATTTTAAAGAACTCTGGTGCAAGGAAATTGCAGTAATAATCTAGAGCATGTTTAATGCTTAGGGAAAAGGAGACATGAGTTACCTAATGATGATCTGAGAGCTCAACAGTTAGACATCTCACCATCATTAGAACCAGAATTTCTCCTCTCTTGCTTACTGGGACACATTTATTGACTGCATCCTCTCTGAGTTAATATAGTGGTTTTAGACTTTTTAGGATACTGGAGCTCAGTGGATCTTGGACCATGAAGTTGGCACAGCAGAGCCGTAATCTTCTTCCAGAAGTCCAAGAAACAGATTTTTCCAACATAGGAAATGCCTGGGGATTACACAAGGTTGTAAATTAGACTGTTGCTCTATGTGTGGCTTTTAACAAGATGTCAAGGCCTTACTAGAATTTTGAAGAGACAATGGCTTTTCCTTTGTGATAAAGGAAAAAAGTAAATAAATATAGGGTGATAGGTGAAGGGCTGTTATTGTTTACGAACCACACTGGAGTTTTCATTCAGAAATTGAGCTCCTAATGCATGAGAATGCATGTAAATACAAATAATAACACTGTCAGTCATGTCTCTCCTGACTACCTGTAGGTGTTTACATTTACATTTTGCAGGGAAAAATACACTTTCACCACCCAGGGAGACTTTTTAAACATATGTAATTTTTTTCTGAGTGTTGGAAACCTGTTTCTGCTGTTTAATTTTTTTCCTTCCAAGGACAAAAATATGTTTTAAGAAATACCTAATGGGTAAATACACTTAATCTAAAAGCTGAAGGTTGTGCATTCATATTTTGGCTTGAGGGAGGATCTCAAATATGTAAAAACCCAAGGAGCAAACGCCTTCAAATCTTCCAGTTAATGTTTACCCCCAGGTCTAATTGATCTTTAACCTTTCAAATTGCTTTAAGATTTTCAACTGTCTGGGAAAGGAAAATCTTCAGGGAACTACATCTCCATTGTCCTGTAAACTCCTTTAAGAAAGAACTTTTAGTATATTTCTTTTATCCTGGGGGTCATCTGGTCCATGGGTGTTTCCCTCCAGTTTGTGTATTTGTTAAGGGCAGGTGGAAAGTAATGACAGTATGAAAAAATCTGGTTTATTTACATGATTTTGTTACCTCTAGCAAACATGGTAATTTTTGATGGAGTGTATATTTGACGTTTTTTGTTAGTAGTTTTATGTTATGTTCTGTCAAGTAGGATGACTGAATCGGGTGGAAGAGCAACTGATTGTGAAAAGTTGCAAGGGAGGGCATAAAATTGCCATTGAGTGTCATCCAGGCCTTAGGGGCAATGGGAAGGAGTTCCCAAGGCCCAACAAGGAGCGTGTTCATTAACATGTTCATTAATCATTCATTAACAGTCAGAAGGTTTCTGAGTGATGGAAATTATATCTGGAAGCAAGAACAGAATGGCAATTCAATCTGGAAGTCAGAATGGGAAAGGGAGAGTTGCTTTTCCCATCTTCACTGACAGTTGACTGCATCTTTGCATTCTCTGTGCTGCAGAGCAGTGCATAAATCTTTTTTATTTTCTGTTGTATTACCCAGTGGCAAAAGTCTTGAGTTCATGTAAAATTTATTATTCTGGATTATATTCTGCTAAAGAATTTTGACTGGAAAACACTCAGTTCTTTCCGTCTAAGATCAAGGTTTAGACAAATCTATCATAAAACTCCCATTGACTTGGAAAACTGTCACAATATTGTTGCTAGGTTTTAAATCCTGAAATTACAAGTATTTTAGATATAAAAACAAATTTTGTCCTCTACCTTGTAGAACTTGGATTTGAGATCTCCCAAAAATATTTTATCAGTTTTTTGGAAGACCTAGTAAAGCAATGATCAGTGCCAACTGACAGTGTAAAGTACCCTGTGCCTTTCTTTTGATACTAATACTGGTTTTGTCAGTGCCAGTCTTGTACAGGTTTAAGTACAGAATAAGGCACCACTTTGTGAAGGTGAGGGACCCACCATGCCTTCCATTTTCAATTCTTGATATAAAGTTTGATTAATCACTCCAAAAAGCAATGACTATTGCTATTTGTTGTCAGTATGTTGAGTACACTTTGTTTACAAATATGATAATCTATGTCACGATGTCCTAAAAGCAATCTGAAAATTAACCTTTTCTTTCTAGCAAATGCTTCATAACTTCCTTCTTCCCCATCCCTCCAAGAAGGAGTGTCTTCATTTTCACAAGGCTTAATACCTTTATGTCACATGAAATCTCCTGCAGTTCAAAGGGAGGGAATAATTCTATTCGTCATGCATACAACACAGGAGTAACAACCTGCTCTTTGTCTCATACAAGTACCAGCTGTAGAAGGATTGAGGAAGACCTGACTGGACATGCACACACAGGTGGTGTGTTGAGGAAGAATGAGATTTTCAAAATAATACTAATTTTCAATTTTTTTCTAGAATATATATAATTAAAGAAAATCAAATTTCCCATGTATGTAAGCCTTACAGATATAACCTCCCATGTGACTGCTCACGTGGCAGCGATTGTATCTGGAGACTTCACGGGGATTGTTCAGGAAGACTTGATACTATTTTATCTCCTGAGTAAGAAAAGGAGCCAGAGCTACAAGACCTCTGACAGTGATGAGAGAAGACTTGTAGCTCCTCATCCCTTGTTTTCTGTTAGCTGCTCCTGCACAAAAAAAAAAGCTTTTTCATGTGAATGGCCATAATAATAATTTCTCATGCCAACGATGTCATAATTTCATTAAATATTAAGACTTTTATATTCTTGTAAGGAAAAGCCACTCAATTCATTAGTTTACACTAAATCAGGATTAAAGTGGTTTATTGATTTAGTAACAATATGCCACTAACCGTCAACAAGAAACTGTGCAAGCATCATAACTAACGGCAATGCAACAGATAAACAATTCTAGACACTTAACAAAATGTTAATGAACACCTACAGGGTTCCCAAGGCTCTTCTATAATCAATACCCAAAAGATCCAATTCTTCTCCATATTCACACAGACTCCACCTCCCCTTCCCTTCTGGAGCAAGACCCTCTCAAGAAAGCTCTGCATTTTTAATTCAGACACTGTTGACATTCTCACTCTTATCTTACCAGTTGTTGTTATCCAGCCCTTTTGCCAGGGGTGGGTCTTGGGATTGACCATCACACAGGTCTTCCTGCTTAGTATTTCATCTTCCTATCTTCCAGATATGGGTTAATTCACCTCTATTCCATTTTTTTTTTGTTTCAGGTGCTTTTTTTGCTTTAATAAGTTTTTTGTAACTATTGTCCAAATTCTATCTTTTCCTGTCAGTCTGTCCTTTTTTGATATTTCTGATCAGTTTTTCCAGACAATTCTCAGAGCAACAGCAGCAGTGTGTAGTTGTGGTGTTGGGCTTTAATGTGATACTTTAAAAAAAAAAAATTATTATTGTATAGACTTCTCTGGCCACCACACAGAACAATGTGAGGGACAGAAGACTGGGTAGAAGAGGGAGACAGCAAAAGTCTCTGAAGTGCTGACTTTTCCCACAGAACTGTGGGGAAATACAGTGTTCTTGTAAACATATTGACAGATCAGCAGAAGCAGTTCAGTGCCATATTAAGCGTTAAAGACAAATTCTATTGATAAATAATTTGTACTAGACTCACACATGCAGCCTGTTAGGTTATTGGACACATCTCTAATGTAAAAATAATGCTCATGTTGTGCAAAGCTCAAAGTGTTCGGAGATTGGCAGTAAGTTGTGATGAAAATTTCTTAAGTATTGTCTGAACAGCTGAAAGCTCAGATGATTTTTAAAGCATGAGATTTCTTCAGGAATCCTTGTGTGGTTTTTTTTGCTGTTTCTGATGCAAAGAAAGAGAATTCTCAGGCTTCAAAATTCATATTCTCCTCAAAAAAACCAAACAGCATTTTTGAATGTACTTTTAATCGATTCTTATTGAGGAATAAAGCAAATTACTGAAGTAATATTTACATTCATTCGCACAAGGTTATGAAGTGAAATGGTAGTTATCCATGGTAGTCCAGAAAGAGAACATGACACAGTTGCTGATTTTGGAAGGCATCTCTGGAACTTGTCTAGTCCAACCCGACCCGCCTGCTCAAGCAGGGTCAGCTAGGGCTGGTTGTCCAGGACAGCTGGTTTTTTTACATATCCAAGAATGGAGATATTACAACATTGCTGGGCAACCTGTTCCACTTTTTGATTGCTTTTACAGGAAAAATGTGGCTTCTTATCTTCAGACAGAATTTCATGGGTTTCAATGCCATCAGGTTTTTATATGTATATATAAGCTTACTCTGAGCCTTCTTTTCTCCAGGCTGAACAGTCCCAGCTCTCTCAGCCTCTCCATGTGTGAAAGATGCTCCAGCCCTTCTAAGAGGAAAAACTGCACTCTTAGGAACATATTCTTAATGTACTCTCTGAAAAAGAGCTGTAGGCCATGCCATTTGCCTCCCTCAAATCATTCACTTACAAAAGCATTTTCATGTTCTACACTATCTTTTTCTATAAACATTTACATCCTATAATGTGCATATTCCTCCACCTTCACCTCCTTTCTGCTGCAAATTACTATTCATGATTGTTTTAACATATTATTTCTAATATTTGTGACCTCTACTATGATTTCTTATTCAAAACACAATCATTGATAGCATACTAGTCTTTATCTCTTCAGATCTCTCTATAGATCATAACTTTCCCATCATAAATTTGATTTCAAGTAAATGTATCAATAGTCCTACAGAAAAATTTATTTGTTGTTTTTATTGATTAGTTTTCCTCAAATATTGATGGTCATCATTCATCATAAACTATTTTAAAATATTTTGGTTTCAGTCTGTATTAGGAGTTCATAGAAGAAAAAGAATTAGTCTTTTATTATCTAATGATGTAGTGATAATGATGATTTAAAGATCTTTTATATAAAGTTCAGTTCTGAAGACAGACCTCTGTATTTCTTTAGATCCTGGAAATTTGCAAAACTTGGTCTGTTCTCCGATGTAAGGAGCTTCCACTCAGATATATTATGTTTCATCCTTGATATTTTAGTCATCATAATTCATAAGCATAGAAAGACTCCTGGTCATTTCCTTTTCCCTCATTCTTCCAAAGTAGCCAGCTTACCTGGAAGTACCAATGAATCTCTGTTCTCCTTGAAGAGATCTTTATTCCAGCAGGGTCCTGCAGTAGTCTAATTCACAAAAACCCCACAATTTTTCTCCAAGCACTAGTATTAGCCAAAGCTGGCCAAAATGTTGAAGGAGTAATTAGTTTTAATACTTTGAAGATAGCACTGCTAAAATTGTCTATTTGGTCCCAGATTTGCTGGAGAGTATATTATGCTGATGTAACTGCTCATGGGTATGTGGAACAAGAACGTACTAGCTCCACTGAAAATGTCCTTACTGGTTGTACAGTTGACTAACCATTTAATGACGACGTATTTCTTCCTTAACATCATTTTTTTTGAAAAAAATTTAAAGGAAACTTTTAACATTTTTCACAAAATTAAAAACATTCAGCTACAAATAGACATAAATGCTTGGCAAAATCTGGATAAAAATAGATGATTTTTTTTTCTGATTGGGAAAAAGTTGTCTTAACTTGTACTATTTATTCGTGGTTCTATTGGAATTGACTTGCTTTCACAGAATTTTAAAAGGGATAATACGTGAAAGAATCTTTTGCCCGTTCAAAATATTTTACATTCTATAGAATCATTATAGGCTATGATGTTTAAAGAACTTTGGATGATGTTAGTGACACCATTATGTGGAGCAACTCCTGGTATGTCCTAATATAGGAGTTGAAATATTTTATTTTACTTTCATTTGTAAAGAGCTTCCACAACATCAATAAAGTCAATAGATTGTCCTTCCTGATTTAAAAGTCTTATTTGTTTTCTTTTCAGAGTGTCTTTGCAGATTGTGGATTGTAATGAATAGGTTTGAAATTTTGACACTGATGGGTAAAATGTGTCAAACGGTTCATGCACTTGTACCGCTGACATGACGTGCCATAATAGAAAAATACTTAAATGACAAATAATATTTTGAATGAGGTTTTACATTCTCAAATGAAATCCCTTTAACTGTCATCCTCAAGCTAGTTCAGAAGCAAAACAAATGTAAAAATATTGATTTCCCACAAAACATACTGTGAGTTTCAACCTGCTATAACTTATATATCAATCAGTAGGTTGGGACTAAATGTTTATGTGTCTGTCAGTGGTTTTAGGGATTTTTATTATTATAAAAAAATTACAAATGTTTGTGGTTTTTTTTTTTAAACAGACATGCAGTATATACAAATTCATTTCTCACACATCAGTTGCCTCACTGTCACAACTCACAGGCATATGTGAAAGGAATACTTTTCTATAACTCACAGCTGGAAAGGAATGCAACCATCCTTTGTGCAGCGAGGTGTACAGAGGATGGGGAAGGGTACAGGCAGAGCAGGACATCAAGGCCCAGTTCTGGAGGGTGAGAAGATGGTGAAAGTGTGTGGGTTAGATCTTCTGCCTGGAGTGGCTGGTGAATTCACAGTCCTGGAGAAACTGGGGCTGAATCCTAAGGCAAAGCATGAGGAGGGTGTGTATAATACAGGAAGCTATAAAGGCATGTGCTGCTTCTGCTCTGTGATCATACGCAAGGCAACCTTGATAAGGAGAGAATAGATTTTTTCCTCCCATACATTCTCTCTACCCCTTTGCAAGGCAAATAGTAGGAAGTAGGTGGACCTGCTGTATTCTGATGAGGATTATATGTTGAGAGTGTAGAGACCTGGAGTCATGTCTCTTGAGGGACCTGTCATGGTCATAGTGCCTGAGATGAGTGTGCTGCCAGCCAAGGCAACTCAGCTGTGTTCTCTGCACTGCCTCTGCACCTGCCTTGGCCCTGCGTGGGGGCACATTGGCTGCTCACAGGTAAGAGGAGCAGGTCAGTCTTCTTGGGCTTTTTTGTATATCAAGCTACAGATGTCATGGTCAAAGAAAGGTGGTGCTAGTGAGGGCAGATATCTCAACAGTTGTGGATGCTGAAAAGCTGCTGGCAGAGGGATTTTCTCAGGGTCTCACAATATTCGGTGAGAGTCCTGCCTTTCCCACCAGTGTTATGAGAAACAGTAGGATGGTTTTTGTAAGCTGGACCAACACCAGCCAGTTCTGTTTCAGTGAGGTTCTCACTTTTCTATAAAGTGCATCTTATCTGGTTTCCTCTTTATGGAGTTAACTGCTCAATATTAAAATATTTTATTAGAAGAAAGTGGATTACGTACAGTTTTCTAGGGAAGTTCTAGATGTTTCTAGGCAAAGGAGAACACTTGAGATTTAAGAAACATAGTTCAATGAAATTCCTAGCCATTTTTTCCCTTCCAGCATCTTGTTTTAAACAGGGAAGTATTTCTGTGAATGAAAGCAATGAAATTGCATGCTTGCTTAAGTAGCTCATTGAACCAGGTCGTAATGAATAAGCAGAGTGACATTGTTCTGCTTTTGTTTCATGAAGAGGGTGGCTGTCATTGCTCATCTGCATTTTTATACCCAGTTTTATGATCTGCATTTGCGAGTGCATCTCCTATTCTTAAAGCTTCATCAGTAATTCTTGTAATAACAATTCTGGGTAGACATTAATCATTTTGTCACACTTGTTGAAGTCTTTATGTATCGCTTTTCCTCTTTGAAAGACACATTTTAATCCATGTGCAAGTCATTTTGGGACCACTCAAAACCTAAAAACAGATCAGAGAAACCTAGAAATATATTTTTGGTGGCACAGTTCATGTAGCAATAATTCTAACAGAAATTCATACAGACCTTCATACGGACCACAATCCAATTTTTAATGATTCATAACTAACTTCAGGAGGTAATTTATTCACTTTGAATAAATTGGCCAGCTAGGCCCATATATGATGTGACATGGAGAAAATTGTCCAGAAAGATGTATTTTTGATCAAATTAGTAGTTAACATTGATTAGTGTGTTACAATGATGACCCAAAGATATGTGAGTGGCACTGCCAGAGACCTTCATTAACATGATCTATAGTTTCAATATTCGTGATAATAAAATAGTCTTTCTATAGTATCTTCAGAAAAAAAAAAATCTAAGTAAAAATACCTTTTGAACATTTATGTTAATTAAATGATACTAGTAGCACTTCAGCATTTTATGCTGTGTTTTAAATATGCACATTCAATTCTATTTTTATCAACACTACATAATGTTGTAGTTGTTTTTATTTTCCGTAATTTAATTTTAACTTTAGTGTCCTCTCTCGTAATATTTCTGTGGCATAGTGCCACCTTGGGGATGCTGCAAGCATCTGAAGGGACACAAGCCAAACACAGACTCTGAAAGAGAATCCAAAGTTTTTTGCTGCACTATGTTGTTGGTGTAGGACTCTGAAAATAAATGTAGCTGAAATCTTTGATTGTCTCAGCTACTGAGAGAATCACAGCTAATGGCATGCCTACAGAACCCACTGCAAACTCTTGAATACAGCAGGTTAGCCAATATTTTAAGTGAGTGAATTCTGGAGTCCATGACAATTGAGAATCTCAGGTTTTTCTTTAAAAAAGCACACTTATCACTCCCCTAATTGAAAAGAAATACTGATATGATTCCAAAAAGCTTGGAAGCTTGAAGGGAAATTGTATTATTTTAAAGACAATGTAACTATTTTGGCGAATCTTCATCCTGATTTCCAGTAACTGGTAGATTTATAAAGAGACATTTTAAATTCTCAGTGTGTAGAAGAAGAGCACAAATGCAGCAACATTGTTTTAGTTGCATTCTTGTCATTTTTTACCTTGACCTTTATTAGTAGTTGTCAGAAGCTCAGAGCATAATTTGAATTTTCATCACTCTGTCTCAGTGCCTCCTTCATTCCCCAAAGCAAAGGCAGCTGAATCTGCTGACAGATACATGTAGTAGGTGCATGGGCTGTCATTCTCTTCAGAACATTTCAGGGCTTTGTGCCCTATGGCACAGGCATAGAGAGGGGACATTGCTCTATCACCAAAAGCAAAACCTCGATGTTGCTGTATATTTGTTTGTGTAACATGAAGAAATATTCCATTCCATGGAGAGTGCATGTCAGTCCTATGGGTAGACATTTATCAACACAGATATGTGCAGCAAAATACAGAGCCATATCCTGAAGCACAAGAGATGGCTGAGAACTTCCAGCCTGAAATGATTAGTCCTTCTGCTGATGGGTTTGCTGTTGACTGAAGGGCTGAGACAGCTCTGATTTCAGAGATTAGCCCTTTAAGCAGCAGCTTTGGAGAACACCGTCCTGCCCTTTCCACCTGCAGCTGCTTCCTTTTCCTCTTAGCTTAGCAGCTCTGTAATATGGACTTGAGGCAGAAATTGCTGCGGTGGCTCTAAGATTACATCTAGCTTGTGGAAGTGGAAGATGAGAGGTAGGATGTCTTACACACTAGACACTAAAGAGAACAACAGGGCCCCAGAAGACAGAGTAGGGAGGGAGAAGACAACTTATGCTTCATCCTCAAGCCTCTCCTTATGTTATCTTTGTGCCACAGCCTCATTATTGACTTCCCTTAATCTTTCTTGCCTCCTCTCTCCTTTCCAGAAACCTGTGCTTGTAATGTAAAAAAAAAAAAAAGTTTTACTGTCTTAAAAACTTTTGAAATGCTGAATTATATAATTCCTTGAGCTGACTCTGGGATGATGCTAACTACATGATTTACATTTATTCCTGTACTAAAACAATCTCATCACTGTGTCACAAGAAAGGGTTACTGAATGCTTGATCATTGGTTGGACCATGTGAAACATTAAGGGGAAGTTAAGAAGAACTTGTGCTTGGATATGAGAAGGGAAAGATGAGAGTGCTAAGATTACAAAGCTGTGGTGTAAATCATAGAATCATTTAGGTTGGAAAAGACCTTTATGATCATCAAGTCCAACCATTAACTCAGCACTGCCAGGTCACTACTAAGCTATGCCCATCAGCACCAAATCTATACATGAATTAAGTACCTCCAGGAATGGGGACTCCACCACTGCCCTGGGCAGCCTGGGCTAAGCCTTGACAACCTTTCTGGGGAAGAAATTGTTCCTAATGTCCAACCTAAACCTTCCCTGGTGCAACTTGAGGCCTTTTCGTCTTGTCATATCATTTGTTCCTTGGGAAAAGAGGCCACCCTCACCTGACTCCAACTCCAGGGAGTTGTTGAGAGCAAGAAGGTCCTGACCCTTCTTTTCTGCAGGATAAACAACCCCAGGTCCCTCAGCTACTCCTCATAAGACTTGTTCTCTAAACCCTTCACAAGCTTCATTGCCCTTTTTTGGACATGCTTCAGCACCTCAATGTCCTTCTTGGAGTGAGGGTCCCAAACCTGAACCCAGGGTTCCAAGTGCAGCCTCACCAGTGCCACCAAGCACAGGGGGACAGTCTCTGCTGGTCACACTGCTCGTGGCCACCCGGGCACACCCTGGCTCACCGTCAGGTGCCTGGCAACTAACACTCCCTGGTCTTTCTTGGCCAAGCACTTTCCAGCCACTCTTCCTCAGGCCTGGAGCAGTGCAGCTGGTTGTTGTGACCCAAGCGCAGGACCCAGCACTTGAACTTGTTGAACCTCATAATACTGGTGTCAGCCCATTGATCCAGCCTGGTCAGATCACTCTGGAGAGTCTTCCCACCCTCCAGCAGATCAACACTCCTGCCCAACTTGATGTCATCTGCAAACTTACTGAAGGTGCCTCAATCCCCTCGTCCAGATCACTGAAAATATTAAAGAGAACTGGCCCAAATAGTGAGCCCTGGGGAGCACCACTTGTGACTGACCATCAGCTGGATTTAGCTCCATTCTCCACCATACTTTGGGCCCAGCCATCCAAACAGATTTTTACCAGGCAAAGAGTGCACGCATTTCAGGCATGAAGGCCCATTTCTCTGAGAGAATGCCATGGGAAGTGGTGTCAAAGTATCTACTAAAGTCCAGATAAAGATCATCCACAGACTTTTCCTCACACGATTAATAGTCTACCTTGTCATAGAAGGAGACCAATTTAGACAATCAGGACCTGCTTTTCATGAACCCATGCTGACTGGGCCTGATCCTTTTCTCCCAGCTGCCTATACAGTATTTATCTGTCTCTTCATTCTGGTTGGTGGGCTGTAACAGACTCCTACTGTGATATCTGCCTTTTTGGCCTTCCTCCGTATTTCTACCCATAAATGCTCAAACCTACCATCATCATCATCAAGCTGGAGACATTCAAAACACTATCATAGAGAGCTACCCCACTGCCTCTCCTTCCTGCCCTATCCCTTCCAAAGAGCGTATATCCATCCGTTGCAGCACTTCAGTTGTGTGAGTCATTCCACCGTGTTGCTGTGATGGCACTGCAGCATCATCTCCCTGTTGGAGCAAAGTTTTGGTTGGAAAGATACAGGTCCCAGTGAAAAAAATGTGTTAGAAGACTGACAGTGATTTAGCTGTTGTTTTATGATGAATGACTTGGAGGAAGAATTGCAAGAAACAACATGGGTTAAAATGAAAAAGCTAGTGAGCAGCACCTGAGCATTTAGAAACCAGGAGGAGATACTTGCCTTACTGTATGGCCTGTATCGCAGGTCAACAAGAAAGCTGAGTGTGTGGGAAAGCTTTGATTGATTCATTATCAACACAATGTTGAGGGTGAGGATGTCTATCAATTGTCCAGGCATAATTTGTTCCTTAGAAATTAAACAATGATGAAGTTAAACAGTAAAACTCCTATAGAAATTTTAGTATATATTTATCTTTTTATCCTCCACAATAGTTCTATAAATTGTGGTCATGCATAAAATAGAAACTGTGTCTGGGGGAGCAGGAGGAAGCAAATGTGGAAGGGTAAAAAGAGCAGCACCCAGAGGTTGTGGCAGAAAGAAAGAAACATTGATGTCTGCCCGCAAACCAGCTCGAAGTGCTGCTCCTGAATCCTGTTGTAGGTATATATAATTATCTAGCCGTCATCTGCTTAATTTAAAGTTCTGACATATAATTTTCCTTTTAAAATTATGAAAGCTCTGGTATTTATAGATAAGGTTTTCAAAAACCTTTGGATGTCAGAAAGAAACTAAAGTTTTGTACCACGTGACTGTATCACGTGACCAAGTGTCTGTGAAATTCCCATTAAAACCATCACATGTAAGTATCCAAAATGCAAAGACAGCTTAGAAAATTCCTCTAGATACCTATCTAAGTAAGTCAGTGATCTGAACAACTTGCTCTTTGGTGGGTGTTCTAGAATGATTTTGTCTTAAGAAACAAAACAAATTAAACTGTCTTTTTATATGGAAGCAAATCTGTTTTCCTTTCTAATTTATAGAGCTATTTCAACCATGATGTCTCTGTTTTCACAGTTCAGGAGATTATTCTGCAATATTAACAAATGTTTAATCATAGTAAATTAGAGTTTGTTCTCCAAAACAAATGAGAAATTGTTACAATTAAATAAAGCATTTGCAACTGCTATTATTTAAAAATTACTTAGGAGTCTCTTATCAGGCTTTATTAGAGAATTTGTACTAGGCATTTACCATACTGTGGTGCATACTTCTCAACTCAATTGTTCCGCATGTAACACTTGAGAGTTGAAGTACAGTTTAAGTGCATATCAAAATATGATTAATGACACAAACTAGTATCACAAAGAGTACTTAAGTCATAAGGTGGAAAATGGGCAACAGCCAGAGCAATTTCACAATTTATATGCTGAGTAACACTTAATTATGCAAATATTCCCGATGCCTTTTGTTGATGTAGTTACTAAAATTATGCTAGCAATAGGTCAAGGAACCCGTATTAAGCTCTGTGAATATTGATGTAATATAAGATGAATTTATTAATTATAAGAGAGAAGAATTCACTTGCTGCAAAGTAGGATGCTGATAAAGTATAGAATGTAATGGCAATGTTAATTTTGACAATTCCTCCTTCTCTGTCATTAATAGTGTGTTGAAAATCCCTGATGTGAAATGATTTTATGATGTCATTATATTGTTTAAAGACCTTACAGTTACATTTAATGTGTGATTCATTTTCTTCTCTTCTGCTGCAATGAAAATGGCAAAGAAGAAATGGACCTTGGTGTGACTGTAATTTATTTTCAGGAGATGATGCTGGTTTTTGTACAGTGTCATATTCAAACTGAATATACATACATAGATGCATCTACAATATGTGTATGAGCATGTACTGGTTTTGATTTGGTTTTGGACTTTTTTTGCACCAGAGAAGTAGAGATTGCAGTGATGGAGTGTTTAAAAGACTTAAAATCCAGGCCAGTTTCAAACTTCAAAATGTACAATAATATCCATATTAATTAAGTATATACATCATAAACTGTTAGTTCTTATTAATCATTATCACCATATCAAACAATTATCAAGATTATCCAAAGTTACCTGTATATATATGATACCAGGGAAGTGATGCTGTTACGCTCACTGCTATGGTCCTTGATAGTTTTAGTCATCAAGGTCAAACTGATCAGGCTGGAGGTCTTTTGGTAAAGGGGAGGTGGAATCCAAGTGGGCATTTTCTTCCCCATAACTGTTATTTAGGATTCTTAGCCACCTTCTAAATAGAAAAGAGGTGATCTCCTCATGAGCCAATATCATTTCTCCTATTTTAAGTTTCAGAAACTGCACAGAAAATGTTAGGCATCTTTCTTGCTTGTTCTGCTGCATCCATTCTGGTCCCATCAGATATCTTGCCTGCTTGTGTGCCATCCCTTGTTCCTATCTTGCAAATTTTACCACTTACACTTTTTTCCACACTGGGCGACTGTAACATTAACCTCAGTTTGGCCCATATAGATTGATTATTTGATCTTTCTATATTAATGCTCACCTGTGCTACAAAATGCTTATAGAGGAATATTCAACTGGTGATTACAAAATGACAAATTATTTATATACTGTCACTATTTATGCTGGTTTTGTGTGTTTCTGTCCAGTTTCAAGGCAATTAAATGTTAATTTATCTTGCCTGGTGTGCTTCTACTTTATTGGCCCAAAAAACTGTTTCACCTACAGAAGCTTGCTGAAAATTATATAGTCCATGGCTGCCTCTCAATATATTGAATATTTATGCAAGCAGACCTTTGGGACTAGGACTATGTGTTATTATTCTAATTCAAAGATTCAGAATAAAATCAGTTCTTGGTGTTGAGGACTTTTCTAGAGGAGTTTGTGCTATTTAAAAACAATGTGGTATGACATGAATCATGATTTGATAGTTTATGAGATTTGAAAATGTGAGATATTTACAAAATCCTACTACATGCAATAAACATATGAAAGTGGCTTGCAGGAAAACACTCACGATGGATCAGAAATTCATGTTCCACTCCTAATTTGTACCTCTCAATAATTAGGAATGTCTAGTCTTCTTACCTGATAAGGTGTATCCTATAAATATTCATATTATTGTCAAAGTAAATCATGTCTTGTAATACAGAGAACAAAAGGATCTTTGTGAATGGCTGAAGATGATAAAAATAAATTTTGTTTTTACATTTCCTCTCTACTTATAATACTGGCTGGTATCTGGGGCATTTCCTGCTGACTGACTTCTTCCCAGCCATGTATTTTGAATTATCCAACAGCTTCTGCACTAGCACAGCCATGTTACTGATTAATGTGACCATAGTCACAGCAAGGGGAGCTCACTTGAATCATTATTAGCTTTCCAAGTAGTCTGGGAAGGTTGGTGATCCTTGAATTAGCTTTTAGGAAATTCAGTGTCCAGCATCAGGAACATCAGGTTGTGTATGAACTTTAGCTCTAGCTAGAGAGTTGTATACTAACAAGAGGTGCTTATATTTACTTTTTCTCATAGGATCAATGATAGCTTGCTATATTTAAAGCACTGGTTTATGAGAGACTGTGAACAGCTAAGAAACACAGTGAATCAGATTCCATTTATTTTCTAGATATGTGAGCTGGTTTTAGAATTCCTTGATAACTGTAGAGCTGGGTCCACCACAGCTGTCATCAACCTTATTGGTGGTTTTAATTGTAAGTAAACGTAAAGCAAACACAAATCCCAAATATTAGAAGCACAACTTAGCCCTCATTATTTTCCCGTTTTCCCTGAATTCGTGAATATCAGTGGAGATTATCCTTTCTTCAGGTCTTCAGATCTTTAACTTTCTCTCTTTGCTTTACCCTGTTTTGAAATAAAAGAGTGAAAGAAAGATATTTTCCTCTTCACATCTGTCTTTTAACCATGCACTCCAGAACTAATGCAAATAAAGCCAGTATACTAGCTTTTCCATTGTTGTCTTCATGGAAGTTTGGTGTTTTCATGGGGACAGCCTCTGCAGCTTTTGCTTTCTGCCGGTGTGTCACAGTGCAGCCGTGGATATGGAACACAAGGACAGAGGCATGAAAAACATTTAACATCTGCCCAAGACATCATATTTCATCACAGTTTGCTGTGACATCTGATTGATTAGTGTGGATGCAGTTATGCCAGGTAAATAGGTGAGTCTATGCTTAATTTAAATACTTGTTTTATTGACTAAATTTAGGGACATAATAGCAATAATTAATAAAACACTACTACTGAATAATACTAAATCCTTAACAATGGCAAATAACAACTGACTCACATCAGACACTGATCAGGAGAGCTGTACTGACTACTGTCCATGTGTAGACACAATACTTTGCTTATTCTGTTCTGTGTCCAGTAAAGACAAAGTGCCAGTGTTTTAATGTAGCAGTCAGGTCTTTGGGTGGCTGTTTCTGTAGAGTTTTCAGAAAATCTTCCCCGAATTTGCTTTATCATACTGGGTTTACATCATTAGTCTCCATAAAGTCTCTCAAACTTTACTTTTGATGGTTTCATTCAACCAGTATCTTTTTTATTTACTCTTGTTACGTACTTCCTAAAATTATTTATGCTGCTAATCCACCAAACTCATCTGTTTAATTTTCATCTAGATTTTGCATCAATAATCGTGAAGCAAAACACTATATACTTCCTTCCACCAATATCCATTGCTTCCCTTTTCTTACAGCCACAAGGACTACAGCTCTAGAGATTACCATATGAACATTTCTCTCTTGCAAGGTCATAGCACCAAGAGAAGGTCATGCAGACTCCTCTGCAGGTATTTGAAGGGCAAATGTTAGAAAGATTAATACTAATTAACTTTCCTTTATTTTCAAATGGCTGGGATAATTCTCCTTGTGTTGCATTTGTGCAAGTTAATGTTGTTTAGTTGCTTTTATAATTAACAAAAACAAGGACACAGAAGATGCAGTAGCCTGGAAACAGTGGTTTTGTCATTCATGCTAATGCATGACTAGAAACATTTTTCTGGTTTTAGAAGGGCAGAGCTAAAAAAAAAAAAGCAATAGATATACTGTCTTGCCAGGGAAAATAATTGATTCAGTTGCTACTTAAGGAAAATTACGTCATTAACACAGAGCCTGAAGTACTATGCACAATTTGAAACTTGCTCTCACAGATCATTGAAGCTTTTCAAACTCAAGTTTCCTTTTCTCAATATGTCTGGTAGTAGCTGATCCTCCAAAAGTTCATACACAGCAAAAATGCTGTGCAGTTGCAATCACAGTCAAGGAGCATAGTTGCTCTAATTCTGTCCAGATTGATCGGTATAGCATTTTGTTATGCAGTACAGGTGTTCTGGTTTGACGTGTACCGTTAATTTTACCATTCCCATCATTTACCTTTGCATCGTGTCCTTCAGAATCAGGGAATCACAGACTGGTAGGAGTTGGAAGGAAGGGACTTCTAAAGATCATCTAGTCCAACCCCTGCCAGAGCAGGATGGCCTAGAGTAGATCACACAGGAACAAGTCCAGGCGGCTTTTGAAAGTCTCCAGAGAACAAGATTCCACCAAAGATTCCACCACCTCTCTCAGCAGACTGTTCCAGTGCTCTGTTACCCTCACAGTGAAGAACTGAAGAATTATATCCCCATGTTGAGGTTGAACCTCCTGTTTTCCAGTTTATGGCCATTGCCCCTCACCTTGTCACTGGACACCACTGAGAAGAGCCTGGACCCACCTTCCTGACACCCACCCTCTAGATATTTATAAACATTAATAAGATTCCCCCCTCAGCCTCCTCTTCTCCAAGCTAAACAGACTCAGCTCTCTCAGATTTTCCTCATATGGCACCTTAGTGGCCCTGCACTGGATAGTTCATACTGGTTTGTGCTGGAAAGACTTTACCATATAATCATAGACTTGTAGAATGTTAGGGGTTGCATGAAGTTATTCTTCCTCAGGTTCAGGACCTTGCAATAGCCTGTTCTCAGTCTGCTTGAGAATTTTCTGTGCTTTTCTTACTCAGTTAGTGTATGAAGAGGCACTTAACTTACAGTATAGCTACTTTATCTCCAATATGGGGGCAGATATTTCAGAAGATGTGAAGACATCAAAGCCTTTGTTATGATGGATATTTTTTTTTCTTTCTGTTTCTTATTTTCAACTGATGGATGCTATGGTCTTTGCAATATGTGTATAGGGAAGAGGAAGTTCATATTAGTTTTCATGACTACATTACATACAGGATTATTCAGAGTGATACTTGTAAGTAAAATTAGTGTAACTGAGTATTTTTTTAATCTCCAGATGTGTAGGATACTTTAGATTTTGATGTAGTATCATTAGAATTTTTTAAAATAAGTTCATATTTTTTCCAGTCAATGTGAGCAGAAAAGCCCATGAACATGAAGGACATTCCAATAATATAGAATTTCTGTGTTACAAGTTAATTATTTAGATAGAATGTGGATATGACTGACTAATAGCCTCTGCACCAAGACATGATTTTGATTAAATGGGCTACTCTTGGCATTACTCCAGCATAAATTTTCCCCTTTTTATTTCTTTTGCCAAAAGTGTAGAAGCAAAACAAAGACATGGAAAAGTTCCAAGTCCTTTGGGACACTCTGATGAATTATAAAAAATATAAATAATCACCTAGTTTTTTGTAGAAAAAAAGTGAAGATGAAGTATAATAGGTAAGAACAGCAAGGGGAAGAAGTTCAAATACCATCTGTAACACTGTGACTGAGAAGAGTAAAACTGCATTAATGAACATATATCGTATTTTTTGATGTTTTCCAGGGGGGTTTAACACTGTCTTGGAAGGTAAAATATAGCAATATCCATTTACCAGTGAGCTTTATTTGTATTAAACTGTGCTTTACAGCAATGGTAGTGTTAGACTTTAGCTCATATTCATATTTAGCTCACATTTACAATAAAATAAAGATATGCTAGAACTGAAAAAAAGCACCAGCCCTGATTTTTTTGCAATATAACTTCTTCTTTAACATACATAGACACTTAAAACTTGGTATCAGATAGACACTTCATAATTTTTCCCTGTCTTTGGCCAGAAGAACTCTTTTGCATGCATGTTCCAGCATCCAGCATTTTTTCTTAACTATTTTAATAATTCCTGAAACACCTGGGTCTGTCTCATTTTTTTATTTGTCAGGGTTTTTTTAACTCTATGTTTGTAGAACAGAAGATGTGGAAGATGTCAGTGTGCTCCTGCTCCAGTCTTAACTACTGTAGGATACTATAATACTAATAGTTCACTGTCAGAGATTATTAGCTAGAGTATGGAGCACAGATTTCTGGAAGTTTTCTCATACTTTTTAAGGAAAGTGAATTAATTAAAACAAATAAACAGAAATGCTGGAATCTGCAAGGTTTAGTCATGTCTTCTTGTTACTGTTTGCATCTTTCTGTGACAGTGGGATTTCTTATTTATTGAGGGAATTCTGCATGAATTTCCAACAGCTTTTTCATACTAGAAATTTCAGGGCTATTGATAGACATATTGAATATGCTGTTGTGGGTCCAAGTCTTAATTGTCTTTTGTGCATATGTAATGAAAAGCTGCTTCTGGAATATCCAGTAGGAAGTGAATGGCTTCATCCTTGATTGCTTGCATTTGCTAATTAATAGTCCCTTCTGAGTTGGGACATTTTGAAGTTTTGAAGTAAAGGAAAGTTATTTATTGTGTGAAAAAAGAGGGGATTTTATCCTGATTCTTGTGGAAAGAGAGTACAACAAAACTAAGTCAGAGGAAGCATAAGCAAATAGCAGGAAACATAAAAGCACCGTTTCCCTTTATTTCTGGTTATGCATTTGCAATTACATTAGCACACAATCTACAGCTATAACTCAACTGAAGATCTACCAGAGAATCTGTTTTAGTTCGGTTTAAAAAAGACATACAACTTAAAAAAAAAAAAAAAATCTGGGCCATTCTTCCAGAGATTGCTTTGGTTGGTTGGTTTGTTTGTTTGTTTGCTTAAATTACAACTGTTAGTGTCTTGCTGAAGCAAGTGCTTTGTTTTGGTCTGCCTGTAAACCAGCAGTCAATATGTGTGCCATCTGCTTGTATACCCATGAAAAAATGGAACTTGCTGCATGGAAAAGTTATATGGTCCACCTCTTACAAACCTTTGATTGACATGGACAAAGCCATGTGTTTCTGAGGAAGAAGTGAAAACACTAATGCAGCTAAAGTTGAGATAACTTACCACTTTGCATAGGTCTCATGACTTTTGCCTAAAGGAATAGACAATAACCATGGAGTTTCTGCCTTTATAGGAGTTGTAACAAATTCCAGGACTAAAATTGATGACAAACCAGGTGAACAGAGGAAGGACAGAATAAAAATGTCAGAGCAGATAGTGTAACTCTGAGGGAAGTTTATAAACCAAGCTAAAGTACACAGTAAAGAAAAATAAATCTGAATTCATAAAAAGTAGAACATAAGAAAATAAACGGAATCCATTAAACTGTAGGAGACAGAATAGAAAAATGTCAGCTAGATCAATGATACTCTCTAGGCAAAACCAGCAACAGGCATTACTTCGGAAAGTTGAAAAGATTATCAGTTTGGGGACAAAATAAAAAGGATCTGATAGGATACTGGTCACAGTCTAAAATGAGCATACTGAATATGACAGAGCAAAGAAAATAAACACATTTTGCTGTGATAACTGGAATAAAACATAGTGATAGAGATATTCCTTCTTCTGCTATAGCAAACTGTAAAGACTATTCTGTAGAATAAATGTTGAGATAGGAAGATGGATTAACTGCTCTTCAACTAACATCCTGGACTACTGTAATTAAATACAGTGTGACCCCACACTGTATACACACACATAGAAAAAAAAAAAAGGACTAATAAGGTACCCTGATCCTGGTGATGAGAAGCAGATAGATGTGAACATGATGCCTACAGGACACAAGTGATGGTCAGAAATACACTTGATTTATTGCGGTCCATTGAGATGGTGTTTTATGCATTTAGGGTGTCATGACCATCAATCTAGGAACTACCAGAAATATGGAAAAACCAGTGTTTTAAAAGGTGTTAACAATGTTTTCTCCTCTTCCTCCTTCTCTTCTTCTCTTCTCTTCTCTTCTCTTCTCTTCTCTTCTCTTCTCTTCTCTTCTCTTCTCTTCTCTTCCCCTCTCCCTCTCCCTCTCCCTCTCCTTCTCCCTCTCCCTCTCCTCTCCTTCGTTTTTCCTTCCCTTTCCCTTCTTTCCCTCCTTTTTTTTTTTTTTTTTTGTTTTCATTGGGAATACTTTCAGATATAAATATTAAAAAGTCATTACATTTCCAAATAGACATTATGAAAATGAAATTAAAAGAAATTCCAGCATTTACGTGAAAAACGTAGTGTTTTGATAGAACAATTGGTGTGAGGTAATGACTAATGAATAATTAAACATCTCTAAGAACATGACTTTGCCGTAGGCTGTTAAACTACAGTTCAGTCCTTAGATAGCAAATGATTTAGAGGTGCTGATACAATATTATTAATGTCTTCAAACTTCTCTTTAAGACTGAGGGGAGGAAGAGCGAAAAAAAAAAGAAGTCTTAATGTTTGAAAATAAAGTTCTGACATGCTGCCAAAGAAGTGAAATGGTCAAAACTGAAATCTTGGTTCATTCTTTGTATATTGGTTTCACCTCAATGCAATGGCACTAAAATCAGTTTTGTAAGAGTAATTCTTCACTGGCAGAACAGGGACTTGATATCGAGTATTTGGTGACTAGAGGACTGAATCATCCACAATTCCAAGAATGGACAAATGAAGAAATAAAGGGCATACCTAAGAATAAGCTTCCAAAGTTCTTATGATGTAAGTGTCTGGTAAAACAATTACCTAAGTATTTGTTTAGGACAGGGGGTTTATATATAAAAGGAATTTATGTAAATCTCTGTCAAATCTTGATAGTCAGTCTGATACTCTAATTGCATAAATAAGGAACAAACCAGAAGAGTATTTACATTCCAATGTCTATGCATCTTAAATGATTACTTGATTTTCCATGAGCATCCTGTCAAAATTAAAGCACAGCTGTTGTTGCATGATGAGGAGAATTACAGACAAAAAATATTTCCTTCAGTGGGAGCTGAAACCAGTCATTATTCAGCAGAAGGAATTCATTGCCTCACTGATTTGTTCCCTTACACTTAATGGCACCCTTCTAACGTAAATCAATTCTATGCAATAAATTTATGGATTAAACCCCAGTGAGTGCAAACTGAGCTAGTTCTTCTGAACTCAATGATATTTAAGTTTATGCAAATAGAGAATCAGTCTGTGATTCATAAACTTAATTTATATATGCAGGATGTACCTTCATTCATAAGTAATAATGATATTAAGATTTTGAAGTAATTTCTAAGTTTCCTAAAGATTGCTGATCATTGAAATAATTTTTTAATCAGTACTCAGTCATGAGAAGGCAAACCACATGTTCTCAAACTTGTAATTGACAGATGAAAAGTGGGAAAAATGAGAAGACTACAGAATCAAATGAAGTTTCACACAGATACTCTACCTGTTGTGCCTCTTACAACTATTTGCAACTACCCATACAGTCAGTGCACACAGTTTAATAACAGATAAATGAGAAAGAAGTTCTGCAGCTTGGCCTAAGGAAGAAAATTGTAGAGTAACCTGTAATTTTATTATCATTGGTTCTATGGTCAAACATCCCTGCCTCACGCTGCCCTTAGTGGGAGAGAATAGGCCAGCTGAAGCAAGAATAATCACAAAGAAAATTGCTAGAAGGAGGTAAAATTTGATCTGAATTTCTGTGTGTCTGAAGACTTGAAGGAGAAATTGCGCAGCTCACATCGTTACACTCAGGAAGTGAAGAAAAAGAAAAAAGGGATCTGCTTGGCTTTTGTTTCTTTGCAGGCTTTATATTATTCTTTAATAACGACTTGATTCAGAATTCTGTATGGTTTCTGAGAAACTATACCGTAGGAACAGGTCTCTGAAGTTGTACAATTGTGATAACTTCCTCCAGCTCTTAGCAATATTTGGGAAAAATCACAGAGGGAGAGATAAAATAATAATCTTTTCTACCTTTGTTCTTGGTTTCTGTTGACTTTTGGTGTTGTTTTCCACCAGATCCTTTTTAACTTCTGGCTTGGCTTTTATTGCACTTTTGGTATTGCTCTAGGCTTCAATTATTTTATTTTATTTTTTAAATACAATTTTTCATGGTGAACTCAATATTTGTTCAAAAGCCTGTTGCAGCCAGAAGTTGTTCTTGCCTCTTTTTGCTAATAACTTCAGTAGGTTTTAATTAAGGATTTTGGGGAATAGACATGGCAATAAAAATGAGTCTTTACACTGTGAGCTGCAGTTCTGTGGAATCAGCATGTCCTCTAAATGTTCCAGCAAGGAAAGATGATTAGGCTAAAATTCAGTTGCAGTCTTGCATCTGGTATTTGAGTACTGTACTTTTATTTTTGTAAGTTTTGTTTAGTCAAAAAAAGTTTGCTGAATAGCTATTGATTGAAAATAATTTTGGTTTACATGAGTAAGAATATAAGACCTTAAAAAAAAATCTATAATTATTTATACATGGAAAACCACCAAACCCATGGGTTGCAATATTTTATTATACTATTTGGAAGATTCACTTTTTAATTTCTTTAACGCAACATCCACATAATGTAATTATTACTTCTTTTTATTAGAATCACAGCTTTTTTCACAAACTGGAGTGTAAATTCACCACATATTTCTCCTGCAGTTTCTCATCCACTTAGTCAAGTGTATGCTGATAGATTTGGGATATTTACATTGAGATGAAGGTGATCAAATCTATTCAGAAAACAATGAACTATTCCATGAATTCATGGAAGACCCAAGTGAAATTTGAACTTGTATCAAGTTATGTTCTCTCCCATTTTCTCACTGTGCTTGAATACCTTTGAAATCACAGAGAATCCACAGAGCATCAGGAGTAGTGATGGGATTTTTCTAATCCCACAAAGACAGATTTTTGTCATCCTGCAGCAAAGGCAATCTTTCAGCACTAATAGCTGTGCTGGTACCAGGGGAAAGTCATATACTCTTGAACAAGAGTCAAAGTGGCACAGCTGCTGATGTGTATTTAGTGGGAAGCCCTGGGAGGCCAGTGATGCCAGACATATGCTTGGAACACTGAAGCAGTTATGGAGAAGTTCTAAAAAGAACATACAGACCACACTGCATCCAGCTACTGTAGTAGTGCTCCCTAACAACTAATACTAATACTGAGAGATGGAACATATTCAAGCACAGTGACTAGTTGTATACTGTTTGTGAAGGACATATACTAAAGAAATTTTAAAAAGAGACAAAAAAATTTTCTTTATTCAGTAAAAAGAAATTTTATGCCTCCTGTCATAACCAGTTCTTGGGATATATTTTTACAATCATCTTTTTACTTGCTTAAGTCAAGCTTTTTCTATCCTGCAGCTCTAATAAAGCACAGTTCATGTAAATTGAAATAATAACAAGAGTTTTAAAATTCAGATTTTAATATAATTTATCACAATTATATTCTATTTATCATAGTAAAATGTAATGCATAAAGAATTATAATTTATGGTTTAATATTTTTTTATTAAAGTAATGAATGGAATAATATTCTTCCAAGATATTGCTTTAGTGATACAATTACACATTCTTCTTAATATGCTGTTCTGTAGCTCTAAAATGTGAGAAAGAATAGAAAATAAGGCACAGAGCAATCTGATCATGTAAATAAGGTAATCACTTCAGCAAGGCCAAAAGAGTGAAACGTATGCATAAATTTTGTTTATGTGTATATAAATGAGTAAATGTTCGAAACATCAGTGATTACCATGTGCATATATACATATATGTGTATATTTTAACCACCCCTATGTAAAGATTGTGAGTTTAGACTACTGAAGTCCTTAGAATCATCACTTCTCTTTCTGTTGTCTGTTTCAAAGTACAGTTTTGAAGACAGTGCCTTATTTTGCTGTTGTCTGGATCCTATGATTGACACCAGTGGAAATATCTTGCTGATTTGCTTTGCACTGGAGCCCGTCCATCTCAAGAGACTTGGCTTCAGTGTGCTTCATACTGTTTATTCATCCATTAAAGAAGTATGTGTACACCTCAAAATTCAAGGAAGCTTGTATTAGCAATTAATCAAAAAAAATCAATGAGGTTTTAGGTAGATTAAAAGTCTTCTAATGACAAGTCTATGAAATGCTTGGATTAATCATGAACATGAGAGCTGCATTTGTATTATCAGTTTGAAGTAATGTGATCTTAATACGTAGTCCAAAACAAATGGAAACAATGGGCACTGTTGAGCTATTCGAGAATAAATATTTGTTTTCATGAATGGATATTAAGAAAAAATACTGAATGTCATAATTATTTAAACTACACATTTTTCCTTTGTGAAACATATATGGTAAGACTATAATTTGTGTTCTGCTGTGGAATGAAGCTGAAATATTTTGAACTGTTTTTAAAGCAATGATATACAGCTGTTGAAATTTTCAGGAATAGCTACATAAATGGGGCTAAGGGCTCATCTTCAAACTTCAAATGTCTGTGCATGATTTGGGAAGGGTTTTTTAGTCTGAACCTCACACTGACCTATAAAGCAGTACTGTCCTGCTCGTTAGTGTCATGTTCAATTATTAAAGGAGGGTATTCAAGCTTCTTGACTTAGCCCTGTACGGAAGACAGTATCTGTGTTCCTTGCATGGCGCAAAATACTTCTAGGAAAAAAACATGTTGTCTACATTGATTGCCTTCTTTCTAAGAGATGTTGTATTGCTATCATAGTACCTCAAAACTGAGGTGCTAAATGGCATCAGGATTGGGGATATAGTTTGTCCAGGCAAAATTACATCATCTCATGTGTCTACATTCTAAAATGTTCACTTGTAGTAGACTGGACTGAAACAAAAGTTAAAGCATGTTATTAAGGGCCTTGTCCAAATGTATTTTAAACATTGACAGGCACCTCTCTGGGAAATTTGCTGCAGTGTTTGACCACCCTCTTGATAAAGAAATGCTTCCTAATGTAAAGTCTGAACCTCCTCTGGTAAATCTTTGAACCTGCTTTGGAGTACTACAGTTGAAGGACATATGTGAATTGGTTTTGTTTCTTACTCAGATTTTGGACAGATTTGTTGGTATTTGTTCTTTGTTCTTCAGCTACTCTGTAGTTCCATCAAATGAATTTAAAACCCTTATTAATCAACATTTGAGTTCATTTTTCAATCATAGGACAATATTTTACTTTTAGAATATTTTAATGTTTTTTGCTTTGTTCTGTTTTTAGCTCTTAGTTATTCTTACCTGAAGATACTTACCTGAAGCTACCCAAAACTCAGAGGGACAAAACCAAGGCATTATTTCTGAAAGTGGGTTCAACTGTCCTGCAATTGTTATTCCTCTGTTAGTAAGAGTTATTAATTCTGTAATTATAGATGGCCAGAATTTTTCAGTGGTTTTACTGTATCTGTTTGGCAGAGAATGATAAAAAGATGAAGGGGAACTCTCTACAACAGCAATTAGCCCAAACTTGTTAATGCTGACACGTAGAAAAACAACCTGAAGCTCCTGTGGATGAGTTGATCAGCACAGTTCAGCACTGCATTTTCGCAACCAGGCTATAGATTGTTCTGGGAGACTGGAGAAAGGGAAGCGAAGAAATATAAATCTTTCAAAGCAAACTTAGGCTGAAAGGCAATCTGGTTTTGTTTTTCAAATATCTCAGGTTTCACCATACAAAGATACATGTTCAGTATCACTTTGGATGATGTACCTAGACATTCATTGAGGCAGAAGCCCAGTACTGATAAAGATCGTGCTGGAAAAAAGATATGAAAGACTTACGTTTGGAATAAGAAGGGTCACAAAACCAAGAAGAAACGAGAGTTACAGAGCAGTATTGTGGATGTCTATTGTCCTTTTAAAATACATAGGGGTTTGTGGGGGTTATCTGTGTATTTATTTTTTATTTATAATTATTATTTATACATTTCTTCTCTGATAAAACTTACAGAGAGCTTTATATGAATTCAGTTCTTATTGGCCTTTAACTTGGTTTTACTCTCTTTCTCTCCCACAAGATCAACCTTATGGAAAATACAAGCTCCTACTGTTCAGTACTTAGAGCCCTTTATTGTGAACTACTGCATGATTGATTTTTTCCTCCATAAATACATATATTTGTCTGAAAACTCATAAGGAGGATCTAACACCTTAGCAATATTTTCAGGTAAATAGTCCTTTGAGAGCAATGGTGGTGGAAAGGATTTTCAGATTTGAATAATGTGAAATATGAAAAGCAAGCCCACATGATAGATTTCTAATGGGAAAAAGTACAGACCTTTTCTACAGCACAGTGAAATGTTACAGTAATAGAGGTGAAACAGCGATCTAAGAAGGAGATAATGTAATAATCCCTGCAGAGTATGTGCTTGCTTGTGTTGCATGAGAGTCTTGAAGTTATCTAGTCAGAAGAGTAAGTAGTAAGGTGATAAGATCCCAGACTGAAAGCATTTACTTGTTGAAAATGACATTGAGATTGTAGATCAAAACCATCTAACTCTTTAAAAATATGCTTCATTAAGCCTGCTTTAAGTATGAGTTTGCAAGTTTGTGAGCATGTAAGTTTGACTCTAAAATATGGAAAATTAAAAATAGCTTTAATTACAAGGCATAAATATAAATTAAATGTGACATTAAAGGCATAACCAGAAGAGCTGCTCTGTAGTCTGTTGCTGGATTGTTAGCACTATTCACATGGCCTAAGGTTTCTATAAACTAATGAAAATTCAACAATACTCATTTAGATCACTGTATAAATGGATGAATGGACTTCAGAAATATGTTTTCATTTAAAGTAGTGTCTTCTTTGCTAAAATTCTAGTTTTTTCTTGCTTCATGTTTTAGCCAATATTTGACAACACCAGTCTTCTGTGTTTATCTATATCATGAATATTGTTATGTAAATTTTTCTGTACAAAAGACGTTTTACTTTTGCTCTCAGAAAATGTACTTGAACATTATTATTTTTCTTTTGAATCCTACTCTTTAAAAAAAAATATCAGAGAGCAGATAAAATACTTGAACGATTACCTTTCCTACTGTGTCTTTGAAGCCTTGGTTATTATTTGAATATATTTTCTTCTTAAAACTATCTTCCAATTGCCAATGGATCTAATGAATAGAACATGAAAGAACATTTTATCTTGTCATTCCCAAGGTGGCTAGTGTTTGGATTCATGCAGGTTTGCATGTGTAAACTTTTGTATGCTCTTTTATGCCAGTACTAATATGAGCACAGTCCTTTTTCAGAAATAAAACTTTTTCTGAAAAGTTCTGGCCTCAGAACTGCTAGACATTTTGAAAATACAGCCCAAACTTGAAATGATCATGCTGTACCAAACAGAAATTCACCTTTCTCCTAATATTGTGTATCTGATGTCTGTGGATATATTTATTTTTAATAGTCTTAACCTGGACTCACAGGTCGTTTGACCATGCCTTTATACGTTTGACAGAACAATTCACAACATACAGAGTGAAAAAGTAGAATTGATGTTTATAGACAAAAGAAAAATCCAGAAGATGTAAGTTTAGCATCTAAACCGTTATACTCACAAAATTTCACAGTTCTTCACTCTGGAGAATCTAACCTAGAGAGATGTTGTGGAGAGGTTTAAGAAGCTGTTGGACTCTGCGTCTGTGAATCTTCTTGGAAGACTTTCAGTTGTGTCTCCACATACCGATACAACTATGTGTCTTGACAGGTTCAAATGTTTTGGAGATACCTTATATCAATAAATTACATATCTAAAGATTAACTATATTCTGTTTTCCAGATTTCCTTTCAGTTCTGTCTCGAAAAACCAGCTTCAGATTTCTACCATTTGATATGATGCATGCAAGTTATTTAGAGTTGAAATCTGACTCTGTCAATTAAAGGAAATCTCTGTTAAATTTGATCCTTACTATCGATGGTTCAGTGTCCTCACACAAATTACAACCACTTTAATAGTTCAGTGAATTGTTCACTAAATGAACCATTTTAATATCAGATTAATTTAACTTACTTTTTCTATTACTTTAATGCATCTTTTTATACCTATCCAGGGTTATATATTACTAAGTGCTTGACCCAACACTACCAACTGTATTAAAATATACTGGAAGTATTTTGCTTTACTAAATTCTTTCCAATTAGTTATAATGTATGCTATGTGTATCATTAAATGACAAATGTCAATGGAAATTTTAATACATTGACAGAAGGGAAAGATAATACACATTACTATCAGTGTCTTAATCTAAGCAGTTCTATCTTCAAGGCTCTTGCTGTAAAAGACTAACTTTATGATACAACAGAATGCCAAAATCACAAGGAGTTGGTTTGCAGTAATACTGTCATCATCTCATTCAGTCTTTAGAAATATTTTCACTTAACGCTGAGCTGGTTTTAAAACTCAAACTTCGAATTCTTAAGGTCTACAGTATGTTTTTCTGTGAAAATTTAGAGGGTGCCTAAGCCCTATGGATTTAGGTAATATTCAAGAAACCATTTTGTCCAAAAAGAAGAAAGCTTGGAAAGAACAGTAATACTGATTTCAGTATCTAGCACAAATGTTTTGATTTAATTTTGTGATAAAACTTCTAATTTTAATGTGATTTAAACCACTATAAGAAGGTTGGTGAAAAGTTAATAGAAAGATATTATGAAGCCTTCTGGACAAACAGCAATCCAGATAATTTTGAAATTAATCTCAGGGAGTGTTTTTCTGACTAAAACATCTCCTAAAAGCCAGCTTCAGGTTAACCTGGAGTTAAAAAGAAGTACGAAAATCATAAAATGATAGAACAACAACAACAAAATCACTATCCATGTTGTCACCCTAATAAACAAATCACAGAATAGCTGAGGTTGGAAGGGGCACCTGGAGGTTGCCCACATCAGCCCTCTCTGCTCAAAGCAGAATCAGCTTGATTCCATTGTCCAGGACCTTGTCTAGTCAGGTTTCAGGTGTCTTCGCGGATGGAGGCTTCACAGTCTCTCTGGGCAACCTGCTTTAGTTAACAGTTTTTGATCATCCTCACAGACTTGCCCAGCTGACTTCTGATTATCTCTAAGGGTGGATATTCCCCAACCTGTTTTAGCAGCCTATTCCAGTGCTTAATCACACTCATGTTAGTTTTTTTTTTCCTAATTTCTAGTCCAATCTTACTACTACACACCTCTGAGAAGAGGCTTTTGTAACTTCTTTGTAACCTCTCTTTAAGGAGGGTTGCTAGAAGCAATATAATCTCTTTTTAGCTTGCCTTCTTTTTATGGCAGCTCCATTCCATGTGTCTATTACACAGAAAGATGCCTAAGGCACAGGCACATATCTCTGGAGAAGAGAATAAAATATCTGGATTTTTGTAATAGGCATGTGCTTGGTTTCATGCATTGCTGATGCTGGTATTCAACAGAATGATAATGACAGTTTAAGGATTTAGAGAGGCAGAGTGGCAAAGACATCAACATTTCATAATGAAGTGTGGAAAAAAGTTGAAGTCATTAACACCTTCTTCGTAATCAAAGACCATAAGGAAAATCTAATCAGGTTATTTAATGAATGAAGATTCAGGAAGCAAACAGCTGCGGCTTCCTTGTTGTCTGCTCTGCATTTTACGTGTGATACTCCATATTAGGCTAATGGTGAACGGAGCTGCTCATTCTTGTTAATCAACAGGAAGTAAAATTCAATCTTGTTTACCACATTTCTGAATATATATAGCTGGGATAAGCAGATTGTAAAATGTAAATAATGCAACATTGGTTTTCTTGAACCTTAAAAATCCTATGACAAAATTAAAGGTATAGGATTGCAATCCCTACGAGAATATAGCAAGAATCAGTATGCTTACTTGATGCACAGTGCTGTAAGGAGACAAAGGTGGGGTTTTTTTTGTCAGTCATAGATTAAATAAAACTGGGTCTGTAGCTATCCCTGTGAGTGTTTGGTATATTGTTCATGTGGTAGTGAAAATCTTTCTGAGATGTCAGGGTGGTTTTTTATGTTTAGGGATTTTTTCCCCTAGAATATTTCAAAGGTAGATGCTAATAACAGCATTCCCAGTAGTAGCACCATTTAGAGGAAGCACGTCTCTCCTCTTCTCTTGCTGAGTTTCAGTGACTTTTACTTCCTCTGTTTGTTGGAACCTCACAGATAATGAAATCTTTTAGTAGGCTTTGGGGCTCTTTCAGGCTCTCTCTTCTTAAGAGTGTCATCCTTCCTCTGAAAAGCATTATCATATTCTAAACTCCAAGTACAAAAAAGTATTTTTTTTAAATATCAAGTGTCTTTATTTCCATCATTGTACAGGTCTGGCGCTACATCACATTAGGGGCGGCCAGCAAAAGCTTAGTTGTCATGAGGGCAAGGAAAGTGTGCTGTCAAGTAGCAAATCCACAAAAACTCTGTGGAGAGAAGTGGTGAGGTTGAGTAAACACCAATATTAAGTGCTATTCACACTTTATATTAAAAGTTTACTTCATTCATACTGATGTTGTCGCTGATTATTTACTAGACCAAAGAAATGCTTCTGAAACATTCATAGAGCAAACATAGAATCATTAAAAAAAGGCCTTTGAGGTCAAGTCCAACTGTAAACCTAACACTACCAAGTCCACCATTAAATCTTGTCACTTAGTGCCAGACCTACACAGTTTGCAATCAACTGGGACCTCCCCAGTTAGCCAGGACTGGCTTGGTGAGCACTTCCACCATCTCTCAGTACCCTTGGGAGGCTTCCATCTGGCTCTGTAGACTTGTGTGCATCAAAGTGGTGTAGTGGGTCTTTGACCATTTCTTCTTGGATTATTCTAGTGTATGTTACAAAGCATGTATTTTCAGGATAGCTAAAGGGAAAACAACCCTTATAATGCTGAAGTCCATTCTCCATCACCCTGGTAAAGAAGGTAAATTATCTCATTTTTTCTTAGGAAAACAGATGAATAAGATTTGGAACATAAAATTAACATTTAGCATGTATTCCCATTCAGATAGCACCTACTTAAATTTTTTCAGTCAGTAGGCCCAGCATGAACCATGGTCATCATAAAACTTGACAGGAAAGAAAATAGCAACAGTTTTGGGAGGAAAAGAAGCTAAGTAGAACAACTGCTCATGCATAATACAAGTACCTTTAGCTAAAGTTGCCTTAATGATTACAAGCTGTAGAGTTTACATAGTGTTAGTATTCTTATTTTATAACATTTTGGAAGTATGAAGTAGTTTAGTGTGTACTGTCATTGCTCACCTAAATTGCGTAGCTTGTACTTGTCTCATTCTAATGGAAGGATTAAACAGGTCACAACAGATAACAGGCAAATGTATCACATTTTATCTGTGATGTAATTTTTCTGACTTAAGTTATGTGTCAGCAAATGATAATAAGACTCAGGGTCAACCTGAATTTCACCATGGACATGCCCCAACTTTCCTGTCAGAGATTTTTTTTTTCTGAAGCTTAGGAAAAACTGCATTTTGATCATACATTTGACATGTTCTTTAAGAAAAAAATGTTTCATTTTTCCAGGTTCCCTGCATCCTTTATTCCAAACACAACATTCAATTTTCTTTTTCTTCTTTCTTTTTTTTTTCAAATGCTGAGGACTTTTCATTATATTAGATAACCATCATCTTCTTTGGAATTGATGCTTTCTTCCTCTCATCTGAGAAGCCTTTTTTAATATCTGTAAACTTCAGAATTTTAGGTCGTGTCAAAAGAATCATATGCGGACAAAAGTATTTTTTGTCTGGAATAGGAGACCTGATTTGCTGTAGATACTCTTTTTTATTTCTTGGTCTGTAATATTAGCTGTCATTCCTCCAATATAATTTTTTTTCAGTGTTTCATTCTACACATAAATCATAAAGTACTAATATCTATCACTCCAATCTCCTAATATGTCAGATAAATACAGCCTAGATTACTCCTGCACAACCCAAGACCAGGTTGTATTTTTGGCTAGGTTATTGAGAACTTGCATGACTCAAATATTGATAAGATTTTCCGATTTTCTTTTCACATTTCCCTCTTCAATGAAACATATTAAACAAACAAATAAACCAAAAAGTCTTTGTTAGTAATTAAAGAGTTTCATCTCTCTCAGAGGGAGAGAGAGGGAGAAGAAAAGAGAGAGAAAAGAGAAAAGAGAAAAATCATTTTCAATAATTTTTTTTTTCTTCAGCTTTGAGCTTGGGGCTGAAAGCGTAACTCAAAGACTTTAACTTATTCATTAGATTTACCCAAACTGGAAAGTGAGCTTTGTCTTTACTGGTTACCTACTGTTACTGGAGATACAGATAAGAGGGAAACTTAGTTGCAAAAAATCCATAAAGATGCATTCTAGTAAACAGGGATATAGTGAAACTCTATTGATAAATTATGGAATGAAAAACTCATATTTCTCAGTACTTCGTATTGTATTTATGACTAAAGACATTTAAAACTCCTGTGACATGCTTATGTGGAAAAAAAAAAATTACATACTTGTAGAAGGATGAGCTTTTCTCACAGCTGGACTTTTGTATTACTTGAAGAAAATAATTGAAAGAATACTAGATGAAGGAATGAAGGAACATAAGGAACCATTCATCCAAAAAGATCTACATTTTGCTTCATTATAAATTCCATGGAACTGTCCTGATTACAATTAATATGAAAGGGGAATAAGATGGAGCAGTTACCAGGCAGAAATACCTGGTTGAAGCTGCTCTGACTTATGCAGCACTATACCAATTTACACTACTTGAATTTCTTATTCCAAACAGATTGGGAATCTTCTTGAAAACAATTTTCTTTGCTTCTACACTTTAAAAAAAAAAAAAAAAAAAAACCAAGAAAAACTCTATTGCAAATTATTGGTATGCTCTTTATAACACATTTTGTGATACAAGTGGATTGCAAGTGATCAAGTTACATGGTTTTGAATAACTGCTTGTCAGCTCAGTAGCTATAATCAAAATACAAGGTGTTTACCATTATTCCCAACATTTAAGGTACTTATATCAAAATATTTTATGCCAGAGTTGCTTCCAGCTAAGATTTCATCTGGTGAACTGAGTTAACTATCTCACTAACATATGGTAATGTGATTGCTTGTAATTTTCTGTCCCTTGCCTGAAATACTGCTTAGCTTTCCTTGAAAGTTAAATTGATCTTTTATGAAAAGCAAATGAGCTATGATTCTGCTTTTGGTGGTTTTGTATAGCAGTTGTTATTTTTCTAAGAACTTGTGGATTAAAGCATCAGTTATTAATTTAGACTTAATACGGAACTAAAAAAATTCCAGATTTCTTATTCTGATGATACTGGCTGTCCTGGTTTCAGCTGGGGTAGAGTTAATTTTCTTCTAGTAACTGATACAGTGTTGTGGTTTGGATTTAATGTGAAAATAATGCTGATAACACACTGATGTTTTAGTTGTTGCTAAGTAGTGTTATATCCTAAGTCAAAGATATTTCAGTTTCCCATGTTTTGCTAGTGTGCAGGAGCATGAAAAGCTGGGGGGAAACATGGCCAGGACAGCTGACCTGGACTAGGCAATGGGATATTCTATACTATAGAATGTCATGCCCAGTATATAAATGGGGGACAGTTGGCAGGGGAGTGCAGATGACTGCTCAGATATCATTCAGTGGGTGGTGAGAAATTCTGTTGTGCATCAGTTGTCCTTTTCTTGGGTTTTATTTCTCTTTCTTTACTTTTTTTTTCTTTCTTTTCATTACTAGTAGGAGTAGTATTAGTAGGAGTAGTGTTATCATATTTTATTTCAAATATTAAACTGATCTTTCAATGTGGAAGTTTTATTTTATGTTCTCAATTCTCTGCCCCATCCCACTGGGAGGGTGGGAAGGAGGATATGAGTGGCTGTGTGATGCTTCATTGATGGATGGGCTTAAACCATGACACTGGCAAATCCACCTGCGTGATTTTGAAGATGTTCTCCCATTTTTTTTCAGTCTTGTTTTATCCAAAGGTTGTAAGTTGTTAGGGAAAGAATTAGTTTGTACACCAACTTGTATTATGTGCAAACTGTATCCCATTCCTGATGTTTAATATTCGCTTATAGTTTAGACAGTTGAAGATAGGAGCATTCTGTAGAATGGAACAGGATAAGATAGACTAGGCTAGACTAGACTAGACTATAAGGATTCAGTCCCTAGTAATGAATTAACATGTTTGTCCTTCTTTAAATATTTCTATATAGAACTGGAATGGTTCAGCAACAACTGCATTTTAACTTTGTAATAAAAAAAACCTGACAAGCTGCATGAAAACTATTTTTGTAGTTGCTACTATTAAAATAGAAACTATAACATCAGATTTGATATAGGACTTTCTGCATTCCTATTTCATTTTAATCTCAAGGTATGTTGTTCATGTTCAGTTGTTTTCAAATACCTTGGAAATTATTACTTCTGTTTTGGAAGTCTGTCACTGTATGTGTATTCACTTTTTTTTTTTTTTTTTTTTCTTTTTCAAGAGTGCTCCTGAAACAAATGAGAATTTTACTAACAGTATTACACAGAGAAATGCTGGGCTGATGCTGAATTAATCTGAAAGTCACCCTAGTTAAAATTATGGCTAGTCCTGTGTCATTTTTGTAACGCCTCAGTTTATCCCAGCAGAATTCAAGGCAAGTCTTACCTTTCACCTAATTTACCATAAATCTTCCAAGATATGAAACAGCTTTGCTAACATTAGTGGCATAAAGGAAATTCATCAGAAAACTCCCACTAGTAAAATTAAAGCATATGGGAAAGCATCCGAACATGTCAGATGCTTTCAATTCCTCACTTTTTATAGTAGGATGTGCAAAGTTTGGCAAATAGATCTAAATGTAATTATTTTAATACATATAATTATTTTGCCTTTGGTGCCTGTTGTCTTCAAATAGAAACGGAACTCATACTTCTGAGACATACAATTCTTTAAATGCTCATCAGAATTAACATTATAAACACAGGTTGGGATAGATTTAGCAAAGAAATTCAGCAGTGTCTTTAGGCCTGTCCCACTGGATTTGAATAGTTGTACTAATGTAAATAGTGTTCTAGTGTATTTACTAGTGTAAATAGTTCTTGGCTAATGCTTTAGAATGCTCTCACTAAAATGATTGTTGTTGTGTTGCACAGAATTGCTTGTCAGAATTCTATAATAGCCTTCATGTTTCATGTAATGACTCCTAAATCCTAAGACTGATATGGGCAAGCAATTCCTAATCATCTCAGTCCCTTAATCATCTCAGTATGGTTGTGCTCAAAATGTTGAAAAACACTGAAACCAAATAGCATCTGAGAAAAAAGACAGTTGATAACTACATAAATACAACACCTCAGAAATTATTATGTCATCAAACATGAATGAATGTTCATAGCTAATTTTGATAATGAATTAGAGTGCTTGGCATGTAATAAATTTTGATCTTGGAAGCTAACCAGCTTTCAACTAACCACCAGGGGAGGTGAGAACTTCTTGGAGTTCCCATTATGCGATGGGAAAAAGTAAAAATACTGGGTCATGCACAGTCAATGAGCAGCCTATATCACCACACTTCATTGAGAGGATGATGGGAAATATAGCAAGTGACTATATAGGTAAAGGTGGTATTACCACTGCTAAGGAACTGATCAGGAGGACTATAGGCTTTAGTCTCTGTAGGGAGTTTTAAGAGGGGGAGATGAATCTAAGTGGTAGCACACAATGAGCAAAGGACAATTTTCTAAGAGCAGATTCACCACAGTTTGAGAGGAGATTAAAACTCTGAACTGAAAAAGACATGAGGGTGGTGGGGAAAGGCACTGATAAATAATCTCATTGAACCCATTTCTGTTAAGTAGGTGTTGATCGTATGCAACCATTGTAATCTAAATCGCAGGCATGGAGTGATGCAGGACCTGTCCCACTCCTTAGATCCAGGTGATTGTTGCATGGATTGTACAGTCAGCACTGTAGGAGTTTGCACACAAGTGAAAAGAGAGAAAAAGCAACCACCTTATTGCTTCCTCAGCCCTCCAGAAGTGTAATTTGGAATTCTCAGAACTCTCTCCTATTGGTGGAAAGGAGACTGTTTGTACCCAGTGTGAAAGAAGAGCTGGACATTGCAATTGCTCCTTCAAAGGGCTGAATGCTATGGAGAAACAGTGGAAGGACAGTGCGTGTGGAGTAGAATGCCTGTGTGTGGCTGATGAGGTTCTGGGTGTTGGAGGTGATGGCCAACAGAGTTAACAGCCTGCTCACAGTACTGTTGATGCCACCTGAAGGTATTTTAGAGGGGCTCTGCCTGGGTGGTGTTGATGTAATAGAAATCACACAACATGCTGCTGGGTATTTCAGTCTTCAGTGCTACTCAGTAAACACCAATATATAGATTTATTTCTGTGTTGGAGAAGAGATACTTTGCTGTACATAGGTATCAGCAGATTGTATGGTAAACTGGTGCATGCTGGAGACAAAGCACTTCTCCAAGTGCTGTGGAAGAATGATAAGTGTGTGCCATGGGGAGGGATTGCAGACAGGAGCCAGCCAATGCCGTGTGGATTCTGGGTAATTTAAATGAGTGGGTGTTCACCAAAGTAACTCTTCTTTTGCAAGAAGTAGAATTTAAACAAGAATTTTTTATATCTGTTTTAACTTCAAGAAATCAGTCTGTCAGAGATGACAGAGGGTTGAAATTGGGAAGACTAGCACTCCAGTGTCCCCAGTGGCCTTTCATAGCATGAATTGTGTATGTTAACCATTCTGCATTAGGAAATGTAAGACTGAAGCATCCATCTTGACAACCTTTATTCTGTAGAGAAGAAAATAATGGACTGGGAGTATGTTGTTAACCTAAATACTGAGGTGTTTTCATGTATATAGAAAACTAAGCTTCCCAAGCATGATTTTTATCTTGATGCCATATAGTGTTTAAATGTCTTATAGAAAAAAACATTCATAGTACCTGACTTTTTGGACTCCATTTTAGTTCTAAAACTAACATTTCCTTAATTTCTTTTCAACAGTATCATTCACTTTTTTTTAAATTTTTGTTAATTTTGCTCTTATAATTACAAAAGAAGAAATCAAAGGTATTAACAAGATATGTCTTTAAAATAATCCTTGTTTCTTGTCTACCTGTATGATTGCATTAAACTGCAAACAGTAAAACTAAATGATGTTGTGAATGTGCTTTTTCTCCATCCTTGGACGCATTCAAAACCAGTCTGGCCTAGGGGGCCATTCTCGAGTGTGAAGGTTGGACCAGATGACCTCTTAAGGTCCTTTCCAACCTCACTCATTCCGTCTCTATTATTCTAATAAAAAAATGTTATGAAAATGAAGAGATAATAAGTCTTTGTCATGCACATTCATGATTTATAATGATATCAATTATACATTGCCTTCACAAGTAGTGACATTGTGCCATAGATAGTTGTGATCACTTCAACAAATCCGTAGCTTGAGAGTAGGACAAGAATGTCAATTGTTTTACAACCACAGGATTTTTGTAGCAAGAAAAGAACCTGTTTTATACTAAAAGTCATTTTGTAATGGAGTTAATGCTTATTATTGAACAATTTACAACAAACGTTCTCATGGCAAGTAGTACAAATATGGTGTGTTCCCTTTTACCTATAACAAGACCTTGGGTGTAAAATATTTAGCGTCTTGGAAAGCTTGCAGTCTTAATTTATTTTTGTTAAGATACTGTAAGGTTTTCTTTCACATAACAGTAGAGTAGAGCCCTGGCTGCCTCCTAGAGTACCCTGTCACAGGTGGGACATCTTTGTAGGCACTGGACGTTCTTCTCTTTCTTTTGGTGTGTGAGACTCAGCTAAGGCTGTTTCCAGCACAGAAGAAGTCATAACAAGTTCAAAGCTGTAACAATTTTTAGAAATATAAATGTGACAGCAACGAAGAAATCAGTTTTCAAGTGAAGATTGTACATAGTGAGATGTGAATGCCAAGTTTAATTTCTAGAGCAATGATTTTCCTGTGTAGAGTTCTTTGCCTGCCTTAGTCTGCACAAGGCAAGTTTTGCATAGCCAGTAATAGCTGTAGTTTTAGCATCATCCACGAATAAAGACTTCACATTAGAACTGCAGCTCTGTGTATATCTCTCTCTTGCATGCATGTGTACTTTACGTTTACAGGGAGGCACTAAAAGTTAATCCCACTCCTTTTCTGCATATGGATGAATTCGTTAATAAAGCCATTGTCTGCAACAGTGTGGTGACTCCGTTAAAGGGCAGCATAAACCATTCAAATCACAGGAAGCCAGCGTTAACAGTAGCAACCAAGCACAGCAACAGCAGCTGTTGACATGTGCTGAGAACAGCTGGAGGCTTGTGAGGTCCCCAGGGGTGACTGAGGGGGTTTCTGTGGGTCTGACACCCTTGGGCTGTGTGTCTATAGAAATCAGCCAGCAGGCATCAGGTCTCCTGAGAGAGGAAGGTGAGGGTTGGGTGATGCTTGTGGCCCCCAAGGCCAGTTCAGATCATGGGGAGGTGTATATACCTGGCTCCTAGAGACAACCAGCTACCAGAAGTGCTGCAACCAGGTAAACAACAGCAAATCACAAAATCACAGAATATTTGAGGTTGAAAGGGACCTTAAGAAATCATTTTGGCCAATCCCTCCGCTCAAGCAGAGCCCTCTATACCCCATTGACCAAGAACACATCCATATCACTTTTGAATATATCTAAGGATGGAAACGGCACAACCTCCCTGGGAAACCTGTGCCAGTGCTCATCACCCTCACAGTAAAAAAGTGTTTTCCTTGTGTTCAGATGTGGCCTTGTGTTTTTCAGTTTGTGCCCATTGCCTCTGGTCCTGTCCCTGGGCACCACTGAAAAGAACCTGTCTCTATTCTCTTTGCACTCTCCCTTCAGGTATTTATCTACATTAATAATATACCCACCCACCCACACACACACACATGCAATCCTCCTCTTCTCCAGGCTGAACAACCCCAGGTCTCCCAACCTTTCCTCACAGGAGACATGGTCCAGACCCTTCGTCCTCTTTGTTGCCCTTTGTTGAACTCTGTCTCCTACGTCCACATCCCTCTTGTACCGGAGAAGCCCAGACTGGACCCAGAACTCCAGGTGTGACCTCACTAGCACTGGGTAGAGCAGAAGGATCCCCTCCCTCAAATCGCACACAACAGTCCTAATGCAGCTATTACGCCTTTGCTGCAAGGGCACACTGCTGGCTCATGGTCAATTCGGTGTCTGCCAGGACCCCTGTGTCCCTTTTGCCAAGCTGCTTTCCAGCTGAGCAGCCCTGAACACGTCCTGGTGCCTGGGGTTGTTTCTCCCCACATGCAGAACTTCAGGCTTCCCCTTGTTGAACTTCATGAAGGTCCTGTCAATCCACTTCTCCAGTCTGTTGAGTCCCTCTGGATGGCAGCACGACCCTCTGCACGCCAACCTTTCTTCCCACTTCTGTGTTACCAGAAGTTTGATTTTTTTTTCTATGGCAGTTTCTTCATGCTGCTGAAGGATTGTGCGCTCCATTCAAAGCTGGAGATGTGTTACTGAGTGCAGTGGAGATAAAGCTGTCAAAATCTATTTGAAATAGTGTTCTGCATGTTATAAATGTATGCCACTTGTGTGTTTCTCATGTCAGTTTGTAATCATAATCCTTTACCCTATCTGACTTTTTTTAAAAACCACAATACTGCTGGTCTGTAAAAAGAAACTGTGTATAAATTTCACTGTTCTCCTATTTTAGGAAGAACTTGAATGTGTTGGAAACACTGGATCTTCTTTTTAGTTAGTGTTTACATTTAGTAATTAATTTCTTTTTTTAGATAATATGGTGCCTCATAGAAATAAGTAAATGTAATCTTATGTAATTTCAAAACTAAAATTGAAGGAGTAATTTAGTCAACAAAAATGCTCATTTTGTTTTCATCTTTATATCATTCTGTGTGATGAGATAACAGTGCTAATGCTGAAAAACAGTCTAATTACCAGGATGCAGATAAGTGATTAAAAATTTGTTCATCATTTTCCCCAAATGTTACCTCTCTGTCTCTCTTAATAAAAGCAAGCTATTTTCAGTCACTCATGAATGATAATATGACCTGGGTAGTTTTCTAATATTTCACATGCGGCAAGGAAGCAGAAGGATTTCTTCTATCCGCGTGGAAAGTTTAGAACCAAATGAGTTTGAGGCAGGTTTTCCACAAGGGGGCTCAGTATTGCAGACTCAGGCTTGCCTGTTCCAACTTGACAAACAGCCCAGCAGAGACCAGTGCCACAGAATTAGCAGGAATTTAGTTTTCTGTCAGTAACATTGTTTTTATTAACATTGTGAGTCTTCCACAATATTGCTTAGATATGTCCACATCACATTTCTGACCCTATGTTTATTTACTGGAAATAGCTCCACAGTATGTGTTAAATTAATATTGTTCCTACTGTATGTGTTTACCCCATTAGCCAAAAGAGTAAGGACATTTCCAGTAAGACTTCGGAAACATCTGTAGTTGCCATTCTCAGATATAATAGGAATATGTTTCATCACCTCTGTAGATAAAACCTGCATATATCTGAGAGAGTTTTATGGTTTTGCAGAGTCTAAGGTTCAAACAATTCTAGCTGCAGCCCTTTCCATTTTATTCATTCATTTAATATTGTTATGCTTCTAAAACCACTTTAAGGCAAATTTGAAAATAAATACCTTGCTGCCTCATGTAGAAATTGAAGAGAATATTTTAAAACATTCTTTTTTGAATTGACTGCTTCACTCTCAAATTCATTGTCACTATATGCAAAATGCTGAATTCCTTGAATTGCCATTAGAAATAAAATGGCAACTAAACTAGTCTTATGTATCCATTTTGGATTTTTTTGCTGAAGAGATAAAACACACATGACAGTATGATAATTTCAATTTGTTTTGCTTCCCTGTGGTTACTGAAAGGTGCAAGTCATACAGCTGGCTTCCTGTACCCACTTGCTCCAGTGTATTACTATTAATCCAACAGAGCGGCTCCCCTGTTACTGTAATGTAATGAGAGGCATAATCATACCTCTAACATGATCTGGCTCTACGGAAGTGAAAGTAAGCGCTGTTTTTTCTGTTTCTTATGATTTTTAATACTTGCAGGAGAAAAAAAGAAAAACTATGCTTTGACACTTAGATAATTTAACACAGAAGTGCAGAAAGATGTGAAAATGAAAAATTATGGAATGGAAGAGTAAGCTACGTTGTTTTCAAGACTAAAGGATAATGATTTAAAAAACCAAACCAGAAACAAACAACAAACAACAAAAAAACCCACCTAAAACTCTGCTTCAATTTTGTAAAACAAATGTAATTCTTCTCCCAGCAATAAATTTCTTCAAACTCTTCAATTTTCAAGATCCTCTCAGTAAAGTATATGTAAATAATTACTTTTTAAAATTCTTATTACATCCTCTTAGGCTTAGGCTTTACTCTGTTATTAGAGAAACTGTTACGGTTTACATTCATGTAGATTTATTTACCACTGAACATGCATAACTGAGATTGAAGAGTGACAGGTTCTTCAATTCTGTGTGGATAAATAGTGAGATCTATAGAATATAGTTCTGTAAGAACATTATGGTCTGTAGTATACTTTTAACAGTGGAAATGTAGGCTAACTCCTTTATTTTCACTCTATAAAGCTCCTTTTTTTTTTTTTTTTTTTTTTTTTTTTTTTTCCTTTTTTCCCCCCTTTTCTTTTCTTAGCAGTTAGAGTTGCTTTGGCCATTCATCAGGCTGTGTGCGTAGATTATGAATATGCTGAATGTGGGCAGTAAATGCAGCTTGTTGGGGGCAAATTTTACTGCTTGCTCCATGAATCTGAACTCCACAGTTCTGGGAGTTCTTAGGGATATTATACAGTCATGTGTTGCTGAACTATAATGTAAACCTTTGAAAAATAAGACAGTGCAAGAAAATCCAGGGTCAGTGTGAGGAAGCTTTTGTTAGATTATACACAAATGATTAAAAAGTACTTAAATTCAGAAATTCCTAACAGCAGCAATATTCAGAGGATTTCTACTTTTGCCTGCACAGTATGTAGAAATAGGGAGGAAATGACCAGTGCTGTGTATTTTTGTCCTCTTTCACTATCACTCTTTAGATAGATGGTTTTCTGTCTTCCTCATGATGTTCTTTTATGCCAAAGTGTAATTTTTTAAATTAAACTTCCAGCTGTTACCATGAGTAGTTGCTTTAAAATGTGAGATAATTCTTTGGTCAGAAACAGAGTCAGCTCTGAGATCTTGATAGGGAGGGCTGTATTTGGTCATATGACAAACCCTTCCAGGAACACAGAAATCTGACCTTAGAAGAGTTTCAAGAAAGTGTATTGGGGTGAATGTGTTAGTGACAACAGATTAGTTTTCAAGCTTTAGTGCATTGATATTAACCTAAATGTTCCTGTCTGTCTTCCAATTTATAAAACTTCTGAGTGGTACAATTTGCAATCACTGTTTTTAGCACTAGACTTTAAGAAGACATGGTTTATTCACTGAGAATTAAATCTTCACTTCAAGGAGAGCCGCAGAAGTCAGATTCAGCAAGGGATCCAGGACAAGGAGCAGGACAGGTTGGTTAGAATTCTTCCAAACATACGATATTTTGTCCCTCATAATTTCTGCAGTTTGGAGTTCAAACTGGAAATATTAATTCTGGAAATATTAATGATGAAATGTTGTAACCTTTGCCCACCACAGAAGGAACAACTGTGATAAAGAAAGTGAGAATTATTCTAAAATTTCCATTTCAAAATATTTTGCTTCTTCAAGCATCAAATTCTTCTCTTTTGGACAACCCACTGGTCAAAGACCAATGGAGATGTGAGCTTAAGATTTCAGAACAAATAATTAACTAATATAAGCCTTATTTCTACCTATATAAAGTAGCAAAATAACATTAAAGACTTGGCCTAATATTTATCGCGTATTTGCTATCTTGATAGCAAGATGTCTGATACAAGGGTATTATCAGTTACATGTTTTCACTCTGATCAGCCCTTTGTGAGACAGAAAACCTACACTGGTCAGTCTTACAAAACAGATTGTAAAAACATCACAGGACCATATGAATACATCATATAGGGACTTCTACATGCATTTGAAATGAGATTGCCTTGCTTGGAACTGTCCTGATGTAGAAACAGAAATATTGATGACTCCAGCATCAGCTTCTGTGCCCAATCCAGTTAACAGCAAAATAGCTTTGGTCACTTCAGAAGAGTGCTTAAGTTGTCCAAATAATTACACATCACAAAAATCAACCATTCTATACAAACCTATCCTTCTTGTATTGCTTTGGCAGCATGCTTTCATAGTTTTCATGGAGCTTGTTATGGATTTGAAGTCGCAGTGTATTCCTGAGGGTTCAAGAGACCAGCATTTTATCCATCTTGGACAATTTTTCAACAACGTTATCAACAAAGGAAGTCCAGAATGCCTTTCCACTTTTCTCTTGTACATTAGTTTGCCCTAGTTCACAGAGATTTTTGCAGCTAGAATGCAATCAGAGAAGTCTACTGCTCGTTAGTACTATGTCTCACATGGACCTACAGTGCAGCTTCTTTTTTTCTGTTCCTTTAAAACCCCCACAGCCTTAGAAGTTGGTGTTCATGGAATTGCTGCAGAGGCATCAGACAGGAGCCTCACTGGGGGGGAGTGAATAGTCTCTTGATTATCCCTTCTGAGCAATGGTAGAGAGGAACACAGGCCTTTTTCTTATAGCAGAGACCTGGGGTGAGAAGGGAAACTGAGTTCAGCAAAATAGAGAAAAATTTCATCTCTGGATGAAAGACTGAGGATAAACTAAGGAAAAGTTCCGTAACACAAATCAGTTACCTTGCAGCTATTTCCTAACTTGCTGTGTTTAATTTTGATATGAAACTCAACACTGACTTGGAGTCCTGTTGCAATGTGTTCACGTTAAGGAGTCCTTGTCGATAACTGCCATAGCTCAAAACTTTCTCATCCAGAAGTTTGTGTGGCTTTCTCTTGTGTGAGTAGTGTAAGGATGTTAAAGTTGTGTGGTACTTTTTTATGCTAAGCATTTGCTGTCTATATTTGTTTCATAGATAAATGGAGGAGGGAATTTGTTAAATGGAAAATACAAAAGATTTTTATCAGCAATGCTTCATAAACTGATAACTTGGAATAATTTTTTTTCTGGTATGATTAATTGCCAGCAAAAAATAAGAAACTAACCAATACATAACTGAATTTTCTTTCTGTTCTGACTGGAATTCAACCCAATCAGAGAGGTACATGTACACCATGTATTTTCTGCATGTAAGACTTACATGTGTAGAGGAGCCTTTATTGGTATTTTGCTATGACATTTTACTCACCTCATGCAATACTGTGCGATGACTGGTTATTTGTAGGACCTCTACTTATTCTTAAACAAACAAACAAAATAACAAAGCAAACAAATAACTCTAAGGATGATCTGACTTTCTATAGTATGGGCAAAAAAGCTAAAAACACCAATTCTGTGATAATGCAATTAATAAAATAAAACTCTACTGTTGAGGAAGTTAAAAATCTATGAAGATATAATTCCCATTAATTCAGTTTGAAAATAGATGTAACATGTTTAACAGCTAAAACTACCAAACTCTGGAAACTATAAACTCAAACTGGTTATTATGTCACATGAGTTGATACTACACTAAACTCCTGACTTGCTGCTTCAGATATTGCTTCAGAAACACAATAAACATGTACAGAAACATTGAAAATAAAATCATAGAAATTTGAATACAGAGTAAGTACTAGAGACTTGGTTACAGTAATAAAGCTCATTTAATGTTGTTTATATTGGTATTCCCAAATGCTTTTGTAATAGTTTATTTTAGTGCAGTTATTTTCAATGAATAATCTGTATTTTCTACAGGGAGAATTCCTGCTCCTCTTGTGGAAGGTGCCATGATTTTTTTAAGAATGATTCCTTCCTCAAGCAACAGACATGGATTAAAATATTTAATGATTATTTATTTTTAATACATAATAGTTAATATATAAATATTTAATATTCAATATTTGGGTTAGATCTATGATGATGGACTATAAAACAAGAAATCTCTCGTCTGCTGTCAGTAGCACCTCAAAAACAAAACAAGAAAACCAAAAGGCTTGGGGTTCCTGAAAGAAGAGTCATATAGAATTAGATGTGCCAAAAAGCAAAGGAAAGGATTTGTCCCCCTTCAGTCCTTGAACTAGAGTTCATGCTGTGCTTTGGGTTTGTTCCTGTGGAGATATTCACAGAAGCTGGGCAGCTAATTTATTTCATTACAATCATCTTTAATGCTGTCCTCAGTGTCTTCTTCTGCCAGTAGGAGAAGTGCTCATTAACTGGAAGTGATAATAGCAATTTAGGAGGACTTTGCACCATTAAAAATGAATTATTTTATTTATATTCTTTCAATCTTATTGCCAAGGAAAGAAACATGCACAAAATGTGGAAAGATGGAACACTAGAGTGACATTCAATATTATTTAAAGGAAGATCTATGAAATTGCTACACAGTTCATCAAGCAGATGAATATAAATAGTGCTTCCAATGTTTTATGTTGGCATATAACTAACAAAAGATGTCAAAAACAGCTGAGTTAACAAAGAATAAAGCAAACATCATTCTGAGCCTGAATTACAGTGCCAGTGGAATTTTGAAATTCTTACTCTGTGAGCAAAGCATTGAAGATGCTATATATGAAAAAAACCCACTTCCATATTCATTGGAATGTATCAGTTTCTAGAAACAACATCGAAACTGAAACAAACAACAAAAAAGAAGTTTGAAATGGTTTGTCGTTTGGTTTGTGTTGTTTTTTGGGTTTTTTTTTAAGAAAATTTACAGTGTTCTGGGAGTGTAAAGGCCAAACTCTTCTTGCACAAAACTTAGCAGTTCATTTCATTCAGCTTTGTGGAATGCTTAGTTTGAAAGCACACAGCTTAAGTTGTAAGGAACTTCTTTATGTTATCTAGTTTAATTTCTGCTCCAGGGATTTTCTTTCAGAGTCAGGACCCTCAGTGCACCAGTAGTCCATAATTGCCATGACCAGCCTGTTCTTGGTTCCCTACCTCTAACTGTGTCCCAGAGGCTTCATCTCAGCTCAGACTCCAAAGTTTCTCCCTATCCTGAATGATGTTTGCAAGAAAGCCTGTGCCAAGCCCCACTCATTGCTGACCCTCACTCCTTGGCTGGGCTCCGCTCAGACCCAACTCATCATCTTGCATTTGTTGGATGTCACGGGAACCTGCTACTCTAACCAGCCCTGCTCTGCTTGTCTCAGGAGGGTAGAGCAGGACCTTACACTTTTTTGGAGATGGTGCTGTTCCTTACCAGTGTTGTGATAACCCTTAACTCATGGCAGCCCTACTCTTGCTGCTCCGTAACACTCAAGAAGTTAAATTTTCCCTTTTTGCCTAATGACAATTTCAGAAAGCAATCTTTTTGTTGTTTTCATGATTTTCAGTAGTAGAGTTAGCACTTAGGAATAAATAGGAGATAGCTTGAGGAGATGCTGATTTTTCACTAGACTGAAATCAGGTTTTGTAGTATACAGATTTCTGTGCCATGATTGTTTTTACTTCCACATTGTTCCTGTGAAAGAAAGATTCTTTATCATTTTGGCTAAGTTTAGGAGTGTGACAAATTGTCCATGTTTTCCATTTGGCTTAAATTCTTGGTAGGAAATACAGGTGAACATATGAATTAACACAAATAAAATCTGAATCTGGTGACTGTTTATGACATTTCAAAAGGCTAAGCAATTTTTACATATATTGTGAAGCATATAGGAAAGTTATTTCATATATGACTTTCTTACTTCTCTGTAAGTCATTCATGTCTCATGCAGTATCAATGCAATAAAAGAGGTCTAAAAATTATATTTTGGGGTTCAGTAAGTAAATAGCTGAACAAAGACTGGCACTGCAGAGCCAGTAACATGAGCATACGTTTTATTTGCAGATCATTGTCTGGTTATAGTGTTCCTAATAAACTTTAGAGAATTATAGAATCCTGGAATGTTTTAGGTTTGAAGGGACCTTTAAATGTCATCTCGTGCAACCCTCCTGCAGGCAGCAGGGACATCTGCAAATAGAGCAGGTTGCTCAGAGCCCCATCCAACCTCATCTGGAATGTTTCCAGGGATGGGGCATTTACCACCTCTCTGGGCAACCTGGGTCAGTGTTTCACCACCCTCAACATGAGAAATTTCTTCTTTCCAGACTAAATCTCACCTGTTTTAGTTTAAAACCATCATCCCTTGCCCTGTTGCAAGAGGCCCTGTTAAAAAGATTGTCCCCATCTTTCTTAAACCCCCCTGGGACAGATGGAAGTACAAAAATGGGTGAAGTGGATAACTTTGAAACTTTGAAATGCCTTCTAAATTCAACAACATAAACTAGACAGAAAATATGTAGTATGTGAGATATGTTTGTGTGAAACTGTTCCGTCACAACATAAGCACAGTTAAAGGAATAGTACTTTGTAGAACACTACGTTTCCTAGCCACAAAGCTTGTAGCGACAGTCTTCTGTGTTTAGTGTCAAATCTCTTCTTGAAATACTTTCTTCTCCCTAAATTCTTGTTCATAATCCTATTACATATCATTTAATGAGATGCCAGTGGTCATCACCAGTTATCCTGGAGGTGCCAATGACAGAAAGCTTAGTGAGAAAGAAGAGATTGAATTTGGGTGTAAGCTGCCTATGCATTCCTCATCTAAGAGACATGGGTAGTTTTTGGTGTTACACTGCTGAACTTACTCATGAGAACATTCACAAAATGCCTTCAGAAAGGCATTTGTATTTTTTCCTCTTTAAAGAAGTAATTTCAGAGTTGTTGAGATCCTCTAGAAGTAATTTTAGATATGAGACAAGGAATACAAGAAGCAAATTAAAATCCAATGACAAGAAAGACAATATTAAATTTTTATCCATACTGTGCCTAACTACCAAATCATGTAGGAATATAGCACAGGCATATCTGTAACACAGAGAATCCAAACATTATCAGAATGTGATTTTCAGGACTGTCTTTCAATGGTTAATTCCATTGTACCTAGGAAAGACATTCAGAAGCCAGAATTGTGAAGATGACTTCTCCCAGAATTGCAGACATAAAACTTTATGCCCCTCAGATCTTACAGAACTAAATTACACAGACTGTTCCTAGCTCAGTAAGATATGCATGTTGATGTGTTGAAATTATCCCAGGGAATTTAGCTACTTCACATTAATTTCATCTGCTAAATAGACCTCTGCTCCACAAACTTCTTTTAAAATCTCACCATTGTTTTTCAAAGATCTGAAGACATCTAACAAATGCTGTTGAAAACATTAAAGTTGTTCAGTAGCTTAAACAGTTTGAGACTGTAAAGAAGCAGCATAAAAAAGAATGCGATAAGAACAACTCTATTCTGAAGGATAATTTGTTCTCTCCTACCAATATTTAAAGTCTTTTTAGACCATTTTAAGATGTTCTTCAAAAATTACATATGTATTTTTTTACCGTTTCAGCACTTTTTGCTTTTAACGAACAGAAACATTTGAAAAGATAAAGTAGGCTCATTTACATGACTTGGTTATTCTGGGCTTATTATATTTTTAATTGAATTTTGATTCTCCTCCTATGACAAGATGACCTGCCTAGTGGGTGATGGAAAGGCTGTGGATGTTGTGTACCTGGACTTCTTTAAAGCCTTAAACACTGTACCCCACAGCATTCTCATGAAAAAATTGGCCACCCTAGGACTGGACGGGCACACGCTCTGCTGGGTGAAACACTGTCTGGGTGGGCAGACCCAGAGAGTGGTGGTGAATAGAGTGACATCCATCTGGTGTCCGGTCACAAGTGGCATTCCTCAGTATTGGGACCACTTCTATTTAACATCTTTATCAGTGATCTTGATGAGGAGATAGAATGCACCCTGAGTAAGTTTGCAGATGACACCAAGTTGGGTGGGAGTGCCTGTCTGCTTGAGGGTAGGAAGGTTCTTCAGAGGACCCTGGACAGGCTGGACTGGCGGGCTGAGGCCAATCATAAGGGCTTCAGCACAGCCTAGTGCCGAGTCCTGCACTTGGGTCACAACCACCCCAGGCAATGCTACGGGCTGGGGAAGAACGGATGGAAAGGTGCCTGTCAGAAAGGGACCCTGGGGTGGGACTGGGCAACAAGCAGGTGAATATGAGCCAGCAGTGTGCCCGGGTGCCCAAGAAGCCCAAAGGCATCCTGACTTGTATCAGCAGTAGTGTGGCCAGCAGGACCAGGGAGGTGATTGTCCCTCTGTACTCAGCACTGGTGAGGCCACACCTCGAGTACTGTGTTCAGTTTTGGGCACCTCAACACAAGATAGACATTGAGGTGCTGGAGCAAGTCCAGAGAAGAACAACTAAGCTGGTGAAGGGCCTGGAGAACAAGTCATGAAGAGCATCTGAGAGAACTGGAGCTATTTACTCTGGAGAAGAAGAGGCTGAGGGGAGACCTTATCTCTACAACTGCCTGAAAGGATGTTGTAGAGATGTAGGCACTGGTCTCTTCTCACAAGTAACTAGTGACAGAACAAGAGGGAATGGCCTTAAGCTGCACCAGGGAAGTTTTAAACTGGATATTAGGAAAAATTTTTTCACAGAAAGGGTTGTCAGGCGCTGGCACAGGCTGACCAGGAAGGCGGTTGAGTCACCATCCCTGGATGTGTTTAATAGCTGTACAGATATGGTGTTTGGGGATTCTCGAGCCCGTAAGGTCCCTCTGGATGACATCTCTTTCTTCAAGTGAATCAATTGCACCACTCAGCTTGATTTCGTCTGTAAAATGATGCACTCAATCCTACACTAATTTCTTAACTGTCTTAAGATACAAAGATATGTATGAAAAAGAAAAAAGCATTTTCAAAAATGCTTTTACTCGTGAGTAAATTGTTTGCCTTAATACCACTTTACTTTTTAGTCAAGTAGGAGAAAATGTGATTCTTAATCTATAATTAGTCAAGGTCATGGTATTTGTTTGTTAAATAATGAACTGGACTGCACCAGGAGTACATTTTTCACTTTCCTCTTGTTAAGATTAGCCTTGAACTTAAGTGTATATTATAATTTCTTTTGAAATGTCTGTATTTCTCATGCAAATTCTTTTGTATTTCTCTCCATTTTGAGAAAATGCATTTTTTAATAACTCATTATTAATGCTGCTACAATTACAGTATTTGTTTTATTTTGTTTTGGTTTATTTCTACATGTAAATGGCTAAATAGCTTATGCTCAGTTCAGGTGTTTGGTTTGGGGTTTTTTTTCTTTTTATTTATTATTATTTTCCTTTTGAAGACTAAGTGCTGTATGACACATTCAAAAAGACCTTTCTTCCTGCATGTATTGATACTTTCAAATAAAGATAGAGCCCTGCCATGACAATGCACCTTATGCAAAAGCTGGTGATTCAGTTGAAGGTTAATGGCTTGCATTGCAGGAACACCAGTGTACAAGCTATAATTAGGAGTGTCTGATGGCTGCTCATGCTATAACGTAAACAGAAAACATCTGCATGCTCATAGTAATGACAGTCTCTGTCTCTCTCCATACCATTTTTTTTGTTTTAATTGTATGTTTGTCACTACATCTTAGATTCTTATTAAATCCCAAGCTAAAGGGAAAAATTAGTGCGAATTGCAGTTATGTAAATGGAGAACACGGCATATGTAACATTTTAGGTGGTAGTGGAAAGGAGATTCCACTACCACCTAAAATGCTAGACCTACACTTTGCTCTTAACAATGTTTTGCCTTGCCAAGGTGGGAAACGTGAGGGATGTATATTTTTGATAGAGGTATTTGCACATTTCAATATATAAGTATGTATAGGCAGAACTCTTCATTCCTTTGGTGACTGAGTCATTTGGGTTGATGCGTTTATAGGTGGAGTTCCTTTTCTCTATTGCTAGCAGGATTTACTTTTGACCTTGTGTTTGTAAACAATCTTCAGAGGAAGGAATAGGATCAGGTCTCCTCCTCGTAAGTAATACCCTAATCAATACTGTACATCTGTGCTATATTTCTCGGTCTCAATCATCCTTGATTTTTCTTGCATAAATTTGCATACCTTCCTGTCTGAAATGAAGAAAGTGTGGCCCCAGAGCATCCTAAAATCTGGTGATTATGGCATCCTGAGAAAGCATAACATGGTAGAAAGGGATGGAACACCTCTCCTACAAGGACAGCTGAAACAGTTGGGGTTGTTCAACCTGGAAAAGAGAAGTGTCCAAGGACACCTTATTTCAGCCTTCCAGAATCTGAAGGGCACTTGCAAGAAAGCTGGGGAGGGACTGTCTGCAAGGGCTTGTAGTGACAGGACAAGAGGTAATGGCTTCAAATTGAAAGAGGGAAGATTTATATTGGAAATTAGGAAGAAATTCTTCACTCTGAGGGTGTTGAGACACTGGAACAGGTTGTTCAGGGGAGCTGTGGATTCTCACCACTGGATATGTTCAAGACCAGGTTGGACAGGGCTTTGAGCAACCTGGTCTAGTGTGAGGTGTCGCTGCCCATGGCAGGGGGGTTGAAACTCAATGATCTTTAAGACCTCTTCCAATCCAAACCATTTTATGAATCAATGAAAACTGAGGACATTTTGGGATTATATGCCCACAAAGTAGATGGATGCTCAGGTCATTAGTTACTAGGGATGAAAATACTTTTCTCTGGTTATATTTTTTGGTTTTATTTTTAGAGTAAGGAATAAATTTCTGTCAAGGAATCAATTGGGATGCAATGTCAGAGTCAAGATTCAAGGCAACAAGAGTTCATGAAGATAGCTCAGGATGTGGACTCATGAAACTTTTGATTATCATCATGCACTGGAAAAAGAGCTTAGGGCTTCACTGAAGACTGGGTTCCTGGGGACAGGCATGTGGGATTAGCCATTTAATAAGCACTGTGAAGTGTCAGACTCGCAATGTACACTGTACACTGCTGGCATACATTGTCTTCTTTTTCTGTAAGAAAATCACCTTCTATGAAATGTTTTGGGGTTTTTTATTATTATTTTATTTACTAATCTAACTCAGATAAATAATAGGTAATCCTCCCTTTATAGACACATTCTGTGACTTTGAGGGTACAGTTGTCTTCAATATTCAGTCCTTTTGTTTTCACATCAACCTTTTTCCTTTCTCCTGTACCTTCTTGTTTCACCACTTCCCATTTCCACCCAACTTTGGCTGCAGACATGAATTCTAGATATTTTGGTACATTTAGATTGTAATAAATTTCATTGTCTTCTAATTTTAATCATGGAGCTGATCAATGCATTTCTTTTCAATAACCACCTTTTCTTGCTCAGTCTTTATTATCGATTTGGTTAATTTGACCAATGGATACCCTTTACTTACTACCCAGATTCTCAACATTTATCAAATGATTGAATATCATCCTTGCTTTTTGGTTTTGGAGATACATGATAAATAAATTTCTAACTAACTTCTAGGCCTGATCACCGTTCCTACTTACAGAGCTGTCACCAGTTGCATTATATGTTGTACCTATTACTGTGGTTGCACCTCATCACACCCCACTATGTTAATAACTGTTCTTATTAGATTTCTGCATATTTACATATGCTAGGACTTCAGCTGATGTAAGTTAGAATATGTATCTTTAACAGCATTGTGCCAGTTCTTAGCAGAAGTAACGAATTTAAGCTAAATGCAGGCTGAGGGCAATTAGTTGGAACTCAATTTCCTTGTATCAGTTTTTGTGGTGGAGTTACTGCCTGTACTGTTTTCACGTCTTTGTTTAGGTTTTTATTGTGTAAATGGAAATATTTTAATCTAGGGATTTGATCTAAGGAAAGAAACTAGGGTGTTTATCCTTGATTCAGTGGGTGTTAGCTATTATATTCTGTGATATAGGTTTCAGCACATACCTCATGGACAAAAATAATTGGGCTGTGGTGAAATGCGGGACCTACTATAAGTGTAGTTGATTTTCACAATACAATGGAGCAGATTGTTGTAAGTGCTATAAATACAGGTCTATGAATGCTTCTTTTGTTGTGTATGCATCCTTTTTCAAATGAACTGCCAACACAGCTTGGAATGTAATGAAGGTTAAACACAGGACTGTCCCTCATGAAATGTAGATTTTATTTTAAAGAACAGTGATCCCATTTGAAAATACACTTCAAAACCACTTTGCTTTCTGCATGTCACAGAAAAGCACAAAAGCATTTAATTATCTCTTCTCTTCATAATTTAATCCCAGTATGTAATGAGAAGCCATGTTTTTGGTTTTTTTTTTTTTCATACTAAAGCAGGAGACTATTCAAGGGAAAAACCTGCAAGAAATTACATGTATAATTCCTGTCTTGACTCAGTTTTCAGATCAATCCTGACTATCACATCTTGAAATTTTAGGATAGCTTTATGTCTTCATCCAACATTTTACTATCTTAATCTAATGTCTTAACATCTTACTCTTCATGTCATAATCTTACAGTTTAATCTTAAAACTTCATCTTTGTTTGATCTTTATATTTAGAAGTGTAGCAAAGATGCCACTCCTCATGCAGTCATAAAAATAACTCATGTTTTATTCTATTCCTTGTGCTTCTACCAGTAGCAAATTGGTAGCAGCAGATAGTTAATGACTAAGTGGTGGAGTACAACAGAATTGAAATTGTGTTCCTTTCTCAAACTGTGTCTTTCTCTCTCACTTGACCTAGTGGTTAAATAAAAGCAGTCAGTTTATTGATTGCCTGGTCTGTTTTGAAAATTAACTATGATGGTTATAAATGCAGAATACTTTGGTTTTCTGTTTTATCTGCTTTTTGTTATACTGCAGTTTCAGCTAGGCAACATGCACTTACGGACAATGTCATATTTGTCCTTAGCAGGTTTCAGAGACATTCCTACAGATGAAGACATGACCTAAGTTTAGGCAGTATGTATCCATATCGAGATGGACCTATTAATAAAAGTCTAATAAAAGAGCAGAAAAAGAACTATGGATTTAACTAAATTTGATAGATTATAGATGAAAAAAACAAATTCAGAACTGAAATCAGAAACAAATTCCTACCAGTGAAAGTAATCACTGTTCAAGAAGCCTTTATCTGTGGTGAAGTTTACCTGATGAAGTATTACTTCATACTTACTCTGTTACATTGCCTTATCTATTAATACTTATTCCTGACATTTACATGGACAATTCCAATGGCAGATGTTACTATTTCTTGAATGGTAAAATTATCTGTCTGAAAATTTTCTACTAACAAATATTAATGGTGAAATTTTTCAGAAGAAAAAATGTTGCTTCCTTCATTTGCCTATATGAGTTTATGCATACCCAGAGTAAATTAAAACATATTATCACTTCACAAAGCTCAGTTATTCTACCAAATAAATTGTAAATAATCTCTGTAACCAGTTTCTTTGCAGTGGCTATTTGGGGATAGGAAAGAAAAAGGGACAAACATTTATCACAACACATTTGATAAGGTATCCTTCTTACTTTTTACAAATAGATTATAAAATGGTCTTCTAAAAGAAGTGTAACATAATTAATCTTGAATTTCAAAATAATAATTATTTTCAAAATACTTTACACTAGGTTTTATAAACTAAAGAGCTCAAACCACAATTGCCTATAAAGCATATTGGTTTATAAAAGGTCAAAATTTGCTTATCTTTTTTTAAAGGGTTTGGAATGTTGTATGGATTACAATAGTTATAGTACTACTTAAAGCAGTAGCTTTACCTATTGTAGGTACATCACATGGTTTTGTACTTATGTAAGTGTGACTACGGTTTTCCTGACTAATACAAATCATAGTTGATCATTAATTATTTTTAAGTATAAATGTTATTTTTAATTCATGGGGCAGGAGAACTGCTGAGTTTGATACCTTCATGCACAAGCAACATCCCCTTACTAGAAAATACTAGATCTCAAAACTTTTAATGCGGGTTATGTTGAAACATGTTGTGCTCTGACTTAGCAGGTGATATAAGAATACCTAATGCAAAGAGACATCTCTAAACACTATGTGTAATATTGTCTGTGCGTCAAATACATCCTGTTATATTATGGATCATTACCTAAATATATGTGACAATACAGCCAGCACGATTAAATCTTAGCTAGATGTGGCAGTCCATCAACAACAGATCAAAGGAAAAACACTGATCTGCAAATGTTTGATTATACCAATATTTATGAAAAAATACAAACTGCTTCAGTAACCCTCACGCCTTGAGGAAGTATTATTTTGTTTAAAAAGATAAAACTGTACGGGATTTATCATACAGCTTACTTTGGTCCAGAACATCTTACTGAGAATGATTTTTTGTCACTCCGTTTTTCCTACTTCCACAATTTTCGCAAGCGGAGTGCTTTAGTCCTTTTCAGAACAAAGGCTGCTGTGATGTACTTACCACTTTTCATCACAATCTTTAAAGTGAATTGAAAGCTTTGTTCGGAAATGTAGGTGAAATCTAGTAGCTGCTTCTTCTATGCTGTCTGTAGTGTTTTTCAGTCTACTCGAAATTCAGAACTGCAACATTATGAAAGTGAGAGAACGTCATAAAAAGAAAGGTTTTGGACACATATTCTGCACATAAAATGTACAGAATAGATCGTTAATTTTACCCTGTATATGACTCGCATTTGACGATGGCCATCAATTATTTTTTTTTTGTCTAAACATCATTCTGTACAAGCGAGTGAGATATTTTGGGAGTCTCTTGATTCAAAGACATTTTATGAAGTCATTGTTATTTGTTTCATTATATTATATTAATGATAAGACCATCAGTTTTTAAGTACAGGGGGCAGCCTGTCTTGGTGAATTAATATTGAACTAATTGTCACTAGTAAGAAAGGACATCGAATAAGTTCAATTCAACAACAAGCAAGACTGATGTGATAGAACTGGTAACTCTGAACATATTAAGAGTATCAAGGTCGTAAGACACTCCTGAGCACTGGGTCTGCAGGTGATTCTGCTCATTTTCTGTAATGACTTAATGGCCTTTTGAATGTGTTATGTATTATATCACACCAGCCTTGCTCAAAAAACTTAAGGTCAAGTGTGCTTGACTTCTGTAATTACACCATGAGATAGAAAGGTCACTTAAAAATCATGACCATGTTATCCAGTGAAACCTGGAAAAAATAAGAAAACTAACACTGATATTATGTTCAGTGTTAGTACACTGTTAGTGTGTTAGTACAGTTTGTCAGTACAGAGAAGACCAAAAAAGAGCTGCTTACAGCAATTGTGAAGGATATAACTGTATCAACACAAATTAACTGCAAATTCTAAATACCTTGTCCCATTCTTTCCTTTCAGAAACAGTTGTACAGCTTGGCAGAAGCAGGTTGTAAAAGGCCAAATGTCTAAGGCAATTGCTAATGAACAACAGTACCAAATGTGCTTTTTATATAAGTGAATCTATTTTATTTAACCTATCACATTAACAATTATTATCAGATAATTACATTATCACATTTCTTTGCTAATCAAAACCAGTTGTCACAACCACCATAAACACTTTAATTTTAAAATGATATCTTTTTTCCTTTTTTAAGAAGAAACTAGACTGTTAGAGTTTCTCTGGGTAATAGAGCAGTTTGTATATATAAACATATATTAAATTCCCTTGAATTACAGCTACAAAGGCTCAGTTTTTCCCTTTATGCCAAATTAAAACTTGAGGGGGAGTGGGAAGGTGAGATGTAGAAAAATCCACTGCAGAATAATTTCTGCACTTGACAGAATGGAAGAACAGTATATTTAGGCTAAAACCTTAAAAAGTCTTTTGGGGACATTTCTGATTTGTATTTTCATGGTTGGACTGAAGAATTAATGATTACGTACAGATAACTCTGAGGTAGACGTCAGGTCCTCTGAAGATCAAGGATGATTCATAACCAGTTAGAAAATGAAAACAAAGAGCATTTTAGAGTGACTTTTGAAAGTACCACTGATGGTGTTCATCTCTGGAAATACAGTCTGGAGCATCTCTCCTGTTCTCTCTTCTGCACTGCATAATGCTTGTGCTCACAGGGATGTCTTAATGGCAATATTTTTTCCTGAAACAGTATTTCAACTACTGAAGCATGGTATCCTTGAAGAATCATTGGTTTTCTTTAAAAATAAAAGCTACTTCTTTTGATATTTGAATGTGAGATGTTTTCCCAAATGAATTCAAAACTTTTGGTTTATTCTTTGTCTCTCATATCAGAATTATCATCCTAAAATCATAAATTCCTGCCTTAAGATATCACCATGTCACCCTTACCATATTGGGGAGGATAGTAGGGGCTAAAACCCTCCTTGAGGAGAATATTATTATTGGAAGGGATTTTAAGTGCCGTAGGTTTTGATGTAATCTCACCATATCATAGAAGGTTTTAACTCAGTTGTCACTGGAGACAAACACCATGCTGAAAGTCAAGGAAATGTTTTCCCTTCATTTATTAGCTATTCTTCTAATAATATGTGCACATGAATTATATTAGAAAACAGAAAAGTATAGTATAGTATATAGTATAGAATAGTATAGTATAGTAGAGTATAGTAGAAGCAACATGAGATATACCAGAAAAACAACATTTAGTGTTAACAACATTTAGTGTTGACAACATTTAGTGTTGACAACATTTGCAAAAAACCCGAAGTAAATGACATGGGCTTATGGGCTTCACTGAAGCCCTTTCATCAAAAGAAATAACCAGCAAGTATCTTTGAAAATTAAATTTACTATTAGGCTAACAAATACCAAAATTTAGTAAGTTAGCTCGTCAGCTGCATGCAAGAAAGGGTTTGACATATATTAAGTTAAACCAAATATTTTGCTTTGCACCTGTGTTTGTTTTCTGTTGTTTACTTGTCAAGTTGCATTTTATTTCTTTGGTCTCATGATTTCATGTTTAGAATTCTGACCACTTCAGGACTTCTGAAGTTCCTATCCCATAGTCTCACACCAGTGGTATTCTGGCTGAAAGTGAGCCAGCATTGTCCCCATGTGGCCAGGAAGGCCAACAGCATCCTGACGTATCAGCATCAGTGTGGCCAGCAGGACTAGAGCGGGGATCATCCCCCTGTACTTGGCACTGGTGAGGCTGCACCTCGAAACCTGGGTTCAGTTATGGGCCCTTCCCTTCAAGAAGAACATTGAGGGGCTGGAACAGGCAATGAAGTTGGGGAAGGATCTAGAGAACAAGTGCTTTGAGAAGCAGCTGAGGGAACTGAGGATGTTTGGCCTGGAGAAAAGGAGGCTCAGGGGAGACCTCATTGCTCTCAACAACTCCCTTACAGAAAGCTGAAGCCAGGAGGGGTTGGTCTCTTCTACCAAGGAACATTTGACAGGACAAGAAGAAATGGCCTGAAGTTGTGCCAAAGGAGGTTTAGGTTGGATATTAGGAAAAATTTTTTCCCTGAAAAGTTTGTCATGTCCTGGAAGATGCTGCCCAGGGCACTGGTGGAGTCCCCATCCCTGGCTGTTTTTAAAATACATGTAGATGAGGTGCTGAGGGACATGGTTTAGTGATGGACTTGGCAGTGCTGAGTTAATGGTTGGATTCAATGATCTTAAAGGTCTTTTCAAACCTAAATGATTCTATGATTCTGTTGAATATCTCCTTATATTGCACAAGTCTTTCTGTAATTTGTCCTTCATGACTTTATTAAGGGCAAAACCACCCACCCTGAACTCCATTATGTATCTTTTTTTTTTCTATTCATCATGTCTTCACTATATATTTTATATCTATTTCATGCAAAGAAATTATCTGACTTTACAGAAATTGCTTAGGGACAAGCTTGCAAATGCAGGTAGGCTGTGAAGGGCTTTGTAAGTGTAAAATTCCAAAGCTGCGTGGGCCAGTTGAGTGACGTCAGGGAGAGCTGTGAGCTATCCCAGAGACTATCATGACAATCTCAAAATTCTAGGGTCTGTTTCTGCATGTATTTCATATTTTGCTGTAATTTAATTAACTCATTCTCTGAATCATGACTTATTTACTTTAGTCCTTTGTAGCATTACTCTGAGCACAGTAAAATTACTGACTTCGCTGCCTTTCTAAGGCAGTAACATGAATGCTTCTTTCACAGAACATCCCTGTGAGATAATATTATGAATATTTCTATTGCATGGGGATGAATGGAGACATTAACATTGGGGGCTTGTTCACAGTGTTCATTCCTTCCTCACCATGTGTTCCAAAAGGCAGCTGCATTTTTAGCACTTCAAAGTACACTTCCCATTGATAACAGCTGCAGTTTACAGCTATGCAGGATTCAGTTATGCCAGGCCTACAAGTAAGCTGGGGAGGGAATTTTTACAAGGGCTTGTAGTGGAAGCATGTGTGGTAATGGCTTCACACTGGAAGAGGGGAGATCGGTAGTAGAAATTAGGAAGTTCTTCACTCTGAGGGTGGTGAGATGCTGGAACAAGTTAACTCAGGAAAGCTGTGGATGCTCCATCACTGGATGAGTTCAAGACCAGGTTGGATGGGTCTCTGAGCAACTTGGTCTAGTGGGAGCTGTTCCTGCTCTTGTCAGGGGGGTTAGAACTACATGATCTTTAAGGACCATTCTATGATTCTGTGACTGTATGATTTGTGAATCAGACAAGTTTTTTTCAAGAATTGATGAACACTCGGTTGCTTCTCAAGAATTTGTCCCTTCTGTGACCTGGAGACATCCATTTGAAAGAAATGCACACCATTGCCAGCAAAACCAAAACATTTCCATGTGCTTGCTGCAGTCATTCTACTCCTTAACTGCATCCTTTCCAGTAGGTGAGCTATATGAGCACAGACATTTGCATACAATACTCAGTCACAAACTGTCAGTCTAGTGTGACCCAGGAGATGCATACACTTCCTATACCAGTAATATGTCAAACCCTATAATTTGATGGTGTCATAATGAGTGTGTGACTAGAGAGTGTGTCTGAAGTTTCCTACCATTTCCTAGCTTGAAAATGTTTCACATTGCAATTCTCTTCTTTTAAGGTGTCCTGATTTGTATTCTCTTTACAGTGTTTAACTTATCACTTGCATGGTTTACTTTTGAATTCTCTTTCAGAACTGGGGCTTTGTCCATGTTCCACAAAAAAGCATATTGGCTGTAGGTGGCATTATTTCAGCAGCTGGGGGCTGTATGAGTGGACTCTGTGAGAGGAGATCAGGGGCTGCACTGTGCCAGCTCCAGCTTGCTCTGCGATGGTCCCACCACCACAGGGCACAGATGAGCCCATCAGGGACACGGATGGCACCTCTGCCATAATGTATTTAAGAAAAGGAAAAATGCTGAGAGAAAAAAAGGGCATCACCAATGCCAGAGCAGTAGGAGGGGCTCCACGGCAGAGCTGATACCACCCCAAAGAGACTGCAGCCCATGGATGGGCCCCTCCAGAATGGAAGGAACAACTATGAAGGAAGGAGCAGCAGAAGAGTGAGAAGCAAGGAGCAACAGAGAAACCCCATGGTGCCCTGACCCCAGCCATCACCTCATGAGACGATGGTGTGTAACCTGCAGCTGTAACAGAGGGTAGGAGGGAGGAGGTTTGTCTGGTGTAATGAAGAGCCTGGGAAAGGGGGAGGAAAGTTGTTTTCCCTCTGTGTTTAAATGTTTGATGTTTGTCTTCATTGTTTCCTAACACCCAAATCAGTAATTGAATGTTTATGTTAACTGGCAATAAATTAATTAAAATTCCCCAAGTTGAGTCTGCTTTGCCTGCAACAGTGCTAGAAAAAAAAAAAAAAAAAAAAAATCACTATTTTTAGTTTATCTTATGGACAAAATGCCTGTGTTCAGCTGGATTCAACTGGATTTCAAGCCATATTTTTGTCAGGTTTCACAACGAAATGCAGGAGTTGCAGACTGTTAGCTTTATGTCAAGACTGTGTTAGGTTTACACTATATATATTGCTAGAAGGACTACAGAAAAGCAATGAAGGCAAAAGGAGAAACAAAGAAAATACAGGGGCTCTCGCAGCTACAGAAATTGTTTGGACTGTGTTTTGTTGAAGATTAATTTGAACTAAATTGCCTGATTTCCAGAGTGGAGGCTAATTAAGTACTTCAGGAGGAAGTGAAACTGCTGTAGAAGAAATACATTTAGAGCTCTCAAATACATAAACTGAGTGTAGCAGAAAACTGAAAAGACACTTACCCCTTTTCTAATAATAAGCAGAAAACACATTTTTGATTAATCAAATTTTATTTAATTATTTACAGCTGCTAATGTTTGGACACCCTTTTGTGTGAATTTAGAGGCTGAATTTTCAGTTTGATGGTTATAAGCTTTTATCCAAAAGAACTTTCTCTAAAATGTAGTGATTTTTTGAAAACTACAGTTTATCTCAGCATATGCTTGAAAACAGCTATTGATCCTGCCACTTGTCCTACACTGTCCACTTTTTTCTATTAGCAAAAGATATGCTCTGCCTTATCCAATCAGAGTGGGTCTTCCTGATCCACTTTTTTGTCTGCTGAGTCAAATATGTAGAAAATATATATTTAGTCTTGATAAAAGATTTATCAGCTTTACAGTAATTTTTTTGTATTATTTTTGTTGATGTTTTATATGTTATAAATGTCTCATGGTCCCACAGTATTTACATAGCTGGATGTTTCTTAAAATTGTTATGTATAGTCCTGTCAGATTTCGAGTACAGGAAATTAGTAATACCTATATTGTGATAGGCAGTCATACTTTCCATCTGTTTCTGACATCAGACAAAGTTTTGTCTTCTGTATGCATGTTAAAAAGACACCGTTACTAAAACATTCTCTTCCATCTGCTCTCACACCTAAACATAAGTTTGACTTTACACAAAATCCTATGTTTTAGGACAGCATAGGATAAACAGTGAGTGAAATGAATACAAATAGTGTCAGTGTGTTTTCTTATGCTGCTTAGTGGATAATTCAGGGTTACTGTTAGTATGCTGGATTCATGCACAACATTTCATACAATGCTACGAAACCTGTCTGCAGTGATTACTGCATATTAATCAAGCTGAATGGCAGTACCAGGACAGAAAGAATTATGACTATCTCATAAAGGACATCAGAAAGTTAAAAGGCTGTATTTCACTGGTTCAGTAAGAAAGGGTTAGGAACTGTAAATGGATTGCAAAGAGGAAATTGCAGCTCTTAAGAACACTGTTTCAAGAACATAATTCTGAAAAGCCTAGCTTTAAATCTCGTTAAAATTGTAGCACAAACTGACAAAATCAGAAAACTCAAAGCTAAGGTCATCACCCTGTTGTTAATGCAATCTACTTCTGTAAAAACCAAATTGCGAGAGTGTCATGACCTTAATGTGATGAATTCTGCTTTAAGTGCATTTGAGGAAATGTATGTGAATCAAATAACTGCACATGAGAAACCTAATTCACTTAAAAAAATTATTTGAATGACAATACTTAGTCAAGGATTTGTATAAAAATTGTTGAACCTAATGCATGTGCTTCTCTGAATTTCACACCGTGATGTAAGGTGTTACATCAGACAGGCCCAGATATAAAAAAGAAGGAAGGAAGAAAATTTTATCATTTGCTGCCCATTCATATATGGGAATTAAATGGTAAAAGTAGAAAAAGGCTACATAAACATTGTATGCATTCATTTTTTACACAGCAGTTGTTAGTTATTTGTAAAATAAACTGTAATATGAGTAGTTAATAGTATAATTGCCAGTTGACTACCGGATGGTAAAACTACTCATGACTGAAAAATGAATTTGGAAGAATACCTTTGAGTAAGGAGGCCAAGACATAGTACATAACCTGAGCATATGATAGTCCTTTTGTAATTTAAAACAATGGGGATTTAAGAGTTGGCAGAAAGCCCAAGTTAATGTTTCTCTTGGTCTTTTTTCCCTGTCATCCTACTTCTGACTCCTTTTCTCCCTACCACCACAAAAATAAAATTACTTTGTACATTTCCATTCAAAATTATCATTATATATTTCTAGATCTCCAGAGGCATTGCAAATTTGTCTTCAGGAAGTCAAGTCCCATCTTGGAAACTCTTTTAACATTTTATGTTCAAGTTGATGAAGGCTGCTGAGAATTCTATATGTAATGTTGATGAAGATATGTCAGGCAATTATATATGCTGAGGACATGATGCAGGAAATAAAGCACTATAAAACATTACAATGCCATTTCTCACTGTGTGCTGTCTGTCTAGAAGGGCTGCCTCTGATTTGAGTTCTGTTTTGATGTGAACTTCAAGATCGGAGGATGAAGGTCAGGTTTAAGTCATTAGGAGAACGTATTCAGTCAGGTCTTCAGATTAACCTGTAACATGTAATGTGATTGAGAAGCATCTCCACCTCTTCAACAGAGACTGACTTTTTTTTTAAATACAAGAGACATTACCCATCTTAAATTAAAAAAAAAGGAAAAGAAATGATTTATAGTAGCATGGAAGTCATATTACTCAAACTTCATTGTTAACAGTGCATAAATTTTACCCATTTTTCTGGCAACCAAGAGATTTTTACACATTTGCCAGTAGGATATGCCTCAGTATATGCTGGGGAGATTGTGAGGTGGAAGGGTTCCTCTTCTGTGCAACTTCTGCTTCTTTTTGGTTTGTTCTAAAGCACTTTCAACTCATTCCCCTGCTGATACATTCCTTTTAATGACTTTTTTTCTCTTTCCAAGTATCAGAAAGTGCCAACCTACTAAGCAGATAACTCCAAATTAATTTTTGTCCTTTGATTCCAACGTCTGTGAGTAGAATTAGAGTGAGTTTGGTGTCTGCAAAGGAAGTGGGTAATACCTTTGATTCTCTGATGTCTTTGTCGCTCTGAAGATTTCATCAGGTTGCTGTGAGTCTGTCTTTATCTACATCTTCAGCTTAACTATTAAGCTTATGTCCATGTAGGAGTTAGAAGAATTGTTATGGAGGCAATCAAGGCAAAAGTGTAATTCATCTCTCTAATGCATGTGAATTGCATTTTAAACTTACATGATAAACTTATGGAACAGTATGCATTTGATACTCTATCTGAAACATTTTACAGCAGCTGTATCATATAATTGTCTCTAATCTTCTTCAGCATACTATCTTTGACTTTAACAGGTATGCATTCAAAGCTTTTCTTATTATTAGTTTTACAACATGCTGTGTTCATGTAAAAGATAACTCCATTGAAAGAAAGGCCAGTTTGAACTTCCAGGAAATGACAATAAAATTGGAACACAAGAAAAGTTCCTGAAATGCAGAAAGCACAAACAGACTTGCTTATAAAATAAACTGAGGAAGAATGTGGACCCTTTTCCAGCATGATGCTTCTAAATGAAAATTTGGATCAGTATAGTTCTTCTAGGACTGTATTTTTATGACTTGCAAAGATATTAAAATCATTAATGTTGATATCCATCAGAAAATATCTGACAAATCCTCTATTGAAGTTTTAGGGTTGATAAGATTTTCTCTTTTTTCTTGAAGAAAAGATGCATGCAACACATCAAAAAGTGCTATGGTGCTTTTGTAGAATCACTCAGAAATGACAATCATTTGCAACCTGTAGTTCTCTGAACATGACAAATCTTTAAAAACCAATAAATCATTCAATGACCTCAAAGAAAACGGAAAATTTGAATGCAGCATATGAAATAAACCTTTGGTAACACAATATATTCTATGAAGTATTCATAGTGCTGGAAATAATCTGGTATTACCATCATGCTGGAAACAACTAAAAAAGAATTCTTCACATTGTGGAAATCTCTGTTAACAGGTGTAATTGGAGACCAAATACATGAATAAGTTAAGAAAGTAAGCAGGCAGATTCATGAAAATTGCACACCTATAAAGTTCTATTTGGTTTAGACATTAGAAGAATATAACAGGGAAGAGTTTTGCCTGTCATGCCACATTCTGTCTTTTCCTATACATCAGCCAGTGGCCGCTGTCTGAGAGCAGGAACTTGTCATGGGTAAATTTTCATTCCATTTGAATACAGCTATTGTGGTTCAATAGTGTTATATCTTCATTTTACTCTGTTAATGTATCACAGTTTCACTTATATGCCCTCAGACTAAGACCTGATATATAAAAACAAACAGAAAGTATTGTCTGACTTGTTTGGGTTTGGTTTTGGTGAGGTTTTTTTTTTAAGTTTTATTTTCTAGTTGCAGTCATTTGTTTCTGCCCTCAAAACTCTGGCCCAGGGTACTGTGACATCTCATTTATGGTTTAACTATCAGAAATTTCAGAATCTTAAACTCTAGAGAGATTTCCACATTCTCTGACATTTCTTAGTGTTCAGCAGAGTTACATTTGCCACAGTGAGAGAATTCAAACAACAAATGAGTCAGAAGGTACAAATCATATGCGTCACATGTTGCATATATTTACACGTAGTGGGTTGGTCCTGGTCAGCAGTTAAGCACCACTCAACCACTTGCTCACTCCCACCACTCTCAGTGGGATGGAAGAACAAGAAGAGCAAAAGTGAGAAAACTCATGGGTTAAGATAGTTTAATAAACAAATGAAGGGGAGGGGTAGGACACAAACTGAAGTTATGGAAGTGATGCAAAGGCAATCACTTACCATGTCCTAGAAGTAGATTGATACCCAGACAGTGTCTGAGCAATGGCTACCTACCTCAAAGCCCCCTGGCCTCAGCAATAAAAATTGCTGAAAATTGCTGAACATGACATGATACGGTACGGAAGATCCCTTTGGTCAGTCTGAGTCAGTCCTCTAGGTTGTGTTCCCTCCCAGTTGCTTTGCCCACCCCCAGCTCTACTTGCTGAAGGGACAGAGTGGAATAAGAGAAACCCTTGACATTGTGCAAGTACCGCTCAGCAATATCCAACCCACCGGTGTGTTAGCAGCACCGTTTTAGTCAGAAATCCAAAAAAGAACACCATATGGACTGCTGTGAAGAAAATTAATTCTGTCTCAGCCAGACCCAGTACGTCACATTAAAAGAAAACAGACATAAATGTTCAACTTAAGAACTTGCAGATTTATATAATGTGGCATATTTTTTCAATCTGTTGGTCCAAGTCCTTCAATTTTGACTTTATTATCAGAGCATGACTAATGCTTCTGAAGTAATAGAAAAAAAAGACAAGTGTACTAGTTGTTACACAGATGTAGATATATACCTGTCTGTCTCAGGGGTGATTACATGTTCCTAGAACCCAGCAATGATTCCAACTTGAAGCACAGTTTGATTCTATCTAGGACTGTGTGAAGATTCAAGTAATTTCACAAGTTACTATGTATTTGTGTGTAAAACACCTTGGCAAAATTCACATGACAAGCAAACCCAATACAACAGGTATTTAGGGGTTTTTTTCCTCCATATATTGAAATGCAGTGACTTCTGAGATGCAAGTTAATTAGCTTTTGAAGGCAGGAACCAAATAAATTCCTTTCAGACTGCAGTAGAAATCTGACAGGTGGAATATAGTTGTCAGAACTAACGTTTAGCTCTGACACTCACTTGACTGTTTCTTCTGAGCTATAACAACAGGATTTCTATAACAAAAGGATCTGAAGCCCCTACACCAACTATCAGTACTTCAGTGAACGGTTTATTCGGAAGACATCACAGAATAATTTCTTCATGTGCTGGCATACCAGCTAAGAATAGTGTGCCAAATCATCACTCTTCATGGGTGGCCCTTGCAGATGGTGCATTCAAGAATTGACTTGGTCTGTGTAGCTTAAACTAAGGGAATGGATGAACACATGGGACACGGTTGTGTGACTCCAGGCTAGACTCCACATGGATGCTTCCTGTGTTAGTTTCTTTCACAAGATGATGACTGAGACCTGCCAAGGACTTTTGAAATAAAACATTTAAGAATTATACTTTTGCCTTCTAAATCTTCTTCTAGTCCTTTAACTACAAAATCATTCTCTCGTTTTTTTCTTGATTGCTGTATATGTAACAAAAAAACTTTAAAGACCTCCTGGTTGGTACCCACAGGTAGGAGGTGCAAAATGCATTTCCAATAGAGTTTAATTATTAAGGCAGCATCTCCACAAACTCAGCTTCTTTTCACTACCCACAATGTTACCGCAACTTTTTCAGTTCAACTCTGCCTTCACAAAATGATCAACTGAAACTTGTGTGAACATTGACTGTCTTCATTACTGTATCTCCATTCATTACACTTAATAATATGAAAAAAATCCCAAACCTATATTAATGGTCTTGCACATACTCTTTATTACTTAATTACTACATTGACTTTTTTTAAGAAGTCATATTCAGACAAATTTTCTACTCCAATAAAGTAGGATTTTTGCCAAGAGTGGGTGAACCAAACACAAGATGCTATTTGCAAAATTTGTAGGGTTAGTTTAGAAATCATGGCAGTCTACAAATGTCTGTATTTTTAAGCTATGTGATAGCAAAATAGTTCTCCTTACTTTTCCAGTGTATTTTAAGATGCAGGTGTGTATAGAGGCATATCTTCTAAAAACTGTATCAGAAACAGAGCAAAAGGTAAAACCAGCCTCTGCAGAGCTTTGTGGTAATGTTGCTATATGGCTTTTGATGCCCAGCTACAAAAGGAACATTGCATGTTTGCAGATCTTCCATATGGTGATTTGTATATTCTTTTTGAGTAACCATGTCTGCATTAATTTGGAAACACAACAAAAAAGGTGCAAAGTTTTCTTGAGGGCTTGTTTTTGCCAGTCTGTCTGCCGCAAATTGCTCTGAGATTTTAATGTTTTGAATGCTGGCCAGATCCATTCTCGATTTGTTTTTTGGCAAAACTACCATTCATTTCAAAAGACATAGCACATGGTCACCTGTGAAGCTAGCCTGCGAGTCATGACGGGTCCCTGTGTGTGAGGTATGCTCTACCTGAGTGTTGCTATACAGTAAATTGCAAATATGAACTACTATGAGTATCAACACTATGAAAACTTTGTCTTATTACAATGACATTTAAAGTTCTTAAGGGCTGGAACTCTAATGTTCTGTCTGTCTATATACAGAAAGCTGAATCTGATGTTTCTTCACAGCCTTTATTACAGGAGCTAGTCTGGTTAGTCTCACTATAGTGCATACAGTACTTTTAACAATTTATTGTTAATGATACCAAAGGAATAAAATGCTAATTGTGACAGATATAGAAGGACCATAAAAGAAAAACACCTTAGGGAAAAAAAGCCCAAAACATAAAGAATATGTCTTGCTGCAGTGAACTGAGCTTGGCAGGCTGCTAGATGCCCACCCAGCTGCCTTCCCTCTTGTCCCCAAGAGGACAGGCAGGCAAAATAAGAGAAAACCTTGCTGGTCCAAATCAAGCCAGGGATGTCACTTACTAATTGCCATTGTAGCCAAACCAGACTTGATCTGGGAAAAATTAGATTAATTTATTGCCAATTAAAAATAGAGAGAGATGGTGAGAAACCAATACTAAAACTGAAACATATTCCCTCCACCTCCCTGCCCCATTCCCAGGCTCAGCTTTGCCCCTTCATTTCTAACTCTTCTACTTCATCCCCTGAACCAAGCAGCTCAGGAAGGAAGGGGGCAGGGGGTTGTGATCAGTCCATAACAGTTCCTCTTTGACACTCTTTCCTCCTCACACTTTTCCCCTGCTCCAGCACAGGTTCTCTCCGTGGGCTACGCTCCTCCGTGCTACACCTGCTCCAGCACAGGCTCTCCACAGGCTGCAGCTCCCTTCATGTCCATGGGCTTCAGTTTCCAAACGTCTGCTGTGGCATGGTCATTTCCATGGGCTGCAGGGAAGTCGCTGCTCTGGTACCTAGAACACATCCTTCCTTCTTCTTTTCTCACTTTGGTGTTGCAGGGCTGATTCTTACACTTTTGTTTGTTTCTTTCTCTCTTTCTTCTTGGCTCCTTATTCTTGGGCAGAGTTTGCTCTTTCTTAAATATGTTTTCCCTGAGATGTTAACAGCTTCACTGATGGGATCAACTGTGACCTATGATGGGGCCATTGTGGAGCCATCTGGAAGCAGCTGGAAGTGGATAGAACTGTCTGTGTCCAGGCAGCCCCTGGCATCTTTGCCCAGAGCCCCCCCCTGCACCTCCCCTGCTGCCAAAACCTTGCAACTTACACCCAGCACATCTGCTTTCTTGATCTACAGAAAATATTACAAGGATATAATTAACATATCTTAGGGTTCATAAAAAGAAATCTTCTCATCTGTTCCCCACATTACATTTACTGATATCCATTTTGACATTTTAATAATTTTCTTATAAAAACAACCAAGCAAGAAAATAAAAAATCATGGAAATAAAAGCTCCTGGATATTTTCGAATGATTTATAAGAAAAGGAATGTATCTGCCAAGATGCCTCAAAATAGTCAGATTCCCAGGTGTAGTGCAAACTTTTGAAAATGTTTACAGATACTGACAGTTTTCCAATCTTGGATAAGTGTCTAATCCATTTTGGAACAGCTTGTCCTAGTTTTCATTATTTCTGGCATAGAAGGGTAAATTGCATGTAAGATTCATCATTTCCTCCTGCTGTTTAAAATCACTGTCTTTGAAAAATAATGTATGGAAATTACTTTCCACTCATAGCTTCCCTTAAACTTGCGCTTGTTGAAAGCTTCCTTTTTTATGCAGACCAGTAAATCAGTACTTGGAAATGGGATAAATGGACCTTTTTGCTTTCAATGATGCCTTTCCTAATGCAGTTATCTGTACTGTGTAAGCACAAAAAAGTGACATGTCACTGAAAATAGGGAATGGTGCTAGCAGGTGGAAAGTAGAGGAAGCACAAGGCAAATTAATACTGCCTCCAGGATGCTGTGCAGCTTCAACTACCCCAGGGGTGGGTGAAGGAGTAATTACTGTAATTTAAGTCAACGGGAGAAAAGGATTGTTACAGGTCAGCAGGAGAATGTTGTTGAACCCTGTCTGGATACAAGGCTTTGTTTCATGGTCTAGGTGTTTCAAACATTTGCATTTGTAGATCTTTCACAATTCACCTATTAACAAACACAATAATTCTTTTCTGGAAATTCAGTATTTCCAGTTTGGAAGTGGTGATTTCCATAGCCTTGTTAGAAGTCCTTCAAGCCCTCTCCTTCCCTTCTGTTATCTTGCCTCTTGGAATAAAGTGAGGTCTCTATCTCCTTTTACTCATCTGTATTTCACACAATCTTTTGATGTTTAAAAATGTATACAGCCTCTTGCTTGGTCAGTAAGCACGTACATATGGGAAGCAAGAAAAGAGAGAGAAAAAATGCTTTGCTTGTCCCTGGTCCATGCTTTTGAATTGAGTCAGAGTGCTAGCGCTGAAGCAGAGAAAAACAATGTAGTTGTGCTTGGAGGACTCATTGCAAGGAATAGTAACTCCTACTTAAAGGCAGTAGTAATAAACATGATCTAAGGTCCCAACACCATCTGTTCCCAGACCTTCGCAGATTGTTACTTTGATTGTTGTTGAATTAATTTTTAAATGTCATTAAGCATTATTGAAAAACTAGATTTTTCATTTATGGATTGTGGGAAACCTTGGCTTGTCCGAGGAATTGGAATGTGAGTTTGATAAACAACCTTAAGTGAACATCTGTGCACCCTTGAGGAGGCCAGAAAGCCCTGAGAAAAGAACCACCAGCTCACAGACAGGGAAAGCTCATCACAGTTAATTGTGGGCAGGTGGGCTTTGCTTGGGCCAGTCAGGTGTGGGCACTTGTGATAACACGGGTGATAAAAGGGCTTGTGGGAGGTTGTATGGGTGTTGGGTCTGTCTCAACAATGATGATGGATGTAGTCATATCCCTGATGCTTTTTGACAGGCTGTCTAATAAAAAGGTATCAATTAACAAGAAACTCATACCCTGAATATTTGCTGTTGAGTGGCCATCCATGTATCTAATAGCTTTATATTTTTGTCTACTCTTTTCTGTAAATCATTTTCCCTTGCAGCCTATAGTTTAAATATTTTTTCCTCCTGTGTATTAGGTGTTCCTACATTGTCTGAAATGTGCTTTGTCTTTAATGATGCAAATAGCACATTTTCTGTTTCAGTATTGCAGATTTTCAGCTGAATGCTTTCAGTAAAGCCAGTAAATAAAGGAGACTTTCCCACAATTTATCCTATAAAGAGACGGAGGGATAAAAGCTGCAAAATGGTCAGTGTTCTTGCAGAAGAATTAATTTCCTTTCTGTTTACTTATGGTAAACAATCCATCTGGATATTTCTTGCCAACTGCTTCTTACTGGCTGTATTCGGAGGGCATAAAAATAATTTATTTTCATAACACATGTTTTTTAACTTGTAAAAATGCATGTAGTAAGTTGTTTTTAAAGTTGCTGCATATCTTCCTGTAATTAATAATACTTACCAAAGATATATATGCAAATTCATAGTACAGATACCTTTGAACATGGAAATTGCTATGACATCTGCGCAATGTTGCAGTAGCTTCCTAAGATTTGAAAAGGTATTTGTGAACTTTATGAAACTCTGCAGTGACACGGTACTGAAAAGGCCTCATAGACTGATGCCATCAGCATGTCTATCCCATCTCAGACATAATGCTTTGTTGTCAGTGTGATGAGGAAGTAAAAGCCACTGCATTGAGTTGTCAGTATTTTGAGTGATCCTCACAACACGTCGAAAGGGGTTTTTACATGACATCAGTATTTATGTATATCTTTAAACTGGCTGGACTGTGGGTCGTACATCTCCCTGCAGCTGGGAAATGATGACATCTAGAAGAGGGGTAGATGTGTGATCAACATTGCTAGTTCAAAAATGATACAATACTTAGGGATTTATTATTTTTGTTTTGTTCTGTGGCTTTTTTTTTTTCTTTTAAAGCCCGTCTTTTATCCATGCACCTTTGCTATGTTGTATAAGAGAACCCCGTATGGCATCACTGTATATAGTTGAGGCTGCTGGTAATTTATACAGCTTCTGTTGTGACAGCTGCACCTTAAGATGTTGCTTGCAATTTTAATGGTCCTGGTTGGAAGACCTTTGTACATGGAGGAGTCAGTAATCTGCCTAATAGTTAACCTATATAAGCTGCTGTGCTGCGCGGATCCATGGCCTCAGAGCAAAGTCAGCCAGCTAATCCTCCCACCTGGCACCAGGGCTGATGCCAGCAAAAATGAATGTAATTGTTTACTCCTAAGAAAATCCTGTATGAGCTCTAGGGACCATAGTGATGGTGAACCCCAGCATGAACAGGACCTGCACTGCAGGCCTACCCTGACTTCAGACCCGTCTGATGCTGCACAACATGAGTTTCTCAGTGTCTGAAGGGATGCAAGATTATCTTTGCTGTCACATTTTCCTTCACATACTAAGCTCTTATAAGTGGTATTTTAATCAATACCTTACAAAGTCAGAGTGCCCTTCTACTGGGATCCATACTGAACACATCTGGTGACTTACAGCAAGAGCGTACCAGTCTTGAATAGGCAAAGGTTAAATATCTGACTGAAATAAAATAAACAGTCCAGTGATATAATAAAAATTAAGATGTTTATTAGCTTGTCATTTAATAACTAATTATTGTAGAAAGTGAATCCTTCGGCATTTTGGAAACATTTTGATAGGTAATATGCAGCTCAAGAATGTACATGTAATTCTCAGTTCTCTAAAATAGCCTTTTTATGAGTGACCAAAGTAGAAAAGCATCTGACAACAAATATTATTATATCTAAAAGCTCATATTGTTGTATCATTTCTTAGTAAATCACACCTACTTTGCTAGTGGTTGTTTCTTAACAGGATATACATGAATACTGTAGGTTTTTAAAAGTACATACATGGAATAAAGAATCAAAATACTTTTTCATCACTGTTTAGAAAAAATTAATTGGAGATAATATTTATGTCAATAAAATTAATATTGATTTTAGTGATTGTCAGAAGCAGCTAATGTTGAAGAAAATAGATTATGCTTTTAAGGCAGTTTCATGATAATCAGTGAGATTATTTGCAATCTGAGGTGAATGTGTAATTCATAAACTGACAGTACTGTTGGCATACGGACTACAAGCAGCATGGTTGTTTTTAGCTCAGATTTTCAGTCTTTGGTCATGAATTTTATACAGATTTCTTCCAAAACCCTTTTAATGAGTAGTATTTATAATATGTATCTAGAGAGAAAGTTCTTATAAACTCTGAAAACCAGCCTGTTGGTTAGTAAAAATGCATATTTTTATGGCATGGGGGGAAAAAAAAATCGGTCTAATCTTTCATTCAAGCAAATTTGCTAAATATGTCTAAGTACCAGTATAAAAATTTGATTCAGGTAAGTTTTTCAGGAGAATTTAAAGTCAGTCTAGATCCACATGCTATTCATAGATATTTAGGGCTGGGAGAGACTTAAGGAAATCTTGCCCTTTCTCTTCCTCTCACAGAATTTAGTATAGACTTGATATATTTAAATAATATGTTTTTTATAAGTTCCACTGACTGAGATATTGCAAGCTCCCCTTCTTCATCACTGAAGCCTGATGATCATCAAAATTTAAAATAGTTATCTAGTATGTAATTTACTCTTTCCTGATGGCAAAAATACATATTTTTGGTAGGGTTTGTGCTGGGTTTTTCTCCCTTTTATTCTTTTTTCCTCTAACCTAAGTGGATGTGGGCATTATCTGATACTTGCTTTTATTGTAGCAATCTTCTGTATATTTGATCACACGAATGTCTTTCATGTGTCTTTTTTCTCCTTCCTAATTTTTCACATCTTCTTGCTGTACTATTTATGTCGGTTTATAAACACCTCAAATCACGCTGTCTCATCTCCTAAGGCAGACAGCAAAATTCCAGACCTACCCCATGGTTGTATGCAAGGTTTGGCTGGGGAAGCCTTGAATCCCAGGGTGCACTACATCATGGCCCCCTCAGTGGGAGCTTCATCTACCAGAGTCTGGAGGTGAACTAGAGTCTCTGTGCAGCAGGCACAGCCATGGTGTGGAATAAACATTTTGCTCTACTTCCGAAACATTAAGCCACAACATTTATAATCCGTTCCCATCCGCTGAATGGAGACAGCTTGGTTACCCAATGGCAATCTGGTTCAATTTTATGTGCAGGTCCCATTTCAAACACCTGTTAAACACAGAATATGGTCATTTTGAGACAACGTTGAGTCCTCAATTTTTTTGTTGCTTAGCTACCATAGTTCTGCGTGCACTAAAAATAACATATTGGGTGATGGACAAATCTGCAGACTAGCTGTGACAAATTACAAAAATCACTGCAGATGATGGCAAAATCACAAAATGTGGCCACACTACGCAGAGAACTAAAATAAGCTTAAAAGAGTGAAATTGTTTTTTCACATTTATTTCTGAATCCAGGTTTATATTTCCATACCTGGCAGTCTTTTTAAAGAAAGAGATCGTATTATTCAATCTAATTTATACAGCAGCATTTCATCTGTGGTTTACCTGCATTTACAATAATCTGCAATTATTATAGTGAAGTTTCTTCTATTTGTTCAGCACTTTATTTCAGCAGGACTTTTCTTCTGATATAGTTGAGGGAAAATGATTACCTGTGAGATCAAATGCTGTATCTCATACTGTTACTGCAATTAATATAATTTTTTAGTAATCCAAAATTTCAGAGGCAAACTAGTTGAAAATTAATTTGAAAACAACATAAAAGAAAACAAAACAACCCAGATGATACTGTGCTGTTTCTTTTTCAGTTTATCTCGCTGGTTGTCTTTCAAAATGTCATACTGTCTCTCAGGTTAGGAAGACAGGTGAAATTGTAAATTTATGGGTATTTTTGCTAATTGCTACTTATATTTTTTACCCCAATTCTTAGGTTAGTTCTGCCATGTCTTCATGATCTGTTGCTTTCTCTTCTTTTTTATATGTCTGATAATCAAGTACTACCTCTCAGAACATAATTTCTTTCTCCATTATGAAATCTTTAGAATTAACTGAATATCTCTTGAGATTATTTTATATCCTTGTTAAGACATGTTGTAGCACCAGAGTTTCTGTTAGTATGTAAGAGGGAGTGGCCCTTAATATAGAAACATAGTAATTAAAATTTCCATATTAAATAACATTCTCAAACTGAGAATGTTCAACAGCTACATGTCAGACATTGTCAATGTTTTACAGTCACTGACATTTACTTTATATACAGGCTTATGTTCAACAGATTAGGTCTTCTATTATTTTTAACATTCATTTTCTTATGCAACAATTAACAATACTACCTGTTCAGTTAATTGAGTATTTCTGGAGTGTTTCAAAAAGTAATCATATCATTTGCCCCAGAGTGACAATAAAACCATTCCAAAATGGTATTTTTTGTGAAATTACAACTTTTATGGAGACTACAGCATCTTGTTAAGCATTGCAAAGATCTATAGAAGAGATACATTTCTAATGCCAGACTGTCATTTTTCAGTTACTGGTGTATCATTAAATAATGACTTTTATTACATTGAAGATACAATTGTTCCCTCATTAAAGCACTTCTGATGCAGATGGAGGCCAGTGTAAATTCTCTGGACATGTGTAAGAGGTAGAATTGAATGCTGAGACTTCTATTGAAAAAATTAAACATGGAAAAGAATTTTAAATATGGGATGAATAAAGTATCACATACCTGTTTTGTAATTTTCTTATGAATGAAATCTAACAATTTCTGGTTAAGTTTTGTGTGAAGGGAACAAAGTTAAAAACACAGTATTAGAACAATGTTTAATTTTTTATGTTTGGGGTTTTTGGTTTTTTTGAGTCTGAAAGAAACCATAGCAGCTATAATAAAGTTTATTATTCCCTATATTTTCTTTCTAAGACACTTTGTGACCTGAACAGTATTTAAGGAATGAAGAAGCTTTGCTATCTTGTTAATTCTCAAATAGTGTCCTTGGGTAAGCTGCAAATTTATTTCTTTTTTTTTTGTTGTTGTTTTTTTTTTTTTTTTTCTTTTATGACTGATCATTTCAAAACAAGAGTATAAGAATCATGTTTATTGTCAAAACAATTACACCTTTGAAGATCCCACCTATAATGTACAGGTGTACATCTGCTGTAGCTAATTGTTATTATTAACAATATTATTAGCTATAGAGTGATGAGCTAGTACTAGTTTATCATAATCTTTCAGGGTTTTTTAGCAAATGAACCATGAAGAGAGTAAATATGAGTTTTGAGTGATTTTCTGAAACAACTAAAGGATCCAGATGGTGGCATTTAGCTACACGTAAAGACTTCTTTCCTCCAAAAATCTTTCTGCCATAAAAGTTAGTACTAGGGTTGATTAAAATATCTGTCTATAAGAACGATGAGAACATTGTGAATGTTTCAAAGTAATTTATATTGAACTACTAAGAATAATTAAATTTATACCCAGGCACTTAATGCTAGCTTGTTTTTATAATGGGGGGGGGGGGGGGGGGGGGGGGGGGGGGGGAAGTGGTAGCTAAATCCATGCTGTATTCCTTCCAATTTCTCTGTTCAGTGGGCTGAAGTGAAATTGCTAAGACTCAACTCTGTTTGAGTTACCAGATTTAAAATTTACATCTTGAGGTTAGGTTATAAATTTCTCTAGAGGTGGGAAATCCACACTAGCAGAGCTCCCAGGGAAAGCAACATCCTAAAACATGGGAGCTGGGCTGTGTCTGGAACCACCTGGCTTCAGAAGTCAGTTCCAGGCAAATTTTTTAAATACTGCAGTCCTGGACCTGCAAGTCCTGGATATCCTGAGGTGTCTTATGCCTAGGATATTTGTGAGAAGTTCCATGAGTAAACTGTCAGGAATACAATGCTCTGGTAAATGACCATTTTCAGATGGAGAATATTTCCATGAGTTTCTGGCCCCGTACACACTATAAAGCTTTGGTACAGACTTCACTGCAAGTTACAGCTGCCGTGGAATTTCTCATGTGTTACACGTCCTCAATTTGTATAGGCTTCTATATTCTTTACAAAGTAAACTCTCTGACTTAGCTCAAAGTCAATGAGCTAAGATTACATACAGGAACATATTATAGCAGCTAAGATTCATAGACATGTGGAAGAATAACTAGAAAAAATTATCATTGGGGAAAATTGAGGCTACTCTTCTCATGGAAAGCCTGTAAACATGTAAATCCTTCTGTAAACCTGATTTGCACTGTAAAATGTGTGTTTGATGACAAAGAAAATAGTAGCATACATTTTTCCTTTGCTCAGACTACAGCATTTTTATTTACTATTTTCCAACCACCAACTGACTTTGCTGCAATATTAAATTATTAAAGACAGAAAGTCTTGTAGAGGCTTTTACAGTCTCCTTCTAGCAGCTGTCCATATTTATGAAGCAACCTGACTATTTCTTCTCATTTGTGAATATATCATTTTTTATTTTTAGACTAGTGACTGATCTCAAAAAGCCAAGCATGTGAAATGGCAACATGAAAGCTGGAATTAAATATTTGTGTTTCACTCTGCAAAGATAAAGATCTTAATCCATTTCCTTGTCAGAATTGAAATGAGGGGATTTGTCCTTGTGTGGCCAAGTAATATTCTCATTGACTCCAGGTAACAAAGTTCAGTGTTACCTTGTTTTTTTAGCAAATCAACAGATGTAAAAAATGTTAATTCCAAGCAAGATTAGGAATAAAGCTTTCATGTCAGCCCAGTATGCTGAAGTACTGATTCTTGATAGCACTGGCTATGTGCATCACAGGGACCCATCTGGAGCCAGCATTTCCTTGAGTACTCCATGGAGAGGAGGGGTATGCTGAGAATTCGCCACAGAAAGCGGTGCTTTGAGATTTGGTTTGGAAGCCCCATCATGCCCTTAATGATATTTTCTTAGCAACCCTTCTAGAAGAGAACAGAGGAGGGAATGGATCTTGAGACTACACCACAGAAAAAATGCTCTTCCTTCTGTGTCAGTTAACAGGGAGCACTGCAGGACAAGTTTCTTAGAAGGCAGGGGTAATTCTTCTGTACCCCTCTGTTGGGTTATTTACCCCATTCTAGAGTACACTGCACTGTGGAATCTTACTTTTATGTGTGGCTATTCCTTTAAAATAAATAAACCACTGTAATATCTATGTATCCTTGACATACCAGTACTCAGAATTATTTTAATTGCTGTTATTTAAGTTTAGCTATGCTTTTTTTTCAATAATTCTAGGAAATCTTAAATATACTCAATATGAGCTAACAAAGTTTGAGCTAGATGTCCTAACCTGTTGAAATGCTTTATTCGAAGGTACGACACTGCCAATGCAGCTGCTGCAGTGCAGTCAGCATAATTGTTGATTAGCAACAGTGTAGTTATTACGATTTGCAGGTTCATTTACACAGATTAGGTCTATTCCTACAAAAGTTGTTTGGAGTTGCTGGTATGTTTTCCAACTGGGAGAAGAAAATAAGAAACTAAGCCTATCTGAAGACACCGTAAACCTTGATAAATTATATTTCTTCCACTAATAACGTAGTGACAACTACAGAGTAAGTTGTAAATTCTACTCCCAGAACAGTCAAAGCGAAAGCTCCTGCATACCTCAGTGTTTGCCAGGTTTTACTCATAATCTTGTTTGCCATGGCTTTCTGAGTGCAAGGATTATTTATGTCCCATGTAGCCTCGCAGTATTTTAACAAGTAAGTCTTGCCATTTTTAAGAGGTTTTGTTAGGAAGTAATCACTCTATGGTTTTTCCCCTCTCCATCTTCCCTTTTTTTTCTTTTCTTTTTAAGAAAGAGACAGGACAGTTATTTATATTTTTAAGGAATTGCAATTATACAGCTCTTTTTTAAATATATTTTTTTTTCTTTCAATACCATAAATATTCATAACTGATAGTAATTTTTAATCATGTTTTTAATTGAAATTTGTGTAAATCTTGAATTATACCACCATGGAATAAAAAAGATCTTCACCAGCAACTTCAGTTCTGCCTGGTTTCATAATGTCTAGAAGCCTCTTCATCTTTATATGAACATTATTCAATCAAAATTTTGTCGTGAAACAAGAATTTTTCTTTCCTTGGATGGTCCCCTAAAATTATTGTTTTTCCTGAGTGGTATTTATTTTCTTCAGTTGTAAATCATGTTAACTTTTCATGAGCCATCAAGGCACAGTAAGTTATATTTCCTGACTGTACTTTCATATTTGGGGTCAGTTCCTAAGTCAAAGCAAATTAGCAGCACTTCAATGAAACCACTGAAATTATGACACCTTACATAAGCTGAGGATATGGCATTTGGAAAACAAAACATTGAAGTAATGGTGTACGGCTAAAGAATGAGGTCTTCTGAAAAGCTACAGGAGATAAGTTGTAAGAAGCAACATACTGAACAGTCCATTCAACAAGTTAATTTATTTTTTTAATTTAGTAGTATCTTCCTTCCTGTAAGTCATTTGATGCCCTGCTTGTCCTCAAGGTACCATTTAAAAAAGATTGAAGAGGGCCTGAATTTAAGTTTTCTCAAGACCTGCTTGATATCTGAAGCAAGACTGGAGGAAGTGAAGGTGTTTATATATGTGATTAGTTAAAATCTGTAGTGAAGCTGCTTAGAGAAGGAAGCACAGTGTGAATACTTGACAAAGTGGAGAAGTGAGAAGGGAAAGGAAGCAGAGGAACTGGTCAGGAGGGCTGTAGTTAGGAGAGATTCATCTTTCTGATGGAAATTGGTACGGACTTAACACTTTCTTTTCTGCTGCATCCTTTGTTGTGTAGCTGGTATTTTTTTTCCTTTTTGTAATCACAGCCTGGTGTCATGACCTACCTGTTCTGAAACAGTGTATCAGGTGAAAAATGTCAAAGTTGTTACTTTTCAGAATTCAGAAATTATTTCAAAAGAAAAAAACAATCTTGCTGTGTATATATATATAAATAGTAACATTACAAAGCAAATAAGTAAAGAAATATATATAAATAGACCACCATTTTACCACAGGCCTTATTCAATCGCAGGCAGCAGTGGTTTCATTTTCCAGTCTCTGTTGATTGTTTCAGTTTCCAGGGAGCTGCTATTGTAGCTGAAGTCAATTCTGCATAATGAGACCTATGCCTCTTTAATCCTTACCTCAAGCCCTGCCAAGCACAACCATCAAGTATGTGAAAATTCACAGACATATAAATATCTTTAGGATGTTCATAAGGGTATGTATTTAGTGTAACCTGAAAAACTGGCATTTAGTGTCAATCTGAAACATTAACTTCTGCATTTACAATAGGAGAATCAAAGTAAAACCTGTGCAGTAGGTATATCGACAACAAAGCTGCAAAAGGCATGATTAGCAATCACAGTAAGAATTTATTTTTACCAAAATAAGAACTTAGTTAATGGAATCCATATCAAAAAAAGTCATACATACGTTTCATAAGAGAAATGGTGAGTAATTTACTGCAGTTCTTTTCAATGGCTGTGAATGTCTCATTATAGAAGACCAGAATTAAAAAAATTCTCTGAATTTAGAACATAATTTGTCAATGTGACAGTCCTAAGTGGAGATTGTAAAAGCCTCCTAGGGTAAATGATGTCTGATTTTTATTTAATTTTTTTTTAAGAGGCATTGTCCTTTGCACGTATACCTTATACAGGGACTGTCTTCAGAAGAGGCATGCAACTATCATTTCTTGCAAGGGAAGCTTCACTTTCTCCTGATTACAATCTAGTCAAGCAGAGTGGTCAGAAAAGCTGTATGTCAAGATAAGTCAGAAAAATCTCCCAAAAAATTTAAGAATGGTAATACAGTGCTATCTGTCGAAACGTTTTATAATCAAAGACACACAAAATAATGAGCAGGATGTTAGACAGTTTGACATAACATGGAAATTCTTTTTTACAGTCAAACATGTAACTGTCAATTATTCTTCACACCATATTCATGTCATCAAGTTCTGTTCCTATGGATAATTCTTCACCCATTTCTGCAAGCCAGATATAAACATTTCTGACCTTGTGCCATTCTACATGAGTATACTGTGCTAGGTTGATATAGAGACTATTTAGCATTCTCATTAATTATTCCTGAACAAATTCCCTTGTTCTTTTCTCCTTTTTTTCTCTTTACATCTAAATGAGAAATTTTTTTTTCTTTTTTTTCTTTTTTTTTTTTCTTTTTTTTTTTTTTTTCCTTTCACCTATGGTATATCTTTTTGAAAATACAGAAATAGGCAAAAGTATATCAGATTTCCTGAATTTAATTACTAAGTTGATTATTTCTACAGAGTGAACATTCTTGATCTTTAAAATCCAAGTTGGCACTTTTGAATATTCCTTTTTGATATCTCTATCTTTGTGAATATATATATAATTTCTTATCAAATAGGGAAATATGAATATATTTTTGAGAGAACTATAATTTTTGTTATGCTTCTTATATTAAAATATTTTTTTTTTAAATTAAAGAATCATGAAATTACATACGAAGTAAAAGGGTGGTACTGATGTCAACAATTAGGTGCCATTATCTTTGGTATGGCTAAATTTCATCCTTTGTCTTTGGCGAAAACATTTTCTAGCACGTCTTTGTTGTGTTTCATCTCCACTACCACGTTAGCCTCAGGAGGTCTCATCTCCACAAATATTATAAATTAGAAATTCACATTTTTTATAATAAAAATGATACAAATTAGGAAGAAAATATGTCAGAAAGTAGGTTCACATGAGGATGCTAAGGGTAGGTAGTAATCCACCTGATGTAAGTTTTTTGCATAGATCAGTTTAGGTGGGTGAGTAAAATGATATATGAGGCCTTGTTTAATATCATTGCTGTCTTAAGAACACACTGATAGTTTCTAAACAGATTTATTTTAAACTGATATAGATTTAAAAATTTTATGGGTCTGAGGGTTTTTTAAATTTAATCTTTTTCTTTTGCTTGTTTTCTTCCTCATTTTATAGAGGTGGCATGGGAAGAAGATGAATTTATGTATTTCATTAGTTTCAAAATTGTTGGTGGCAGCAAAAATAAGTCTTTCAGATGTTTTTCTTTTTGCTGCCAACTTCAGCCCTTTGCATAAATGCACCTTCAAATAAACAAATGAGTAAAATTACATTTTCAACCAAGACAGGTGGGGAAGAAGAAACTCTTGTGGTACAAATTTCCATGTTCTTTTTTTAGGAAGCATTCTCTCACTTTTAGGTTTGACTAATACACTGGCACCACAAGATGTTCAGAAGTTCAGGATGTTACCTCTCCAAATCCCCTGCCAAGCGTTAATGTCTCCCAATGGGGTGAGTAGGAAGGATCAAATTGTTGATACTAATCCTGCACCTTAAAACCTAACACACCATACATTAAGACAAATGTACATGAATTGGAACTATATTCAGCCCGTTAGATTTACTGTGGCCATATTAGTTGGAGACTATGTGCCATGTATGTCAGAACAATATGAAGACTTGTAGTGTTGAATTAACTCCTGTTTTTATGTGGAAATGATAGTCCCTGTGCTTGTAAAGAGATTTTGTGAGTGTCTTGAAAGACTAAGAGAAAAATATTACAGAAGTTATGATCTTCATGTTTTTAGTATCTCTCAGATGAAAGTGGCTTTTCAATGCATCTAAAGACCATCTGAAATGGAATAAAAATATTTATTCCTTGCATTTTCAGGATGTAAGAAATAACTCTAGTATCTATACAAAAAATAGATACTAGATGTTGTTTTGACTATTGTTATGAGGACAAAACAGTCTATTTGACTGCACAAAACCAATGATCTCCTTTATATTTTGTAGAATCATAGAATAGTTTCTAGTGGAAGAGACCTTCAAGATCATCAAGTCCAACCTTACTCCCGGCCCTATCAAAAACATCTAACCAGCTCTTAAACGGGGACTCCACCACCTCCCTGGGCAGGCCATTCCAATGTCTGACAACCCTTTCTGGAAAGAAATGCTTCCTAATCTCCAGCCTGAACCTCCCCTGGGTCAACTTCAGGCCATTTCCTCTTGTCACCAGGGAGAACAGACCAACTCTCACCTCGCTACAATAATGCCATAAGGTCTCCCCTCAGCCTTCTTTTCTCAAGGCTAAACAGCCCCAGATCCTTCAGCCTTTCCTTATATAAGTGACATGCTCCAAACCCTTTACTAGCTTAGTAGCCCGCCTCTGGACCCTCTGCAGCACCTCAATGTCCTTCTTGTAGAAAGGGGCCCAAAACTGGACACAGTATTTGAGGTTCAGCCTCACCAAAGCTGAGTACAGAGGAATGACCCTCTCCCTGCTCCTGCTGGCCACACTATTCCAGGCCAGGGTGCCATTGGCCTTCTTGGCTACCTGGGCACACTGCTGGCTCATGTTCAGCCATCTGTCAGTCAACACCCGCAGGTCCTTCTGTGCCTGGCAGCTCTCCAGACACTCCTGCCCCAGCCTGGAGCGCTGCTGGGGGTTGTTGTGGTGCAAGTGCAGGACCCGGCATTTGGCCTTATTGAAACTCATGGAATTGGCCTTGGCCCAGTGACCCAGCCTGTACAGATCCCTTTGTAGAGCTTCCCTACCCTCAAGCAGATCGACACTTTACTAAGCAAATTTACTAAGGGTGCACTCTATCCCCTCATCCAAATCATTGATGAAGATGTTAAACAGGAGTGGTCCCAGTACTGAGCCATGGAAGACACCACTTGTGACTGGCAGCCAACTGGATTTAACTCCATTGACCACAACTCTTTGGACTCGTCCATCTAAGCAGTTTTTGACTCAGAAAGTACTTGAAAGTAACCTATAATTGTTAATATACTATCTCATTGATAATATAAACAAATGGTTTTGAAAATCCCATGTACTTTGAATCTGCTTTTGAAGGTAATAGATAGCGCAGGAATGTTTCTGGTCTTTGTGAAGAGGTACTAAGTTCTATACCAACATTTTCTACACTCTGTGTAGTCTTGGAAATGTCACCAAAGAAGGACAATTCAATTTCATGGAATTATTCCTAAAACAATACAGGTCATCAAACTTTAGAAAGCCTCTGTAAGTATTACTGTATTGTATCAGTTTTGTATCTCTGCTGGAAGAAAAAGAAAAAAAAATCCTGTTATTATTTAAGAATCAGACTGAACACTGTTGCACAGAAAAATTGGGGCTAGAAGACAGACAATTTAACCAACAGAGCTACAAGTGAAAGAGAAATCTTAAAAAAAACCGAATTGCTATAGCAGGGATTTGTAAGAGTCTAAGACAATTTGCATTATAACACATTTTTTTCCCTCCTATTTCCTGCATAAGGATCTCCCAGAACAATCACACTACTCTGAGAAAACCACTTCAGTTTTAGTAAGTGCAGAAGCCTTGTTCCTAGCTGCATAAATGAAGCACTTAGAAAAGGACTTTCACAACAGTTAATGCCTGTTGCCTTTAACAAAAGACACACTTTTGAATTCCAAGATGTGAATGAAGATTTGGATACAAGTTAGTCAGCAAATATTGGCTCAGGGACCATTCAGTACAGTGAGTATAGTTTCTGGCTAGAGAAAGGATGCTGATTCTTCCCCTGTTGCAATATGAAAGTCAAAGATATTTCTTATCATAGATTTTGGGGGGTTTTGTGGGTTGGTTTTGTTTTTTTTTTTTTTAACTGTGTGTGGCATTCATACACTATAAAGGATTTGGCTGTGAAAAACATCAGGCACATGACAGCAGTTTAGAACAGGAAATGTATGAACAATATGTACCATTTTGAAGCACTTCCTATAAGTGTTAATAGCAGGTATATGCAAAGTGAGGGGTAGTCTAAATGATACAAAGTGCGTAACCTTGACAGAGAAGTTGAAAAGGGAACATCTTTTATGTTAAGACAGTTTAAACAACTTTATCCTCTCAAATGAGTTAGTTCGTAAGTGACTGTATGTGACATTGAAAACACCAAAGCACTTGATTTTGTTGTGAGGATGGCTGGCCTACAAAAACAACACTCAAGGGTTCAGGGACAAATACACATGTACTGTAGCCATTTGCTAAAATAATATCCCTGGCAAACATGAATAAATTTGAAAGTTTAGAAACTCTTAGTATCTCCTGTTTAGTACAGTAGACTACTCTTAGGACTAAAAGCTTAAAAAGGTGTTAGAACTCAACATGTTCTTAGTATCAAAGTGCAAAACAGCATTGCATTTTGCATATAGTAAATGCAGAGTAAAGATCGTTAGTGTGGCAGCATGAGTAGATAATTTTGCTTTATCAAAATTTCTGGGTTTGTCAACTATTTTGAGTTCACATTGGCAATATTAGGGGGGAAAATAACAGTTAAAATAATCATATATGCCTTATACCTTGAAAAAGCATAATAGTTATCTGTGTTCCTCTCACTAAGGATTGACATCAACCACTGCATACAAGCTGCACTAAAAGTAGTTTGCCTGAAACAGATTTTTCTAATGCAAATTAGTGCATTTAAAAACAATACTGTTATATATTCAGATTTCATTAGATCTGTATTTAATGTGGATAGTTCTTTTTGACTGTCTGGAGTTCTTTGCAATGTTATTGTCTAGACCTGATGAAGTTTAGCCTTTCTACAGGTTTACATTTTTATAACACAAATTAATGTCATCACAGTGGAAGAAGTTTTAATTTATTAATTATTTTATCAATTTATTCTAGTGCAGGAATTTTGAGATTATTGGAGAGGTATTGATTTAATTAGCCCTGTAAAATTCACACTTTTCCACTAAGATTCAGTTGATTTTGGCTCAGTGAATGGCTGCTGTGAAATTGCCCTCAGAGCTTTATTTGAAGCCACAACAGTCTTACTAAGAAATTGTTTTATTGTGAAAGTCATGCCTAGCATGTCGATTCTTTTCCTAAGTTACATTTTTTGGTCATATTGTACATTTAGTTACTTGTTTAGTAAGTTGTCTATTTAGCAGGAAAAAAACCAACATTCTGACTGTGATTGATGGTGTAGCTGCCCCTTTTCAGAGAAGGGAAAATAAGCTGAGTTGAAGCAGATCTGGCTACAGCATGACACTTCTCTCTTTGCTGCTGCTTCCTCATTTCTCTTCATTTGGGTAAGAAGGCTTTGCTTTGAACACACTTATTCCCACAGTCTCCGATCTACCAACCACTGTTCTCATTGCTTTCTTCTTTTTCACTTTGAAGTTACTTTACAGACATTACTCTGTACTGGCCTACATTAAAGAGAAGGTTTTTTTAGTGCTCTCCAAGTCCAAACAATAGTTTTAAAAATAATAGACACTGGTGAATAGTGTCATTCACTCTTCACTTGCTCTCTGTATTGTGACATTTTGTTCCAGGCTCTGTTTCCCTTGTGCTGATTTCTCTGGTATTCTTGGCTTGGCATTATCTTAACAGAGACCACAGGCACACTGAGGAAGCACAAAATTTGTCCTGAAGCTGCTGTACTAGTTTACATTTGTTTGATAATGTGGCTTTCTAGAAGAAAAGAATCATGCAAGGGCGAATTTACGCGGTTTTCTCTTCTTAAGTTGCAAAAATAAAAAAGAAAGTACGTTCAAACTAGTCAAGCCTACTTTCTTTTGCACTTTTCTAATTGCAGCAGAGTCTTCAGAAGTTGATAATGTCATTCCACTAAGAAAATTTTGGGTGATGTGGGATCAGGAATATTAAAGCCATGCATGGATCTTTTGTCACCTGGTTGCTGTACTGTTGAAATGTTAATGAAGAACTTGGAATACATGATAACTTGTGGTTGTCAAAATCATTGCATTGGATAGACTGTCTCCAAGCGAGTCAGAAATACCACATTTATATTCATTTGACTGTTTTGCCAGTTCTTTTGGTATTTTAAAATCTATTCCCACTTCAAATTTATTCTGGTCTACAATAAGCCTCAAAATACAAAGGAGAGATTGGGGGAATTGATTGAACTTTTTCTGTCTTTTAAAAATAAAGTGGGTTTTGGCAAACAGGTGAAGGAACAATATTGTTAAGAAGTATTTATTATTGTTATATGCAGAAAAGAATAGCCATATGGTATGCTTCCTCTCTGGTGAGAACTGATAACTCTATGATGGTATTTGGAAATGGGACAACTCTTTCCTATATCACTGAAAAACTCCAAAGACTTTCTATGCAATACAGGTCATTGCAGTTGTATAGACTTTGTTCTTCATAAAATATGTGATCTTTAAGGGTGAAAAGTATATCTTGTATCTAAAGAGAGAGTAAACTGCTGTCGAATTAACTTTGCAAATTGACAGAGGAACACGAAAGAAGGCATTCCTGCATGTTTCCATTCCTACATATGAATGGAATTATAAGTTACATAAAAAGAACCAGGATTTCACAAGCAAAATGTAAATTCTAAGAAATGACCCTTTGGTGATGAAAAATGTGCTCGAAATACAGTGAAGCTGACAATGAAGAATCAATATGTTGAAACAGTGTTTACAGTTCACCTTTCCCTCCTCTTCTTTTGGAACAGCGTGCACTGGAGTTCTTCACCTTATTCTCTTTGCTGATACAGGCTTCAAGCAAGACTTCCGTAGTGTCTTGGAAATAGACTCTAGCTACCCTCTGCAAATTTCCTCGTGTCTCAAGGCCTTATAGGAAACTTGCGGTATACTGCAAACTAAATCTCCTGTTTTCTCCATTTTTCAGAGAATAATCCGAACTTTGCCTTCTTTTGGTGGCAAAATACAACAGATCTACATTTTGATCCTAGTCTTCAACTAAATCGCAAGGAAATGCTTGAAGGAAGGTGGGTTGAATGAGGGAAGATGACAAGGAGGTGGGGATTTCAGAAGGAAGAAATTAGAAAGAAGATGAATAAATAGGGAATTTAAAAGATTGAAAACATCTTTTGAGATTAAATTAAATATTTATTTTGCTCAAGATAACCTAATGCTGAGAAGGTAACAATTATTTAATTTATTTCTGCTTTCTCTTGAGCATTTCCCAAGTACCTATACATTTCTTTCAATATTGCTCTGATACCACTATTCACTCTCTTGTCTCTCACTGGGATGCTTGGTTCTGTCTGTGTGCAAAGTTTTTCTAAGTTAGCTAATTAAATCTTACCACAATTAAACATTTGCATCAATTATAACAGTCTCTTTAGAGCATTCACATCATGAACAACATGGAAGACTTCAAGCAGATTAAAAATCATATCACTGACTTACTTGTTTTTAAACCTAGGAACACTATATTATTTTTCAATGATGTCACTTGCAGTTTTTACATCATCTATGACTGCTCAGGAAAGTGTTGCTGTAGTTTGACCTGTGGAAACAGAAAAACAATGGGCAACAAGTGAAAAATACAGTTAGAATTATAAGAATAGCTTGGAAAGGAATCTAGAACAAAACAAAAAATGTTAGAGCCCTATAAACTTATATTCTTAGCAAGGATGCTGGTGTTTTGAAATCAGAAATGCAACTCAGGGCTCCCATATATAAAGGTTATAGAAAACTTTCACAAATTTTTCTGGAAGATGATCAAAACTACTTCAGCAACTTCCATGCAAGGATAGAATAAACGGGCAAGATTTCTTTATTCTTTATGAGGAGAGTGATTGAGTTACAGTGAGTGATATGGAAAGGGAAAGAGAAAACAGTAATTCTTCATTTCTTATACAGAACAAATGGGCACCCAAAGAAATTGTTGGGTAGCAGCAGTAGAAAGAAAATTTCAGACTTTAAAAATTCATATCCTTCTCATGGAGTGTTACTGTGTTCAAAATTACAAATCGATTAGAAAAAAAATACAAATGGATTAGAAAAGAAATTGTAAGGCCCACTGGTAGATAGCCCACATGCAAGTGTTGACCTGGACAGCTTTAGACTGCTTTCAGAAAGTGTGTGAGGGAAAATTAAAAGATAAGGAGTCATATACCCATCATGTAGTCAAACATTTGCTATGAGCTACTGCTGTAAAAAAGTGAATCGTTATGTGCGTCATTGGTATGTTTCAGCATGGATGTTTTTACACAGGTTTAACTGTCAGTTGCCCATCGAGATAAGTTTGGCATCAGGTGTGATGCATTAAAATCTCTCTTAATGACTTAAGGGAGTTCCTGGCTTTTATAAAGTCTGGAGTATTTGCCAAAATAAGAATGGATTTAATGGCCACAGAATTAATTAGAATAAAATAGAATAGCTTTTATAGACTTTTCTAGTCAGAACATCTAATTCTCCAAAGTGTATCACAGGGTAATTGTGTATATATGAGCAGTGTAATAATTGTGTCAGCATATGGTGCTTCCACTGTGCCCTCAGTGGTGCTCACATGAAGACCTCTGTGCCACATATACTTGCAGTGTGGCTGCGAAGGCTGGCCAAGATCCTCAAATGGGCACTTTTTCTTTTTTTACTAATTGGGAAATAAAGACTCTTTACCTTCCCCCCATCCTTTAGTTATTAAATATAGCTTGAAATACTTTCAATGGTGTGCTCCTGAAATTCTGCTCCTGTTCAATCCTGTCTCTATTGTTCAATGTTGAAATGTGTATTAATTCTTGAAAGGTATTATGCTGAAGCATAGACTGTATAGGAATTAGTAGGTAAAGCTCAGTTTTGTCAAAAGACATGACTGCCTCAAGTGTGATGTGGCAAATACAAAAACAGAAGGAAATATGATTGAATCCTGCTGATTCTTGCAGCCAGTGCTTGTAAAAACAGGTTATACACCCATGAGAGAAATGGTTTCAAGGAACTTGGGCAGGTGGTGCCCAAAACAATGCAACAAGGACAGAAGTATCTCACCCAATTCAGTCTGAATTCAGAATCATGTTCTTGATTCTTCTGTAACAAAAAATAGCCTTTTTCAAGGCTTTTTGTGTCCTTCATGTAAATGGCACAACACTACATTTAACACATGTTGGCTGCAATAAAGCTACTTATGAAACCAGAACTGTAGTTTTTCATGAAAGATGAACAGTGTTAAAGCTCAACGTTTTAATTTTCAGTTTCATAAACAAGTCAGTTATCCTTATGATTAGTATGGGAGAAATTTATTTAGTGACATGGAAATATAAATACAGGCATTAATATGTTTATATTTCCAAAACACCATGACTACATCACTGGACATACATAAGAAGCCACGACACTTTCCATTACAAAATACACACTATGAAATGATGCAGTTGTAAAATAAACTAATAAAAAAAACAACTAATAGGAGAAACTATTAAAATAATAAAGTGCCAAAGTGTTTTATGCAACCAAGGTTTATGATATCTAAGAAAATAAGCATAAATATACTTGTCGCTTGTCTACTTAAAAAAAACCACAAACCGTATGGCAACTTTTTCTCCATGGAACTTTTGTCATTTGCAACAGCTGTTAAGTAAAGACAGAAAGATGGTGAGTGGGGTGGAGAGGAGATATTTTGGGATCTCCATACAAATAGCTTGAATCAATACTGGAGACAGTTTGGAAATACTTGACATGAATCATAATTGCATATTTCAGTCTGGCAATAACAAGGAATAAATTAACTTGCTCAACCTGATGATTTGAAACCAAGAACACGTAGCCAAGCTAAACAACAGCCACCTTTCCCCTGACCATTTCTCAAATCAGAAAACCATTTCCCTCTCCCAATAAAAGGGACACAGGAGAAAGACTGCTTTACTTTATAGCAAGTACAAATTAAGTTTTTATCCAAAGCATGATGTGTTTAATCCATAGCATTTCAAAACAATGTAAAATTTACATGCTTTTGTCTGCGTCTTCCAAATTCCAAAATAAAAAAAGAGGTATTTCCAAGTTTATTTTCAAGTTCCTAGTGGCAGGTGCATAATATTACACTGTTGTGAACAATACCTAATGTCATGGCATTGCCAGATCCTAGGGAAAAAAAAAACCCTGTTTTGTCTTGGTTTTTTTTTCTTCTCTAGAGCATGTTATCCATTTAAGTTCTTTCTCAAATAAAGTTTTTGGTCCCACCTGCATGTTTCTGTAGCATAATGCCAAACCTGACGGATGTGTGTGATCATAGTTAGTGGAAGCATGAATATGGATATTTCCTTATTTCTTGTCAAGTCTAAATTGTCTGAAAAGTGATTAAGGAAATAAAATAAAAGCTAATGACAGTTTAAAAGTTATCTTTGTATAGACATCCTTGTCAAAATGTACATTTGCCTGTTAATCATATTCTAGAATAAATGTCAGTCTTAAAGCCATCAATCAATGTCTTAATTTTGTCACATCAACACCATTTTGGTAATTTATAATGTTCCCAGTAATTTTATTTTTACACAACATTATTCTGTTTTCCATTAGTCTCTGTTTTTTTAGAACATGCAGCAGAGCTGTAAACTAATTTACACGCAGGAATAAATATGCCTGTAATTATGTTTGAGAAAGAAAATCACTGCCATCTCTGCTTCTGCTTCCATGTTACTTGCAAAAAGAGAAAATATAGAGAAGAATATGGGGGTCGATAGTCACTGATGTGACATTTAGATATTTATTTCCTGTGGGGAAGAAGCAACTTGGAGTTTGAGCCCAGCAGTCATGTCAGTATTAGAGCAAACCCACTTTTGTGGTCTGCCATTTTTTTAACTTGCTTTTCTGCTACATCATTTCACTCTAAAGTTGCCAGACAGAGGCTCTAAATTATTTATATAAACCTCCCAAATTGGGAAACACTTCAGCTTGTCCTAGTTAATTGTAAAATTTGCATGTGCTACTCTTCTAGTGAGGTATTGAGAATTGTTTGTTTCCTTTTAAGCCTCATAAACAATAAGCTGATTTATTAGAGATACAGAGTACCAGTGTCCCTCATGAATGTCAGCTGTGTCTGGGGTGCTCAGCCCTTCTGCTCAATAGCTATAATTATCTCAGAGCTAGCATATTTCCCAATAAATATTCTTAATACATCACTCTCTCTTGCTCTTTTGTTTATTCATACAGCAATCTTCCTCAGTTTGTGTGATTTCCACTGCAATTTAAATTGCTCTTTAAAAATCATTGTACCATTTTACCTTAATCGTTCTTATGTCTCATGAAGACATTAATTAGACTATATTTTGCCAAAACACAAGCTTTTAATAAGTACTGGTCCATAAAGGCTCCTTTTCCCAATGCTCAGGGGTAAAGGAACCTCACATTTCCATGCACATGTTGACTGCTAACACCGGACATAATAAGAAACTTGAAAGAACAATATGGGAAAGTTCTCTCCCTTCTTTCTTTGTGTTGAATTATTTAATTTTTCACTTTTTCAAAACTCGTGTCTTAGACTTCATCTGCTGCTAGTGGATGATCAGCATGTCATTAACAATTTTGAACGGCCTGTTTTGTGTCTTACCATCATATGGTTTCATAAATTGCTGTGCAATGGTTGGAGCTATATTTTATGCAAGAAATGACACATGAAAAGAAGACAGCAGATGATTCTTTGGTCAATATAAATAGAAGTATCTGCATTGAATACAGATAGCTTTGTATTGCTGTTGTTGGTCAAATCTCAGCCTCATAACAAGTAATTCCTACTTTGCCTTTTCAGAATATTGTACTTCACAGAATTCCACCATGGTAGGAGTTGGAAAGGACCTCTGGAGATTATCAAGTCCAACCCGCCCTGCTCCAGCAGGGTCACTCAGAGCAGAGGACCCAGGATCACAGTGTCCAGGTGGGTTTGGAATCTCTCCAGAGAAGGAGACTCCACAACCTCTCTGGGCAGCCTGGCACAGGCTCTGACACCCTCACACCAAAGAAGTTTCTCCTTCTGTTCAGATAGAACTCCCTGTGTTCCAGTTTGTGCCTGTTGCCCCTTGTCCTGTTGCTGGGCACTACTGAAAATAGTCTGAGCTCATCCTCCTGATGCCCACCCTTTAGCTATTGATCAGCATTGATCAGATCCCCTCTCAGCCTTTTCTTCTCCAGCTGATCAGCCCCAGGGGTCTCAGTCTTTCCTCATCACAGAGATGCTCCAGTCCCCTCAGCATCCTTGTAGCCTGCGCTGGGCTCTCTCCAGCTCCTAAAATGTCTGCTAAGACACTGAAACAGCAAGGTTTATTTAGGATGTACCAGTGTGAGAGACAAAAAAAATCTCTTTTTGCTCTAAAAATGTTGTGGTATTATTTCCATATGTATTTCTAAAGAAAAAATGGTTTTCTTGCACAACCCCACCTCTCCCAGTCCCATATACCTGTTTAGCCCTATTATGCCTTTCATATGCAAGCAGCAACCTAATACTATTATTCTACAATAGCAGATATCATTAATTCAGGATTAAAAAAAAATATTTCCTCATAGTAATTCACTAGTAACTTGTGTAATTCTCCTCCCCAGTGCATATGGACTGTGACTTATTTTTAAGTGAATGTTCTCATCTACATCTACAAACTCTTCCAAGTTTAAATCAATATTATTGTTTTTTACTCAAAAGTGTGTGCTTGCGCTTTTTGTAACTCTCAAAAAGTAACAACTGGTCCTCAAATGCAATTTTTTTGTTTAAGATTAACAATTTGTGCTCACTTTCATCTAGTGTTATAAAAGTTAGACAATATTCAACTTTAAATTACAATTATAATTAAGGAAATGAGGACAATGTGAAATCTCTACATTGACCATTCAATTTGCATCTAAAACAGTCTGTAATGATATGACTAAGAGATTTAAATTCACTGTACAGGTAATAAGATGCTAAGTATTTTGTTTGCATTTTTTAAAAACTGCTTTTAAAGTGCAGTGTAAGGTCAAGCACACTTTCGAAGATGATGCAATGTTCCAGTATGATGACTTACTTTGAACCAAAATATTACACATTATGTAGTTATGCACTCTATTAAAAGATATTTATGAAGCATGTTATAATTACTCTATGTCTGGATTCTAGAAATGGGTTTGTTTGATGTGTAACGTACCTTCAGAGCATTTTTTATAATAATACATTATACCACAGTAACACATTATTATTATTATTATTACACAACCTACTATCAATATCTCTTCCTCTTTGAAGACTTCCAAACACAGAGTAGTGCCACCTAAAGAGACTATTTATGGTTATGAATGGATGACTGTCTATTTTTTAGTCTTTTGATTTTTCCACTAATGCTTTTAATGCTTTTGATTTTAGCACTAACGCTAGTCTATCCTACCGAGTTTCAGTTCTGAGAAACTCAAATCTGTGCAGTTAGGTCTTTTTGAAAAACAAAACCGACAAACTTACACTGCTAGCATATTATGTGGCCTTATAATGAACTTTCTGTCTATAGTACACATTTACAGCAACAGTGGAGCTGCACATGTTTTGCAGACAGTTCTATCAGCCCATCACTTAAGGTACATTAAATAACAGAGATGTTTATACTATGCATTTAGTGTGTTTTTCTATTGCTGACTGAAATGCCTTAGCTATTGTGTATTAAATCAATACTTCATATATTCTTTCTGAAATTGCTTAGCATAAAAACTGTATAACCAAGTGTATACATTTCATATAACTACCCAACATGTGGTATAATCAGATGAGTTAAGTCACTAAAATTGTAGACTCCCTTGAAGTCAAGTAGGATGAACACTCCTCATGACAAAGTTGTATAAAAATAGTGTCTTCCTCTGCCTCTTTATTGTGGATTTCAGTAAAATCATTCTTAAATACAGAAGGCAAAAGAAGGAGCTCAACCTGCTGGCAGACACCTGGGAATCTGTACTTTAACAGATAATTAAATTCTTGATAGTGTTGAGGCTTGTGATTCTGAAGCTGACACTTTATCTGTTCAGTGATAGCCACACATGACTGTAACGCATGGACTTTGTTTCATTTGCAAGTTCCTAGTTATACAGTTGAATTCTTTTAAAAGTTCATGAGTGACATGGAGTCCCAATGGATGGTGGTGAGAAGGGGGAGATTCATAGCACAAATACTGATCATGCTTGAGGATTAGGTTTAGAAGTTTGTCAACTGGGGAAAATAAAAAGTAAGGCAAGGTCCTCCTGCAGAGAAAACGTGAAACTGAAGTGAGGACCACCATGGCTAGATTTGACAGAATAAACCTAGCAATCAACAAAACTGCAGTAGAAAATGATGCATCTCATAAAGACAGTGAGTTAGCAGAAAAACACTGTGGAAGGAAAGCTGTGTTTTATAAGGACAAAACTTACAGGAGGAAAGCTGTTTTTAAGCCCTTTTCATATCTTGCCTAATGTCTTTTGAGTTTCTTCTCTATGAGATTTAGAAATGATACAACCTGGCAACCTGGCTTTAGTATGTTTTAAAGAACTTAGTCATCTTTGAAGAAGCAACCAGAGAAAGTATTCTGGAAGATTCTCTACAACACTTCAGCTTAGTATCTCTGTAAAGTTTCTGTCTGGTTTGGAAGTTTGACTTGACCAGTGATCTAATTCACATGTTGTGAGATGGTGTTTTATTCCAAGTACTGAGTTTTCTGGGCGACTGTGAGCAGGGTCGTAGAATGATGACTGTGATCAGTCATTTGAGTTGTGAATGAAATTTTAAAACAAAAAATTCAATCGCTTACTACTTCACTCTAAAGAGTATACAACCATGTCAAAAATGTTGAGAAGAGTCCATAAGTGGCTGGTGATAGGTATCCAAATGCAGGGAAATTACTTTTTGTGACAATGCAAATCATGTGGGGTTTTATGCCCTTCTGAAAAGTTCAGTGAAATTTGTGATTCTATTCTTGATTTTGTTCCTGGTTGAAACAATTCTTTGGTCACCTGGCAAATTATTTCTGTATTCTTGGCCAGGAAAGCTGGAGAATATCCTTCACAATCTGCCACCTCATTAAATTCCTTTTGGCAGAAAAATTATTCCCTGGAAACATGATCTTGCTGAGGCTTATTCTTAGGCTATTGAAGTTTTATCTATATTGTCTCTTTTGCAACAGCATACACAAGAGCTCAGTAAGAAATAAATAGCAGACCAGCCTTCAGAGACGCAATACACTTCCTGAGTATCAAGTCATGTATTGATATAGAATTCAAATAAATAGGTGTAGGTTTTGGTTTTCCCACCTTAAAAAATTCAGATGTGAAGACAGAGTTGCCTCCAGAGTTGTTGGTTTGTGATCTTTGTGTATTGTGTATTGAGTATTTGGTATAAATAAAGCCTAGGAATTTTCATGCATCAGTAGGAAAATGATACTTTGCACACACTGTTGGTCCTTCCTGGTCCGATTCTCTTCAGCTAGCTACTTCACATTTTTATTCACCTCTGAATGTTAGTCTTGAGGGAAAGAGAATAATCATCCTTCCTTACCAATATTTGGATCAATAGTTCGCATCTTTCGGAAACAGCATTGCAATTTGACAATGTATGCCCTCTCCACTAAGTGTTCCGCATCCCATATGTAATTAAGTTTTTTTCTTTTACAGTTTTTTTCGCATAGAGTAGGATATTTTTCTTGACTTTTCATGATTTTCTCTATCTTCACAGTGGGAGCAGATTTATCTTTGTACAGTGTTCAATTCTGCTTTAATATGGTTAAGGTACAAAGAGGCAGTTTGGAGTGAAATGATCAAAATGCCTCATTTTCTGCCTTAGTTACCAAGTGTTTCAAAGTGAATGCAGCTTCACCATTGCAGACAGATTGCAGTTTTACTCTCTCTAAGAGCTCCTACTTCATATTTCACTTTCCTGGAAACTAATTCTACTAGCCTTCTTATAGTTCCTAATTTAACACATTACTCAGGGGAAAAAATCTGATGATGGTGGATGAATTTGATACGATATTACTAAGACAGCAGTATGTCCTGTCAAAAATGTGGTGTTATTTCTGCCTTCCATATCTGTGGTGATTTACTTGCAAGCGGGAGAAACTCTGGATGGTATTGAAATTATTTTCATGCCACATTAAGTAATCAAGCTTGTAATCCATATGTCTCACTCAAGTTGCTGTTGTTCTTGCCAGATATTGTATTATCATTTAGTATTCCACTTGTGGACTATTTCTGTGTTGAAGAAGAAAATAATTTTGATATAGTTGATAGGTCTGGGGACTCAAGTCCCCAATACTTATCCATCTTAGGTGCTCTGAATTACCACCAGGTAGTACTCTTTTTGCATGGAAAACTCATGTTTCTAACTCATGGTTTTCCAAACTGTATCCAAGTGTTCTGACAGAAATGATGTGAATGCTTTCTCTGAGTAGATAATAACAATGCTGTATGTTAAAGTGTTTTCCAGATTCCATGGGCTTCTTGTCTGCCATCCAGTCACTCTTGTTTATAGCACACTATTTTAAAATTACAGACCTGATCTGTAATCTCCATTGAGTTCTCATCTGGAGCTATGCTGAAAAAATGCTATGTGTGTTATTAATCTTATTTTGTTTCTGAACACAGACAACACTTCTCAATATTTGTTAAAATTAAAAAAATAAATAAATAAAAGGAATATGTGAATATGTACCAATCCATGTATACTGTGAGGCACTGGCTACACCCTCATCAACTCTCATGTACCATCAGCCTCAAAGTCTTGCTCAGCCTAATTCTGGATAGGGAGTCAAGCACCCAGTGTATCACATCTCAGGTGAGTGCTCTGCTTACCTAGGGCCATACTTGTCTTTCTACTTCCAACCAGAAATTCATACTATAAAAGAAATTTTCTGGGAAAACCTCAGAACTGTGCTAATCACAGTCTGTATATTGAAAGTGATGAGGGTGAGGAAATACCCTGTGTCACATCTTTCTTCTCTTGGCAAAGGATTTTCTGTAGTACCAGATGGTCCACAACTTCAGCAAAAGCAGTAGATATTGGCTCTCTTCCCAAAGCACTGGATGCTTTCCCATGGAAAACTACTATAGCTCAAATTCCATGTTTTCTATGCATTCTATGCATTTTCTTCTACCTCTGCTCCTATGGACAACATACTTTGCCCTTTACTATTACTGGACTCTGCATATTTTGTAGACTGGCCTGCATTTTGCTTCTTAAGAAATCATTATATGATCTTTCAAAACTAATTTATCTGATCACTTGAGTATTACACACAACTATTATGAAAAATTACTTGTAATTAAACTTAAGTTGTACATAAACAACCACACCCCCACACGCCCTTAGATTTTCACTGTACATTTTCAAATAATTTCAAGGTAAAGCATTTTCCCTTATGCTCTGCCTGACCACATGTTAAAAATTTAATAGTACAGTCCTACAAAACCAGACAGGATACAGTTTCTATTGATATCAGATGAATACTTAGCACTGATTTTGTATTTTTTGTCACCTTCTGACCTCCAGTAGAACTACTTATTTGACTGGAGTGTGGATGATGTTAATCAATTCATGTAGCAGTGCAGTTTAGAGATTGCAATTTATAGACTTGTTTATTTTTTTCTTATTAGTTTTATTAATGACTCCCAGGATTGTTTGTTTATTTCTGGTTAAACATGGCCTGACTCTAGCTGTCTGTGCTGATTTTGGCTGGACTAGAGTTAGTTTTCTTCACAGTATCTGGTGCGGGTCCAGCCTTGTTTGGGTTTGTTCTGGAAACAGCCCTGATAACACAGGGATGTTTTGGTGACTGCTGAGCAGAGCTTACACAGAGTCAAGGCCTTTTCTGCTCCTCACCCCACTAAGCAGTCTGGGGGTGCACCGGGAGTTGGGAGGGAACACAGCTGGGACAGCTGACCCCAACTGACCAAAATCGATATTCCAGATCATATAACATCATGCTCAGCAACAAAAGCTGGGGAAAGAAGAAGGGGGAAACATTTGTAGTGATGCCATTTGTCTTCCCAAGTCACCATTATGCATGATGGAGCTTTCCTGGAGGTGGCTGAACAACTACCTGTGATGGGAAGTGATGAATGAATTCCTTGTTTTGATTTGCTTGTGTGAGTGGCTCCAGCTTTACCTTTATGATTATCTTCCTCATCCTGTTGTCTGGGGAGTGAGCAAGCGTCTGGGTGGGGCTGAGCTGCTGGCTGGGGTTAAACCAGGACACTACCCCTCAGCCTAATCCACAGAAGTTTTGAGAAGAATTTTGAGAAGAGGTTTCCGTTTGTTTTCTCAGATTCTTTGGAACACAATACATTATTTAACCAAAGCCCTTTACAGTCTTGATGTCATGACCACTTCCCTGAGGAGCTTGTTCCAGTGCTTGACCACCATCTCAGTGAATAACTTTTTTCCCAATAGCCAGTCTAAATTTCCCCTGACACAGCTTTAAGCCATTCCCTTCATCCTCTCACTGGACACCAGAGATCAGCATGTCCTTCTCTGCTCACCCTCATGAAGACATTATAGAGAGCAATGAGGTCACAATGGAACAAACACTTCTTTCAGCCAAAGCCCCCTGGCCTGTTTTGTCAGGACAGCACTCCAGACTCTTCTCCCTCAGTTTGTATGTACATCCAGGATTACATTTCAGTTGGTTCAGTTTTTTACTTCAAAGTGAGCATACCAAAAGACACATCAGATACCAAACTTTAGAGTTTTGTTTCATAAAAACATGAAAAATACAAACTGGATACAAGGCACCTCTAGAAACAGAAAAAAAAAAAATATCCCCAGACCATAAAAGACCTTAAAAGAGACAAAGTGAATAATTCGTCCAGATTTATAAAGATATGCTTCTAACACCAGCTTAGTTATGGGTCTTTACCTCGGGCAGGAGAAGCCTGGTGCTTCAGCCTTGTTTTTTTCTTTTTTAAGCTCTGCATATCAAAATAATCTTGAAACCATACCCATTTGTTACAGGGAAAGGAGCAAGGCATTCCTTTCCCTGTTTTCAGGTCCGCTATGGCCAGCCCCATCCTTACTAGTTAGGAGGAGAAAGAATTTAATATAGTATGACTTTTGAATCACAATAAAGCCCTGACCAAGGAGTAATTTTTTAATAACAATGTTCTTCATTATTTTGTTTCCTGACATTTCAGGGTAGTAAGGAAAAATCTATGGACTGTTAGGAAAATTCTGCAGTTATGGACTTGGTTTTAATCTGGATGATGTCAATGTATTTGCTTATGATATTACCTTTTGCATTTAAGGCAAAAGCTTAATACTTGTTGCTCAGGAAAAAGTTTCACATTTTCATCTTTACAAGATGCCTGCTCCATGGTCAATTGTAAAGTCCTCAGTTTTCTTGGCTTAGTATTCAAATAAATGTTGAAGAAATCACTATTTGCAGTAACCCCTGTGTCAATATTGGAGGCCCCCTGAAAGATGATTCTGTGATCTTCCCTGTACCAAGTGTCACAAGTGTTATGAAGCTAATGATCTGAATGCCTTTACTGTAGAAAGTTAGATTTTAAATAAAAACCCTCTGAAATCTCTTACTTGAGAGTTTTTCTTTTACATAGAAGCACATTATAGGGAAGATAAAACACAGGGGAAAAGCAGGTCTGATAACATTTCATCATGGTAACATGCAGGACATAAAGCATGTTAAATCCAGAAGATTACACAAAGACTGCCTTTGACTGCTTTCCCTATTTTACTTTATGCCATAACCTTTTCTCAGCCACTAGTATTCAGTGCAAAGGAAAATCTTCAACCACCACAACAGAGAGGTGCAGAGGAGGAAACTAAGATCACCTTCTTCCAAGCCTTGGCAGATTTCATCTGGTGAAATATGCTTTATATGATGATTTGTTTTCTTATACAAAGGAAGGAAAACCAAAACTGTCTGAGATTCTGTGTCTGAGAATCGACATCATTCTCCTTGCCCCAAATTTGCTGATCAGCAAAATACAAAGAAAAATGTAAGAAGCAATTTCTAAAAATAGCAGAAAGTGTTTAAAATAAAATATTGAGGATTTTCTAAGCCTTGCCATATGAAAGCAATAAAAGCACAGAGTATGAAGAATTATCACAGCTTGCAATTATCAGTATAAGAGGATTAAACAACTCAATTCCTTTCTTTTCTTTCAATAACTGAACTGATCTTCATTCTTGCCATAGCCACAGAACAAGGCTGAAAGACTTCAAAGGCAAAAGTAGGAGTTTTAGGTTTCATAATTATTTAATAGTTTTATCAGTTTCCTTCCTTATCCGTCATTAGGTAAATAAATTTTTCATATATGATAAGTAGGAATTAATAAAATTTCTGGCATTGGAGTGAAGGAAATAAGGAGAAGGTTTTTTTATTAGGTGAGAAATTATAAATCTTGCTCTTTATATTTTGTTAAACTCTAGTATTTACAATGAAAACAATGGATGAACAAATAAAACAGATCAGTTTTTTAAAAATAATTATTTCAGTAGAATTTTCCTCCTTTTATATAGCACATTAACAACTTTAATGCCTGTTGACCTCTGACCTCTGTTGCTGTTGAGACTGAAAACTTTGCAAAGTAATAAAAAAAATAATAGAGCTTAAAACAGGCAGCCATATTCATTTAAAATACTTTAGAATTCCAATTTTGGCAGTTACTTGCAGTTACTTTTTATTTGCTTGCATTCTTCCATTTCAAATAACCAATACCTGTAACTGTAGTGAATATTTTTACTGTCAATTTCTCCATTGTTGAATGGACATCCTCTCCACTCAGGCAAATTCAGTAGATTTTCAGTGAGTTAGACATTTGAGGCAGTAATGTCAACATGGAAACGTATATGCTGAAGAATTAATAAAAATCAACAAACAAATTACAATCAAACAGGGAAATATAACAATGGTTTGAATATTTTGGAGTTTTAGGAAAAAAAAAAAACCAACAGAAGCAGTGGTTTCTCCTTTTAATTAGATTGTGGTTATAACAATAATCCAAGTTAAAATCCAGGCATGCCCTACTCACCTTTCACTCCAAGTTTGCAATTAATTCAATGTCTATCTATATGATAGTGATGTAAGTATGATGGTCAGTGATAGTAAACACTTGTATCTAAAGAATACTAGCTAAAAAGCCTACAAATATCTGCCACGGCACATTTTAAATTTATACCCAACATGCTCATATTATGAATGATTGTTTGTACTCCCATTTTAGTTCTTGTCCAAGGAATGAATGGTTTTGCCTTCACAGGAAAATGTTGCTGACTTAAAGTGCTGTTTTCCACGGCTAGGTTAACTAATGATGGGCTGGCAGCCCATTACAGTTAGAGACTTGTTATTTTAGATATTATTTCAGTTTGCCATTTAAAAAGATATAATCAACCCATTGACATATATCCAGCTCCTTGGTCAAGAATTGTCACACAGGTAGGATATTACCCACATCATCTGAGATGATTTGTAGGGCACACTACTGCCATGTAAGGTGTTCTCAGATATGCACGAATCCTCACCCTAGCAGACAACAGGATTCTTCTGTAAAGTTGTGCTGCCTCTGGTGGTTCCTGCTGAAAATGGTTTACCCTGCCCCAAACATAATTCCTGAACAAACTGCAGCTTTTAAATGGCTATCAGCAGGTAGTCTCCATGAGCCTTGTAACACTTTCCAGTTGCCTGGTGTTAAATCCTTTCAGAACTTTTTTCCTCTCTCTGTAAGTAACTGTGGAAAACTAGTGTGTGGGTATCACCACTGGATGGGTATCTGCCTCCTAGCGCTGTATAAGAAGGGCACTGTGGGCAGACCCTTTTGCTTCCCTCGTGCCCTAGACCTAATCAGAAGGTGTTGTGACTATACATCAGGTGGTTACCTTTCTTATGGGCACCGGGGCCCAGATTTCAGTATGCAATATGCAGCCAGCCCTTTGGTCTGTCCTAGAAGTGATTTTGTATTTCAGGAAATGATGATGTCCACAAAAAGCTCAGAGTTTTACATTGTGTTGCAAAGCATTTTCCTAGTCATGGTCAAGCTGCTTCCCAAACCCAAGTTCGGGGACACTTGATAAAACTAGATACCAACTCTGAATTGTAATCTTGTTTCCAGCTTCTCTCATAATAATTGACAGACACCACAGCACTCACCTCCTGGATGCCTGTAAATATACTTGATAGAGGTGATTCTAAGGTACTGCTTTGTTGCTTCTGTACATCATATGCCCTTCCTGAGGAGCTGCAATGTGGCAAAAATTATACCCTGCAGGTGTCAGAACACCAGCCTCACATAGTTTATCATATAGCTAACAAACTGACAAAAAATACCCTAACCTAGAACTCCACATGAAATCATGATTTGCAAGAATCAAGAGATGGAATGACATCCCACCCTGTGGCCAATTTTGTCACATAGCCTTTTTTATCAGGTTTGCTGTCAATGATTGGGTGAGTTACTCTATGTGCAAGTTGTTGCTCACTTTTCTCACTGCCTTGATAGAGTTTTGTTTATAATATATGGTCAGACTCTGTTACTGTTAGGGCCACAAACACATGGTTTTGCCTAGGTTAACTAATGAAGGGCTGGTAGTCTAGTACAACCGGAGTCCTGCTGTTTTATGTACTATATCAGGTAGCCATATATACAATGCTATAGCCTGCCCATAAATTCATCAAGGTGTTGAACACAATGTATCACCATCTGTAGTAATTTCTTTGATTAACATTGTGCTACTCACCTGTATTTTTTCAAAGTTTTACTTAAGCGCTTTACATTTCCTAGTAAAACGAAGACACTTTAAAGGGTAAGGTCTGAGAGATGAACTGGATTTTCCAGTCAGAGAGTTCTGCTTCCTCTGAATTCCCACTGCTAGCTTTTTTCCTACTAGAATAGATGATACGTCTAAAACACATCCCATAAATGGTTTGCTATTTTACAGATTTTCCAATAGATAAATAGAATTGTAGTATTATTTATGATTTAAAATGAAGGTAACTAAATGATAGTTATGCTTGGAGAAAGGAAAGAATTAATTAGAGTAGTAAGACTTCAGTTGATATAAACTTCTACTGACCTCATTGGGAATATTCTTATCTTACTAGCTAAAAAATCTATTTTCAAATATTTAAATATCATTATGGCATCATCAACTTTTTTACTGCTTACTGTTTTAACTAATAAACTACAACAAAATTGAAACTGACGTCTCATACAGAAACAATTCGCTCATTCTAGAAATTCTCCACAGAAGCCAAAGTTTTATTTCTGAGTTCTTAACTCTCTCCCTAGTTGGTAAGTGGGTTCTTCAGGCATTCCACCCTAAGACTCAGATTCTTCTATACATTGCAATGAATTTGATTTCTAAATTGTAACTTGGAGGTTAATTACTTACCGATCACAGGTTCTGTAGTCCATAGAAGACAGAAGCAATAAAACTGAAAACTAAGTTAAAATGTGCTTCAGTTCATCATCTTGACAACACCTTAGGCTGTCATATTTCTTCCATCTCTAGCTTAGTTAATATCTCTGATTCAGTTCTTCCAAAAGTAATAATTGTATCTCTAACAAATTCATCTTCAGTCTCCCTGACATAATTCATTTCCCTCATCTTCACCACCAGTGTTTTTTTAATGTCCTTATGTGCCCCCAAGAGAGGGTCACAGTATATGATGATTTGTATTCAAGAAGTTACTATGACCTAAATTGGATATGGACTAGAGTCACAGTTTAAAAACCTTTTTTTTGTAGCAGTGAGTCTTTCTTTGCTTCTGATGAAGGATCCCCTTTGTGTTGAGCTGGAAATTCTGACAACATCACAAAAAAAAATTAATGGCAATTAAGTAATTATTGGAAAAATTAAAAATTCAGAGTTCCTTTCTGCATAATAAACCCATAATCCTGGTCATAGTGAAGTCTCCCGAGGAGCAAAAGACGAATAAGTGTGGAAAGCAAGCGGAGAAGAGATAGTACAGAGCAAATTATGTATACAAAAGTCCAATTTGAGGCAGAAACAAGAGTAGTGCGAGATTAGGAATAATACAGGCTTTGTTGGGCCAGTGATCCAGAGGAGTTGATTCTATGTTTTGGAGAGGTCTATGCAATATAAGCACATGAGGCATGAAGAAAAGTGCAGTGGTTTTGAAAAGTAGAGGAAAGAGTCCCTTTTCTCAAATGTCATGTAACATTTCCATAAAAATTGATGGTTGATTCATAATCAGTATGGTTCTTACCTGTGGAAAACAGTAAACTCAGAAATATCCTTTTTGTGATAAAAATCTAACTTCAAGCTGGTTCCTCTTCTATCCACAGAAGCTGTCATAAAAATAAGCAATATTTTTTTCAAAAAATCTTCCCAATTAGCTAGAAAAGGTTAACTGCACTGCTAGCTGAACTTCACTGAGTAGATCTTGCTGTAGTAACATTTACTTTTTATTTTGTGTGTCCTTACTCTATGCGTGTTCAGAGAAAAAAAAAAAAAATCAAGAAAGAAAATGACATTTGCTATTAAGAAATGGCAGTGCCATGTATTCTAGTATATAATGAGAATTACTCCTAGCACTGTCATAGTAGAACAGTTAGTTAATCTTCCAACACTGCCAGACAAAATTTGACCAACTCTAAAAGTCAAAGTTTAATTTTTCTTGGAAGCCTTGTCAAAAGAAATAAATGACATAGAAGGAAAAAAAAAAAAACCTTGGTAGTTTTAGATACCATTAGCCTTTATCTGCTTTTGAGAAATCAACATAGTATCTTGATAGGATGGCTGTACTTTGCTGGGATTAGTACAGTCTATCCCCTTTTCTTTTGGTTTTAACATCTCCAATAGTTCTTAGAAAATTCTCATGTCTCCACCAAACACTGCCTTAAGTTGTACATACTTACATTTCTCTTCAAAACCTGACAAAGACTAATTTATTTTTTTTTTCTAACTCTTACAGACATTGTACACTCTATCACAATATTTAGTTGGTATATTTATGTTTACTAGGCTCTGTAAGCCCAAGATACTGACATGCAGAAAGCCTAAGATGTGGTACACATCTGAGTACATTCTTGACAATGGCTGATGTGTCTTACTTACCTTAGGAGTCTCTTGTAGAGAGTATTAACCAATGCACATTTTTTTCAGAACAGAGTACCCTGTGGATAAATATGTCCTAAAACTGAGGAGGATGTTCTTTGTACATTTAAATCGGTAGAAGGTTTAATGATCCTTGTGACTAAACCCCCTATATTTAAATATGTTTCAGATTGCAAGAATTCTTGAATCAGAATATATTGGTCATCTGTAATCTATATGTACCTTATTCAATATTTTTGTGTTATGTTTTTTTTGTAATGTTAGAATAACAGACATAACTATTCATAGATTTCTTATAATCTATTCCATTAGAAATGAGGTATAAAGACAAACCATTCAACTCATTTCCATGGGAATAAATAGCAGCACAGTGTGGAACATGGGCAGTGGATTATGTTCCATGTTAATATAGTTGAACATGCATCATAAAATGCATTCCATTGGAACAGTTATCACTATGTATACTTGTATGGTGCTGAATGATATTTAAACTTGTCATGGCACAGCATATGAGGGAAAGCACTTCAGTGGCTTGTAGTATGAATTCAAGAAAATTACAAGAATGTTACAGTGTCTTAATGCAAGAACAGGAAACATAAGGATGGGAAGAAAGAATGAATTAAGAAGAGAGTTTGCATTTCACTGCTACATAGTCTGCTAATCAATTTGACGTGATTTGTTGCTGAATTTATATTTAAAACTCTATGATTGCTTTTTTTTTTAATTACATTTATTCTTTCTTTGCATTTGGTCAGTTGCTAATCAGTTTTAAAGCAATCCTTTTTCCTCTCAAAGGCTGTGTCTCTGTATATATGTATGGACATATGTGAGAGATTAACGTGCATGGAATTTGAGGAAAAGAGTGGATAATGAAAAAGAAACTATTGTCCTGCTACAGGAAATAACACTGAGGAAATGAAGGAATGGGAATTTAATGCCATAACTGTAACAGCTTTGGTATTTCCTTTGCATTTCATTAAGTGTTTAATATGTTAAAGGTTAAACATGTTGTAATATTGTAAGCTTTCATTTTTGAACATAGAAAATAGGAAAGATGAATTCTAAGAATCTAAGTGAAATCCAGTCTATACTATATAATGGCTCACTTTATATGATATTTTGTGATGGACTATTTCATATTTAATATTCAAATAAAAGTTAGGAAAGCAGATAAATAGAAATCTGACAAAAAACAATGCTTCAGATGATTCTCAGTCAATGCCACTTTCATCTCATGTCAGTTTTATTTACATCGGTAACTATAGATGCCACTGCAGAAAGAGGTTTTCAGTGGTCTTAAACATAGTGCCAAAAATGTTGTTTAAAAATTTTGACAAATTTTTTACTAATATGACCAAATACTCTGTGATACTTGGCTGTCTCTTTTCCCTTTTTGGTCTAAAACACCATCATCTACTTCTTTGGAGGATTATGATAAAACATTTTTTCAATATTTCAGAAATACCAATAAATCTGGGTGCTCACAAAGTATTATTTTTGGGAAATTAATTAAACAAGGAGAACACAGAGATCTGTGATCCTTTGAACAATAAAGAATATATATTACTTCCTGTCATTTCCGTAGAGAGTAACTTATCCATGTGAAATAACAATAGCACTCCTTTATTTCCAGGAAAACAATTCTAGCACAGGCTGAAATAAAGTGAAGTACTATCTACAGAAATAAGTGTTTCTTATTGTCTCCACAGAAATCCAGTGAAGGTAAATATAAGTTTGGAGAAATCATAAAATTTTCAATTAATACAGGGATTCATGACTGTTACTTTCCCAATTCTGTGTCTCTTTTCAAATCAAATTAACTTCCTTTGAATACGTAAAGAAATTTCCTTGTATCCATGGAAATCAGCTAAAATAATTGAGTAAACATTTATTGCTGGATATTCTTATTATTTCTATTACATTTCACTCACTGGATTGTGATTGTTAGAAATGCAAAGATCCTAAGCAAGGACTCGCAGCAGCCGTACCAGTGAAGCAGCAATTTATTAGACATTCTTGCAAGAGTGGGTGGCCTAAAAAAGCAGGCACACCTCTGGGCACAGTTTTCAGCATTTTATCCCCTATTCCCATCCGCAGAGGTCCCTCACTTGTTTTCCTATAAATTCGGTACTTCCAAGGTTTAAAGGCTGAACCAAGGCGCCTTCTTCAGAACAGCCCATAATAGTTTGTCATTGCCTGCCTGACAGATTCCTGCTTCCCCTGGGAGAAACTAATATTCCTGAGTTTACTGAGCAAAATGCTTTTGTCCTTTATCTGCCTTTTACCCTCAGACTGAGCTTCAGGCCTCAGTTTCCAGTAAGGCCACTGAAGGCTTCTAGTCTTTGGTAAACGATTCTTGATGGGGCAGCTTAAGTCTTCTATTCCTCAAGTTAATATAAAAATATACTTTTTCTACAGTTTGCAGAAGCAACATTTCTCAGCATTGTCTAAAAGGTGGAAAAGGGTTTCTATCACTTATTAGGTCTATATTGACATGTATTTTTGCTTAATTGATGATAATGTTTAGGGATTTTAAAAATATTAAGTAGAACCTGTGACCTGAAAGTAGGAGGAGAAGCTAAATCCAGAGATCAGCAAGGACAGAAATGTGACAGTTATTTGAGTCTGCTAATAATAGTAGCAGATAACCCTGCACTGGTATTCCATTATTTACTAAATTTCAAATATTGACAAGATCACAAAATTTAGATAAAGATGTTATAAAGTATTCTGGTGATCTCCTTGTAGCCTTTCATATCTTTTTATAGAGTAGAGTGGTAGTCCCAAAATCCTGACCAAAAGACTTAATTCCAGATTAACCCTACGCAAATACCTTCTAGAATTTTATAAACATCTTAATTGAGTGCTATGACTTTGGGGTCAACAAAAACCTTTACTGCATGAGAATCTGCATGGCTTCTTCTCCATAAAACTCAAGAGGAAATTAACTATGATGAAAGTTACCTTCAATCAGATCAAACAGTGACCAGAGGAATATCAAAAGACATTTGAGAAAAGGAGTCAGTTGGGGAAGATTAATAAAAAAGCATAAAAACTGTTAAGTGTTGGGAAGGACACTGGAGCGAGTCAAGGGAAATGGAGCAGCACTCAAATTCAGCAGAAGAAAGACATGAACCTGTTGGAGTGGTTCCACAGGAGGGACAGAAATATGATCTGAGGACTGAGGACATGCTGAGACAGTTGGGGTTGTTCAGCCTGGAGAAAAAAAAAAGCTCCAGGGACACTTCCTTGCAGCCTTTCAGTGCTTAAAGGGGCCTGTCAGAAAGGTACCATTTTCCCTTTAAGAGTAAAATGCAGACATATAATCCCAACATACTAGACCATTCCTATTTAAGTCTCTCATTAAAACCAGAGAAGATTCAGTGGTAAGAGCTTTTACATGCAAAGCAAATTTAGCATTTGTGCTTTAAACCATTATTGTCAAATGTGAGCAGTTGTTTACCTTAACAATAGCGCTTTGTGTACAGAAGAAATGAGAACAACAAAATCCCTTCCCCTCAGCAATAAGAGGTGACTAAGGGTTGAAGGCTGATCACATCTCTATGACAAGCAGCCTTGTGCTACTGTGGTGGAAAGAACACAAAGTTCCATTATTCTTTTTCCACTCTTTCGACTCCGGTGCTTTCAGCCAGCTGTGGATTGCTGCATCAGCAACAGGTCCTTTCAGCTGCAGTCTACATATGGATTAATGGCAAACTGTGTAGTGTAAACAAAACAGCAGCATTAATCCCCCAGTTTATAAACTGAATGCAACAGCAGCATTAATCCCCCAGTTTATAAACTGAATGCCTGTACTATATTTTAAGAGAGAGAAGAAATTCTCATAGCTTCATTTTTTTTTTTTTTCTTTTTTCCCCCTCTTGTTTTTCCTCCTCTCTTAAGATGGCAGAACACTTCGGCAGAACACTTCAACAAAACACATTTGGGATGTTATGCACTATTTTGCTTCATTTCTATTTGCCCATGTCTTTCATTGCCTTTATAAATACTATATTTTATTTTTGTCTCACACTGGTGAGAAGTACCTAGCAAAGCCAGTGGAAACACCACATAAGGAAATTTGAAGGTGTTCTACCATAATCAATCTTTTATTTCTGTTGTCTCCTCTTCTGTGTTCATAAAACGCCATTTTTTACTTCAGAAGTGTTAAGAATTTGTGAGATAATTCCATCATTGTCCTTCTGTGATGCAAGGAATGCATTTTAGATTTCACAAAGTGAAAAACAGCGTAGAAGTTTGGTGGGTGAGAACACGTACTTTGTCTTGCTCTTCACTGAAGTAGTTCATGACTCTTGTTCCCTGCTAAGTGTAGGGTAAAGGTGCAATCACTTGAAATATCTGTCATTGAACTCAGCATGTAAAGCTTCAAAGTACTGAAGAGGAAACTGATTTTTACCTTAAAATATATATCACAAAAATGCCACACATAATTTTCCATAGCAGGCAACCATAAAATGGCTCTCTCTTGACCCATCACTAAAATGTTAGGGTTACTTCTGAAGTTCTGTTAAGCAAGATAAAATATGATGTGTCTCCTTTGGTGACTTGCTATGGGAAAGTTTACAACTGATACTGTATTGCATTTAAATGTGAGTACATCAAGGCCTATATATCCAATGAGACTGTTACCAAAACTCCAGTAAATTAAGAAATCTCTAACGCTCAATTTAGTATTAGAAAGCAGGAATTTCTTTTCTGTGGTGTTAGATTCACGGGCAATGATTCCACCTATCGTGTGAACCATATCTGTCCCCCGTCAAAGCTTATATCCCCCCTTTACATATATAGGCATTAGTGTTCCTGGAAAGATTATGCATAGTCATTCTATTTCCAGGAACTAATTATCCTAAACGTATGTTACTGATTCAGCCTGGATCTCCCAGAGGCTTCCCTGGGGGCCTTTGGTGGTCTCTGGTGGTCCCTAGTGGTTGTTGAAGAGGGGTCTTTTAGTGTCCTCTGAGGCTTCCTTCCATAGAAGGTCTTATGTTAGCCCATCTTTTTGTAGAATCCTTCTTAACTGGTGTCTGCTGTCTATGAACTCCTCCAGGATGCCAGCCACAGCTGATGTCCTTGACTGTGGTTTTTTTTCAGGTCCCATACAACACTTGCCTCCTCCAGAATGTTCTATTCACAGTTGTAGAAGCAGATATCCTTGATTGCATTCCTGCCTGAGGCCCCTTACAATGTTTCTGTCCTTGATATATAACAAGACTATGTCATAAGTTCCACAGTGTTGAGGACTACTGATTTAAAAGAACACCCTCCATAAATTCATGTTGTTTATTCATGGTACTGTTGAAATAGATTTTTTTTCCCCCATTGGTAATTACAAGTGTAGAATTTGTTTTGCCCACACATGGATATTTTCAAAATGGTGTAGTTCACATGTGCTTTAACTTCATATTTTGCTGAGATTTTTTGCCAAAGTTTCTCTTTTCAAAATAAAAATTTTGTAATTTTGAGTTTTACAGTATTTATGCATTATTAAATTTGGGAAGCAGATCAAAGACAAATACCAACATATGCATCAACCAATACTGGTTCAAGTTAGTGCCTTGTAAAATATTTCTAAGTTCCTGCTCTCTAAGTACATCTGCTTAGTTGTGTACCTTAAAATTCAGTTGGTTTTGCATTTTATTAGACCAGAAGTGGGAAATTAATTCTCTAGCTGGAATTACACTGATGACAACTTTACAGTCCTGTCATTCCCATAAAGTTCAACCTGAGAGACTGTTCAACCATACCACTATAGATTACAATTCCTAGGTATATTAATGGAAAGACAAGGCACTAAATTAAAGTGTTAGAGATGATCAGAAACTCTGAAAATGTAAGTAGCACTTTGTGGATTTCACGTGCACTAAAATCTAAAAATGCTGGCCACTTTTTCAACTTAATGCCTTGTTGACAATTGTGCTATTTTATGTCTCCTTTAGGGTAAACAACTTAAATGTGTCTTCTGGTAAATGGAACAAATACAGAAAACTTCACTCAGCTTCAGATAAATTGTTCTAGGCAAAGTCCTTCTTTCGGACAATTTGACATTTCAGAAAGAGTATTTCTCAGTGACATGTAAATATAAGGATAATCTGGTATGTTCTTATTAATAAAAGTAGTCTTTATCATGGTTAACATGAGTTTAAACCTACATGTGTCTTTAAATTTTTTCTTCATACTAATTATCATATGCTGATTCACTTTTTCCATATTTTTTTTGAGATGGTTGATTTTAGAAAGTTTTTTCCCTGCATTGATTTCAAATGCCATAACTTACTTTCATGATATACAGTACCTGTAATATCAAATAACCTAACAAGGGAACATCATCTCTTTTTAACCTCCAGGTCATGCTGAATATCTGCTCTCTCTGATTAGCTGTGTTTTCAGGTGGATATGAAACATTCAGCATTGCATTACTACAATGATGTTATTTCATGTTTAAGTTGATTAAAGCCAAGCTTTAGTGAGCACATACTTTAGATCTTGAGGACACTAAAGAATCTTTGTTTCTTTCAGGCAAAGCTAAACAGTTAACACAAGTTGCTCAAGAAGATTTTTGAGTTCAAGTAATTGACTGTGAGGTAAAGTAAGCGTGATTTGTTGATGTTCTAGCTAGAGGTAAAGATAAAGATGTAAAGGCCAAAGTTGTTGTCCTGAAGGTTCAGTTTCATAATCTCCTGATGACTCAGAAACAGAGATCAGGTTCATATTAACTCTTCTGTTTAATTACATTTCATATCTTGAACAAGGTAAATGAATGTAAAACTGTGAAGTTTGTTTTAATACCTTATAAACAATTCTTTCTCATCTTGGAACCTGCAATAGTATAACACCGATGTTTTCATGAACAGTCAAAGGCGAATGGGAGATCACTACCCAGTTCACCGCAAGGATTAATGGACCATGTCGCTGCTAAAATGTAATGACTTCTGGCATAAGAATTCCCACCCTGCAGAGGAGTCATTTAGAAAACAACTTGTCAACCCCGCATGCTTCAGTGAGTGACCTGCTAGAATATTCATTAGACATAGCCATTTCCTTGAATATTTCTACTAGGAACTATTTTTGCATGCAAACTCCTTATGGAAGAACTGAAAATGCATCATAAAGACAAGGAAATGCTTTATTCTTACATTTTAAAAATCGTTTTCATGAATGCAAGTCTGAAAACAATTTGAGAATACTTGATTTGTAACAGGAGCATGACCTAAGCCTTTAAGCCGTAGATAATGCAGGCTATTTATTAATCTGATCACAAACTACAATGGCTGTTCATCATTGAATATATTTACTGGTATTTCTTACTGAGCATTTTTTGCCAAATTGTAGTACTACTTCTTAAGACAGTTTTGTACTTTTATTTGAAAGGTTGTTTATTTTTTTTATTCAGTGGAGCAGTCATCCATGAAATGGTAAACTTGGTAAATACTGTGTCTTTGGGACATCAAGCTTGAAAAGCTTGTCAGAAGAATCAAGTCTTCCAGTTTTCAGACTGTTCCAGTTCACTGGCTGGATCCATGAGGAAAGAACAATTTGAGCAAAGGTCAGGATCCTGCTACCATTTTTTTTCCAGCAAGTTTTACCAGTGTGCTTGCTTTGTAATGATACTTTGAATAGTCAGACTGGTGTGGCACAGGGCCAATGTGCATGGAAGGAGTAATCTGACTAGATCAGATGTAAAGGCAGGCACTTAAGTAGTGTATACATTCACAATTAAAAAATTTCATATAGTTACAGAAGAAATTCAGGCTATTTAGCTAAATAAATGTTTGATGTGGAATAAAGTTATGGGAAACACAATAATCATGGGATAATGGAAAATAAATTTGAGCTATCATATTAAATTTTTATCATCAAGTTTCCATACAAGGGAAAGTACTAACTCTTAATAAAAATGTGATAAGAAGGGATAAGAAAGAACCATAGCATATTTCATACAATGAATTGTGGATACTCAAGTAGCTATATTCACATTTCTCCTGGAACATCAAAGAAAACAGAAGACACTATTATAGAATATTACCCTCACAGAATATATTCCACATCTGCCTCTTAAAGTAGACAAACAGGATTCATCACAATAGTATCAAATTTCCTATTATATCAAGATCCTTTGAACGTGAACACAAAGACTTTCAAAGAGCAGATTTCTTCTATTTTGACTGTACTAGCTTTAGCAGAATTACCATCTTCTATTTCACTTGATTCACAGAAAGACTTAAAAAATCTGTATATTTCTGGTCTGCAGAATAGAAATGGAACATAGAAATGAACACACCAAGCAGGTCTTAATGAAGCTAAAGAAAGGAATGCCAAAGCTGTGTTGGTGTTCTTATGTTTTTTTCAGTAGAAATAAGTGAATAACTTAGGTGCAAGCAAATGTTTCCTCTTATTAGTCTCTGCTTGTTCTTAATTCCTGAGAGCACTTTCAGATTTCTGTAAGAATGGCTTATTTCAGTATCTTTAAATGGCAAGGTAAAATACATCTCTTTTTTTCAAATTAGATTTACCTATCATTAAGACCAGCTGTAGTGTTTGCAGAGTGAAAGACTACCAATCCGGAACTGCCAAGGCTGATGGTTCAAGGAAGCCTTGGCAGTTCCAGATTAGTAGTCTTTCACTGGCAAATTCATGGATGTTGGCCAATCTACGTGTTACTCACAGCATTGCTTCAAGCTCCCTTTACTGGCAGTTTTCCTCCTGTTCTTCCTTTCCTCATGCCAAACCATGCCACCAGCCAATTTTCTTGTTCCTTACCTAATATACTTTCTATCCTGCTATATAAACAAATTTTATTGTGCTTCTGTTGCTTTGGAAAGCATATGCTGGGTTTTGAGAAGCAGACCAGAACAGGTATGGTGGTCTCACTCTTGGATCCACACTTTTTCTCTCTTCCAAACCCAATTTTTCTTGCAGTTAATTCCCCCAGGGAGTATTCAGAGGAAGCTCTAGGTCACCTTCAGGTTTTTTGTGGTTTCAGACCAGTATCTCCCCATCTCAACTGGCATTCAATACTAGCAGTTTAATGCCTGCCTCATCATCACCCAACTTTGAATTATGATCCAGTTCCATAAGCTGGTCCAGAGAAAGAGAGATGAAGAGGTGGACATTGTCATTACTGCCATCAAGGAAAGGTCATTATTGGGGTAAACATGACAACTGTTTGATGATAAACCATTTATCTGTAAAAGGGCATAATGTTATTAAGAGATACTAAGAATCATGAAAAATGTATTTGAAAAACTTGTCTGTTCTAAATAAAAGGCAAGTCAATAGTTTAACATGCAATTGCTTGAACAATACACAATCCAGCATAGGTTCATCCACTAAAGATTTTAAATCTGTAAAGTCAGGTTTAACATGGATATATATGTGTGTATGAACTAAATTGTCAAAGACTGAAAGCATCGCTGTAAAGCAAAAAAATTAGATGCTTAAGATGAGAACCTGTAACTGAAATCCAGAAAAATATTTCTACTTGCCTTCTCCTTACAGGAAGTCATGCAGCACTAAAGACAGGTTGCTCCAAGTAAGCAGAAAGCACATCTGATAAAAATGAAAATAACCAAACACAGAATTTTATGTCAGTCATAAACAAAAGGATGCTAATCCCTTGAATCTTGAACTGAAAGGAGGACTGAAATAGTCGATTGGTAGCTCATATTGAGGAATAACAGTCAAAAGCTGATTGTAAATGTTCTTACCAACATTATCAGTTCATAGTACTAGCAGATATTTTTTAATTAATATATGTATAAATAGGTATACTAAATTTAGCTTTCTTACAACAGGTGTTCTCAATGAGAATAGTAAAGACCTGAAATAGTGGCCACACAGGTTGCAGATTCTCTTTTGCAGATTTCTGAGCCTTGACTTGTCAAGCCCTGAGTAATCTGAACTAATTTGGAGGCTAAATGTCCTTTGAGGAGGGGATTGGAATTTAAAATATTTTTAAAATATTTAAAAATGGATTTTAAAATATTTGTTTCTAGAATTCTATTATTCTCTTGCTCTAGAGGGGTACATGATCTCCACCTTGATAAAATTTATATGTAGAGGTTTAAGTTTACATATACATGACATAATTTTTAACCTATATTAAGTTTTCACTTTCTTATGCCTTACAGTAACTTGAAATACAAGTGAACTGATTCAGATATTGATGATATCACTAGAGCAAGAATGCAATCAATTTCAAGAACATCAATAAGGCTTGTGATAATTTAAGTAGCTCTAATAGACATAGATGAACACCACAGAAATTTATTTTTAAAATATTTAATAGAAATTTTATTTTTGTTTGCACATTGACAATTTGCATAGCATCAAATTCTCTTCTACTCCTTCATCCTGAAGCAGTGACTGCAGCTTTAGAATCTGGCTAATAGTTTCCTAATGTTGTTCATCCTTAACTAATCTGTTAATTAGTTTTTCATTTTACATACGTGAAATGAAATTTTAATCCACACCTCATCTATTAAACTAGAAGCAGCAATATCTTCTATTTATTTTGTACTAACAGTTTGGACTTTGGATTTGAGGAGAACCTAATTTTGCACTTAGTAGCACGTTGTAGCTTCTGCAGTGTTCTCTTACTCCCATTTGCTTGTTCCTATCTTCAGGTCTCCACTGCAGCAGCAGAGATTTTTTTCTTTGTTTTAGGAATCCTGACACTGACTACTCTATAAACAAGTCTGGTTCTTATGTCTGAATGTTTACAGTTGCTTTCTCTGGTTCAGTATGTGCTACATGTAAAGCTGTCCTGTTCCAAGAGAGATAGTCATTGGTAAGAAGGAAATATAGACAAGGCATTTTAGGATGGAAGTCTCCAAGGAAATGAAAGTCAGATTACAGCCTACAGCAAGATGACAGTTTCAAACACAAAGAGTGAAAGGATAAAAACTTTATTACAACCAGAATGACATTCTTGATACAGCTGACAACAAGATTTCACAGGGACTAATGAAATCAGAATTTTGCCAAATTCTCCAGGGTCAAAACTGGCTACATTTATGAATTCCATCTAACTTTATTTGAAATGCTGAAATAGCTGAAATGTTCCTCTAAAGTGAATTCTCATAAACCAAAAGATGAATTTTGCAATGAGGAAGAAATATATGCATATAAGGAGCTAGTGAAAATAGCAAAACAGACGGACTTGGGAAAAGTAATTATTTGTAGACAATTAAAATAGAGTTGGATGGTGAGAAACAAAGACAAAAACAAAAACTCCCCCTATCATAACAATTCCTCTCTGCTGCTCCTTTCTTCTGTTCCAGTGTGGGTCCTTTCCACAGGTTATAATCCTTCACAAGCTCTTCCAGGGTGGAATCTTCCACAGATTGCAGTCCTCCAGGGTAAACATGCTCCAGTGTGGGATTCCCATGGATAACAACTCCCACAGGAGATATCCTGCTTCATCTCCATGATGTCCTCCAACCTCTCAATATTTTAGCTTGGTTCTAGCAGATTATTAAGATGTTAACTATATATCATTTAGTATATTCCATGGAAACAAAACATGATCTACAAACTCTGGATCATTAGGGTCACAGCATACTGTTACTTCCAAAGCATCTAATGGAAAAGATTCTACTAAAAATGAAGTTGGTGAAATTCCCTCTTTACACCAGAAGCATACTTGCCAAGTTCATTTTAACAGAAATTTGTTGCTGTGGGATGTCACATCTTTCTCCGAATATAAATGTTAGTTAAAATATTACTGAAACCCCATTCTCAAGGTGAGACTCCAGTTGATTTTAATACTGGCAACTGCTCAACTTAAGGTACTTTTAGAAAAGAAGTAAATACAAGTTAAAATTTTGATCCAGGTTCTGTTCACTTTATGCTTGCTCCACTCACACTCATTCCCAACTATTACCTTTTGGCCAACATGCGAAGTGACTGTTTAGTCACCATTCAGTTTGACCATTATGAATATCATTACAAATATTAATTCTTGTGCCCTTTCAAACATAATTATCTTTATATTCCCCTCTTTATTTTAAGCATACTTGAAGGTTTTTATTTGTACAGAAAATAAAGAAACAGTATTCTAGAGGAGCATTGGAAGATCACTGGAAAGAGTAAAATCTTCCTAAAGGTTTGAGAAGTTGGTGACAATAACCATACCCCAGAAAGCTAATTGCACTGCATCAAAAAAACATGCCCTATGAATTCTTTCCAGTGTTTCTCTGAGTTCTTCAGGGTTATTTTGTCAAGAGGGGACAAACACTATCATTCTTTCAGTGATTAGTTTCTATTTTTACAAATGGTTTTATATGAATAGCAGAGGATGCTTTACCAGCTTCTTCTAGTAGGAAATTAATGAGTGGTATCTGTTCATCATCATATGTGAGGACATGCTATGGTTTCTTCAACTGGATTGCCTTTGGTGGAAGGCCAGCAGACATAGCAGATTAATGAACTCCTTGTTAGTAGTCAAAATGCTGTCCTAACAATACCATCTGGATGTCTGTTGGAATAAACTTGAGTCCTGCTGATGAGAGTTGGAGTTCAGTCAGTGATTAGTGTCCTCTACAGGAGTCTTTAAAAAGGGTGATTAATCAGCTGGACGGGGTGATTGGTTAGTTTTATTGCATAGGTTTGTTAGGTCAGAAACTTAGATAATAAAGACAGAAGATTTACGTAATAAATGCTTTAAAAACTAATCAAAGTGAAAATAGGCTTTTCAGGCTTTTTTATTTCACCTAATAAACAGTGCCCCTGACAATATACTTCATTGTTCTGCATAAATTACAGTCCTATATAATTTCATCAATTTAAATCCACAGGCGTAGGGTCATTTCTGCAATCATTCAGTCTTTTGTTTCCTAGGTAACAGACTCATGAAGAGGTGGAATATGGCCACCCACTTTCTTATCCTCTATTATTTGTTCTCATGCTAATCCAGATAATTCATTAGTTTTTCTCCTCCTCCTGTTTCCTCTTTACACTCAGTCATTTTGTTTGGTTGAATGTTGAACAGAACATTATTTAGCCCTTCATTTATACAGAAAACAGACAAGTATTTAGATTAGAATATTTAACTTGACAAATTAATATCCTGAACAGTGCATATAATCTACAGGTAGACCTTTTTCTTTTTACTGTGACAGAAGGAAGAAACATGTCTTTGCAAAATTTAACAGCTCTGCTGGCAAACTAAGCAAATCTAAGAAAATTTCTTTGTTCCTCTTTTAGATCAACATGTAGAATTTAGAACCATAATTTCTCTACTTAAATTTCAATTAGCATTTGCACTTGAAAATAATAAATTTGGCAATCACATTCTATATCAAGTCTAAATGTTTTTATTGCTTGGCAAAATTATTTTTACTCTAACTGCAGATATGTTATGCAATTTCAAACAGGCACAATTGTCATACCTACTGTATTATCTCTGTTGGGGTTGATATTTTTGAACAAGATGATGTTATACATATTTTAGAAATATCACTACAAGTTTTCATTTGCAATTTTTTTTTAAAATTTTCTCCAGAGAACACTGATTTTTTTTTTCTTTCTGGCTCATCATTTAACAACTCTTATTCTCACAACACAAAGTCCGTGATTTCTCATATGTTGGCTTCATAAGACCCTGTTAATTGCTTCATGATAAATCTGTAAAAAGCAATAAAGCTATCATAAACCTTGTATCATAATTGTTGTGTATCCTCTCCTCAGTATACACTGTTATAACTATTCCTATTGATCACAAAATTACATAATACATCAGCTCAAATTAAGCTCTGTTCAGCACTCCATTAGCGTAGTTTCACACTAGTTTTATGCCAGCCATGGAAAATCAGGTGCAGCTTAACCAACTTGAAAGTTATGTAACAAAATGGTGAATCAGACCTTTTGGGTTCCTCTGATAAGCCTTTTCAGTTTAGGGTGCGATCCAATTATTTTAAACATAAGCACACTAATTGCAATCATGAAAAGCCCAAATGGGATTCTCTACATTTCTTTCAAGGGAGTGACTCATCCGAACTGCATTCAGCTTTAGCACAGAAGAGACAGAGAGCATTAGCTGGTGGTACTATTGATGAATCCAGCTAATTACATTATTCTACTGTGTATTGAAATAACTTATAAAACATCAAAACCTAGGATGCGAAAAAGAACAGACAAAGAAAATATCATCTCCCAAAGGTGAATACCACTCTGAGGGTGAATAAAATGAGGTCTTTAAATATGCCTACTTGACTATGTGTTTTGGAAGATGCTGATTTTTTTTAAAACATAACCGTAAATTATTACAAACATACTTTTCAGGTAAAATGGAAACTAGTAAGACGAAGGAATTTGCCTAGTGATTCTTGAATGAACCATAAATACAGGACACAAGGTACTAGACTTGGCTTCATGATTGTTTCCTTCTACAGTTTAACTTTGTGTTTGCATTTTAAAGTATCACTGGAGTTTTAAAGTCTCAGCACACAAAGACAGATAAGATGTTATGGCAAATAACCTTGGTGTAGATTAATATTGCCAGAAAGAGGAAGAATACTAAAACTGAAGTGTATTATATCCCCTACACCTCAGGACTATACTGACAAATAAAGGATAAATAAAAACATGACAATATGTACGGAAGAAACATTTCTTATTTACCTTGAGTTGCAGACATAAGACCAGCTTCTTCCACTGAAGATTAACCCCATGTATGTGTTCCTGTGATCTGTCAGTGCTCTGGCTTGAGCAATACCCTTCATTCAGGCAAAATGAATAACATACTCGAACAGATATTCTCCCATGGAAGGATTTTGTGGATATTAGTCTGCTGAGAAGCAGTTTCTGGAACTAAATGTTTGACAGACTGTAGGCAGACTTATCTTTCTTCCTAAATATATACTTCACAACTTCTCACAACCACTGAGTAAAGAAATCAAAGCTCTTTTGTGTGCTTCCAGTTTGGTCTAAATACAGCTTTACCCAATAGTTCAAAATGGGACATTGTCAGAGTCCAATATTCTCTGACAAGGTCATTTACATACTCCACACATGGATGGTGGTGTAATGTTTAATATCAGATTACATAATTGAAGACAGTTGATGCCACATGGGAATTCTGATTTAGCAGAGGGATACAAAATACACTGAAAAAACCCAACACAAATACAAGTTACACTTAATGAAATGCAGCAATTACAGTACACAGTTCAGTCACAGTACCAGTGTGATCCCCATTATTGGTCACTATAATATATTCCCATCACAATGCTGGGTGTCCCCAGTCACCAGGAAGGAAGACATAGCATGAAGCCAACTCAAGCTCATTGCTCTCTTCAAAATTCTTTTGATACTTGTTTAGTTTTCATACTCTAGGCTGAGGTGAGCTACCTATTCACTCACTCCACCCAAGCTGCTCTGGCTAACTTGGGGAGATATTTACACCTCCAGTTGATCCGCTCAGCTGTTATACCTGTTCTCCAAAAAAAAAAAAAGCCATCTTATTGTCCCCTTTGTGGTGAGAAAAAGTCAGGTTCCTTTCTGTGCTCCATGGGCACTTCACCCTTGCCCATCTCCGCTGATCTTTCTTCCATTGTCAGGGTTTATTCAGTAAGCCACACCCCACTGTTAGGGGCTTAGTCAGTCACAGACATCTTGAAAACAAAGGGAATAAGATGATATAGAGCCTAAAGTCTTTGTATGTCAAGGAATAGAGGAAGAGGACTACAAAGCATGGATGAATATGAACTGTGAGAATTTATGTTGAAAATTAAATTGAATAGAGGAAATGTTATTTGTCAAGTCCAAAGAAAGAATTTGGAAAGAACATATTATCGGAATGCACACCAAAGTTCTTAAACATACATGTAAACATTAGGAAAACAGGCAGATATATTAGGACATGGAAATGCATATATATTATGCATGGGACTTGTTAAGATTAAAACCCTGTATGAAAGGAGAAAGTAGGAGGGATGTCCAGACTTCACAGTCTTGATGATTAGCGACAATAACCATAATGATCAAAGAGCGTAAGAGACTACTGGAAGGAGAACACCATTCCAGCTTGAGGATAGAAGGATAAGGGAAGAAATATCAAAACGACAAAGTAGAGCTGAGTGAGTGAAAGATGTCAGTGAATGACAGATGGAGTGAAAAGGCAGTCCTGGTCAGAAAAGGAGAAATAATGTGAAGAGGAAGGAGGAAACAAACTTGATTGTAAATCAGAAACACTTAATTGGCCAAATATTGTTACATCTGTACTCCATTCTTCATTTCTAGGAAGAAATGTTGGTACTGGTGGGAAAAATTTGGAAGAGCAAGACATTCTGTATCTTTAGGTTTTCTAGGGAAAGAGTATATAAGACCTTACCTGGAGTACTCCTCCCAGCTCTGGAGCACACCCAGCACAATGAAAGCACAAATCTGTTAGAGCAAGGCCAGAAGAGGGCTGGAACCCCTCTGCTATGAGGAAAGGCTGAGAGTGTTAGGGTTGTTCAGCCTGGAGAAGAGAAGGCTCCAAGGCGACCTTATTGAGCTCTTTCAATATATAAAGGGGGCTTATAGAAAAGAGGGAAAGAGACTTCTTATCAAGGCATGCAGTGACAGGACACAGGACAATGGTTTTAAAAGGAAAAAAAGTAGATTGAGATTGAATATAAGGAAAGTTTGGGTTATTTTATGGTGACAGTGGTGAGGCACTGGAACAGGTTTCCCAGAGAAGTTTTGTCAGCTACAAAATCAAGCACCTCTTACCCTTCCAGTAGACACCTTCCAACAATTTCTAGGGTCATTTTTTTGCAATGCAAAGTCAGTTGTGCCTGTAATGTCATAGTTTTAGTTTGTCTTTGAATTTTCTGTAACCCACATATGAAAACCATTCAAAACTGTACATTAGTCTTTAATACACATATCACCTAATAAATTCTCTAATATTATCTAATACTTTAATAATATAATAGTTAATAATCCTAAATGTTGAGTCAGAATTACCAAAAAAAATCTATATGCCTATCTTTTTTCTTGCTTTCTTTATCATTTTAAGTCTCTCAATTCAATCAGAAGAGAACTGAGTCAAGATTGGCTTTTGATGCCCTGAATATAAACACCCACATCCAGCCTGTGAAAAATGAGAAGCTTAAAAGTAAAATAAAATTAGTGGAACTGTATAAATGTGTTGACACAGGAAACATGTTAGCCTCTTAAAAGGGAGAAAAGAAAAAATGCCAGATCCATAGGGGCAGAATGGCTGAAAAGCATGTGGGAGTGAAGTGAAAAATATGTTTAAAAGTCTTCTCATGTGAGTGAAGCTTCTAGCTTCACAGGGGATTTTTCTTTCTTGTTCTGCTTGGGAAGGCATTCTCTAAATCTGACAGGTTTTTTTGGTATTGTGGGAGTGTGGAGGATTTTTTTTTGACTGTTTGCTCATGCTGAGTTGTCTGAGAGGTGACTTTCACCTGAGAGTAGTCTTACCACATATGTGCCTGTGGAGGCATTCTTCAATGAGAACTGAGGGATTCTGCCTGTGCACAAAGTGAAGTTACCCAGTATAGCATGCAGAAGAATCTGCCACCTTGAGAAAGGAAATGAAGCTTCAGACAGATCCTTGGGAACTTCACTAAGCTGTGCTCTACAGATTCATCAGGGTGAGGGTGGTGCTAATGAAATATTTATGTCAATGCTTCTGTTGTCAGTTTGTGGATTATTAGTTTGGTTAATTTCCCTACAGGTACTTTGATGGTCAGTGTTCTCTGGTGGACACAGGTGTTATTCTGTTGCAGCTGAAGTTCAGCTGAAGTCAGTGATCTGGGCATAGGTCCTCCCTTTTTTCTCTATAAATTCAATCACAGGATATTTTTATTGTGCCCTTACACCACAGGATTTTTTTAGGAAATTTCTACTGATTGACCAATTTGTGGTATTTTCAGGGAAGCTATACAGTCAGATTCTCAGCTGTCTATCCAACCATGTAATACATAGCCACTTTCAGAAGAACAAATATCTAAGATAAGCATGTTCTGCTCCAGATTTTTTTACCAATATTTAATAACTATTGCAAACTTTGGTAGCTGGCAGATTTTGCTGAGAAAGAACATAATTTAGTAGAATCCACAAATATTTGCACAAATATTTTGCTTTGCAAAGGACTAGCACAGCTGAAAATTGATGTGCAGAAATTACCTTTTTAAAAATTTCATAACACCTCAATCAAAGGATCTGTTAAAAGGTTTTGTCTGGGAAGAGTTACTAAGATTTACTGTTAAAGATTGGATTAGAAATGTGACGAAAGACTACATTGTTTTTTCATGGTATATGAATCCACACAGTGACTAATATATAAATTCCTGAATCCTAATCTAAAAAGAAACAAAATTTTAAAATCTAAATAAATGTACTTAATATATATTGTACACTGCAAAGAGAATTCAAACTGCTTTTAAAAATCCAAGTTTTGAACATTATCTTCCATTTATATACAATATGATACATGCACATAATATGAAGATCATGATGCAGATTTCTTGCCTTACTGGATGGCAGACTGGATTTCCACTGGATTTGGGGAGTGACAGAATATTTCTGGATATGCCACATAGTAAGTCTGCAAGCCCTCTTCTATCCAGAGTTCCCCTCACTAGTTCTTTGATGTACTGTTTGCGACAGAATTTATAGCATATCGAAAAGTTCTCTCCAAATCAAAATTGATTTAGTTGCAAAGACGACTCCCAAATACACATCAGGTAAAATTTCATAGACCAATACCTTTCTTCTCCGCCTGACAGGCTGAAACTACCATTTAGAGAGATATCATCACTTCCCATTTGTCTCAGTGAAATCTTCACTCTGAGCAACAAGAAGTGAAGTTCAAATTATATTTATTTGTCAAGTGAGATGGTTCAATTACGGTTTAGTAGGTGAAGTGTTTCCCTTTTAGAAGAATAGATGGTTTTAGGTTTTTTTCCAGCTTATTCCTGGTCAAAGGCTGCACAACTCTATGTGCATACTTATCTTTACTCTTACAGTGTATCGCATGCAATCTGATTATCTGAATAGCATTTACATGACTTTCAGAGGCTGCATAAGAGAGGGACATATGTTAATTACTGGCTCTAGCCATCACAAGGTTGTTTAAGGCTCCAGAGACTTCAGTTACCTAAACAAATCAGAGCCAAATATAAGGTTAAAAAGTCAATTATCTTGCCTTAGGAAAGACAGGAATCATACAGATTGGATAACTCTCAATATTCGGTAATAAAATTCTATCCACAAAGTCTAGTTTAGGGGAGATCATGAATCTAGAAAGAGACAATGCTGCAATTTATCTTTAGTAAAGCTTAAGTGGTAATTTCAGAAAAGTCTGAAGGAGAACAACATAATTTAAGTAGCACTGCAAAAAGAATGTGGGGACCTGTTTTCTTTGCCATAATCTTTTTCTGCACAACATCTGCTAATATCTGAATGGCCAGAGGAATACCAAAGGAGAAAAGATAAATAAAAATTAACCTGGAAGCGAGTTTTAATTTCAAACTGTATTTGAAACCAACATTGTTTTTGAAAGTAAGAGGAAAAGGGGAGGAAAAGGGTGGATTGTGGACTAATATGTAGAATTACTTTCTTGGTCTTTTTCTGTCTTGAATTACCTTTCCAAGACAATATTTACAGCCAGATATTTTTCTAATTGCAATAGGCATCCTCCAAGGGACACCAACTGAAGGCTAATCTGCATTTACTTATCTATAAATTGGGTAAAATAAGAATAAATTAATTGCTCTAGAATTAACAATATAGATATTTATGATTTAAATTGGGAAGCTGTGGAAATGTTAGATAAATGCCAGGTATTGCTAACTGTCACAGTTAGTGATAAGTCCAATACTTGGACTCCCTCTGTGTGATTCAGAGAAGGAAGCACATAATTTGATAATGTATGTCAAAATATTACAGCAAGAATGGAAAAAGGGCAACTGCTTTATTTATACTGCAATAAAAAGACCTAAATTAGAGATTCCAATTAGCAATTCACTGCAAGAAAATCCTCCAAGAAATCAATAGTTTTACTTGAGACAGGAATTCTGAAAATGGTAAATAGAGATTACATGTTTCTTATAAGATAAGTGTTGTTATCCTATCTTCCCTGGTTAGCAATAAATTTGTGTCTTAGCATTTTCATTGTTGATTCTGATCTTTTAAGTTGAATTGATAATATTTTAAAGGGAAAAGAAAAGCAGGAGATGAGAAGATGACAGGGGGGAGAGATATAGCACGTGCATTCGTGCCTCAGCCATGAAAACAAAAATGTAGAATATGACAGAACTGTATACTGATAGAGGCTGGTATTTCAAGTGTCCTGTATAAGAAAGGGTCTTAAAAACCACACCTAATGTAGGAAAAACACTTTCACATAGATTAGAGAGTTACCTTTGTACTCTGAATCTTTGTTTTCTTTAATGAAAGCAGTACAGCATTTATGCTGGCTGCATTCTGTATATAACATTTCTAATCATTTGACTGGACTAAATAAAGATATTAGTTGCAAGTATCATAGTTTAGTTATGTAAGGTTATTTTCATGTATATCTTGAAACGTTTACAGAATTTACTTTTGTATCAGCTGAAAATATAAGTTATATTGCACAGTCATTAGTTGTACTCCTTCCCTTTCAGGAATTCCTCAAGTATTTCTATAACTGCAGCCAACTGTTCAATTGAATCATGTGCCTCGAAAAGTTTATTTGGAAATACAACATAATTTTATTATATACAATTTTAAGTCCATATTTTGTCAGTCTAGTGATATTATAGCATGGAGAAATTGCTCAACAGTAGTAGGGCACTATTTTGGCATTGAACTCAAGTTTCAGCTTCATAATATGATCAATAAATGTTACAAATCAAAGAGATTTTTAAATACACACAGCCTAATTTGGTACCTATAAGATGGGGAATCCTACAAAAACAAGGTCTAGTTAATACTACATCTTTTTAAAATTACATGCCTTCTACAATTCTTTAATAAGAATTTTAAAAGCAGATAATTTACTTAAAATTACATTCATAACATGCTATAGCTAAAGGCTTAATAGCATGATTTATAATTTTTGGAAGAAACATGTGACATGATTATGTTAATTTGTAAAAAGGCCATTTCTTAGCTCTAAATTCTTAACTTCAAGTCTTACAGTAATCTGGACACAAACTGGAAGCTACAAAAGCAGTGTTCAGAAGCCCTGCCCTCAAAGGGCATCAAATTTTAAAACATTTCACTTCCATTGGAAAGCATGGGTGTGGAAGAAAGTTGCATACAGGCCTTTATGTTATAAAAAAATATTGTTATAAATTTCTTCTAAGTCATGACATTTAATAAATCACATATGTCATTTTAACTGAGTGTACACAAGCTCTGCAGGTTCAGGCAAGCTAAGCCATAGCCAGAACTTGTAGTGGTGTAAGAAAAATCCACTTTTTTCTCTATTGTTTGAAAATACACAGTGTATAGAGTTAATTTCTCAGTTGACTTCTACTTGTTAGTACATATCTTTAAGTTAGTCTGTATTTAAGGCCTACAAGCGAGTACAGAACACCACCTAAATCTACAATTACTTTTATTTCTGTGTGCACCAAATCATGTATTTAAAAGCTTAGCTTTGAGACACTGGTTTAGAGATTCTGGGTCCACAGGATTACAAATACTACAACTCGGGAATAGAAATCCATTCCACTGAACTGTTTAAGAGTCCTATCCAGTCCTAGAAAAATACTAGTAAATTTTTATGGGGTATAATTGGTTTGTATGGGCATAATCCAAACACCATGAAAATTAGGTATTTCCAGTGGTATCTCTTGTAGCTACATGTTAATTGGATGAAAACAGTAAAGGACATATTTCTGCATAAGTTGCAGAAAAGGGGACAACAGATCATATAGCCATTATATGAGAAAAATCACTGATATGTAAGTTCAAGTACTGTCAAAAGCAAGGCACATTTGTGCAACTGATGCCATGATCTTTTGCTGAGCAAATGATATTAATACCACCATGTGATAAAAATGATTGATGTCTAAGTAACAGTGGTTAGCAGTTTCTCTTCCTCTAATGGATCACCCTCTTCACCCGCTCTAAATAATGAAACTAGAACAAGTCACAGAATATGCAAAGCTCAGCAGCAACTCTTACACAGTATGTGAAACTCTGGCATGCACAGATGTTTAATTTCATGTTTTGTCAGAACAGTGTTTTGGGGGAGAGAATAAATTAAATATAGCCATAGGGGAAAAAGAAGGTGCAAATGAGATTTATTCCATTCACTGAAACTAATGACAATATATCAAATACATAACAGGCTCAGTGATTCATCCAGGATAACTGTTCTCTATTTGCTTGAACTTTAAGACTTTTTTCTTTTTAATCTTTTCTATTTTTCTAAAATGGACTTTTAATTATCTGGGAAGACTCTCAGAAATACAGATACACAATGTACAAGTAATGAAATTAAAACACTTCCGTCTTCTTCTGACTTAAATAGTTCTTCAGAGAGAAAAAAATGTTTGCTCTTCACAGTATTTAGCCTATACAATGTCATCGGCAAGGTAAATATGCTATTGGACTTTCTAATGTATAACTACTGCAGGATCAACTTGAATGTTTTCTCCACAGAAAACCCACCTACTGGTGAAAATCCTTCCATACTTTCCAGCTTCATCTTGACTTCTATGCACACCATCAGAATTGCCTATCAGTCCTTCAAACACACTGAAATTCCGAGGGCTGTTTGTGATAGCAAAACACAAAGCAGTTGTTAGAAGTATAATTTCCTTTTCCACTCTTCCCTTTTGTCAAAATCTTGCAACACATAATAAATACTGCTATCCTGAATTAATTGTTCTTCTACTGTCAGTCAAGTTATTTCTTGCTGATATAAAGACAAGGAGCTGGAGTTGACGTAAGTATGAATAACTCAACTTCAAGTCAGACATTCTGCTGGAAATTTACATTATCTCCAAAAGTGTTCTGCTTTGGGAAAAGAGCAAAGTCAATCCTCTACCTATTTCTGTTATCACTCCCACCACTCACTCTGAAATGCAGCCATTCTTCCCTGTGAGAATACTTGTGTACCTGCCTTTCAAGCTTTTTACAGCAATTAGCAACGTCCTCTTCATATTCACAGAATATTATCTAAATTACATCAGATTTGTCTGAATTCTGTTGTACTGCTTATTGTGCTAATAGGAAAGTAACACATCTAATAAGAAATGTGAAGCAGAATTTTTGCTGCCCTAGTATTTAGTATTGCACTGACTTTAATAAAATAATAGAATTATCAATGACAACTGGGAAATCTTTTGTAACTAAGGATAATGGTCACTATTTTGATCTTGTCCATCAAAACTGTATTGACCCACACTCACTGCTAGATATTAACTTGAACAAATATTATTTCTGCTTGCAGGAGATATGATCATATGTCATTGTTGAGGTTAGGGTTAACACATGTTATTTCCCCAAAAGCTCAAGTCTATTGTTACACCAAGCCCGTCTGTAACCCTTCTGATAACAAGTGCCCACACCTGACTGGCCCAAAGATCACCTGCCCACACTTAGATGCTTTTTCTGTTATAGCTTTGATGTGCTTTCCCTGTTTGTGAACTGGTGGTTCTTTTCTCAGGGCTTTCTGGCATCCTCAAGCATGCAGATGTCCCCTCAAGGTTGTTTATCAAACTCACATTCCAACCCCCCGGACCAGCCGAGGTTTCCCACAATTGCCCCTTTGTGGTTTTTTCCCACCAAAGGGGGGCCATGTTCACTACCTGCTGCAGGGCCCTGGCAGCAAGGACAGCACGCATGGAACAGTACAAATGATGGCAGTTACCAGGATCAGTACACCTGCTTCCAGCAGACCCTTCAACCATCCCTTGATGCTCCTTTGAGCCAGACCAGAAAGCCCCACAGAAAGTCTCCCATCAGCCATGATCAGTCTCGCCCAGACACCACAGTGCACTCAATCCCCAGTACAAAAAGTGAAAGTGTCCCCACAGCCAATGCCAATACAAAGGCACGAGCGTATAGGCAACGTCCACAAAGCGTCCAGCTCTTTCACTGTTGATCACCTTACGGCACAGCACTCGCATCGCAGCAGAACTGGGGCCGCACTGGCTGCGGCCCTGGGCAGATCTCGCCCTGCCCTCCACGCTCAGCCTGGCCCCCTGAGCACGGGCACGGACACCCGCCAACACCGCGGGTCTCCCCCCTTTTCCAGGGCAGCAGTACCGCCTCTCTCGGTGCCGGGAACAGTGACATTGCTCCCAGTTCCCTCCGGCAAGGCCCGTGCTTCACTGCTGCCCGAAGGCGAGCGGGTCGCGGGGCAGCGGTGACCTGAGCAGGGGGAAGGGGCCATCGCCCGCGGCACCCCGAGCCCCCCCGCAGGGGAGCTCCCGTCGGTGCCTCCCCAGGGGATGTCGGGTCCGGGATAACCCCTTCCCCCAGCCCAAGGTCCCCCGAGCTCTGCCGGCAGCAGTGGGGGTGATGATGAATTGTGTCAGCTAACAGGGGGCTCCTGCCCCCTAAGCCACTGACAGTTCACTGCCCCAGGACGGGGGGCTGCCCAATTCGGGGCTCCTTCGGGGCGGTGGGGGGGGTTTCAACAGGCACAGTAACGGCACTGGTATGCTTCTAACATTTGAACTTCATCTCGACACTTGCTAAGGTCTCTTAACTTTCCTAGCAGCAAGCACCAAGTAGATAACAGCCCCGCTGCATCCGTACATCCACGGACAGCACGAGCAATCACCTTTTCCCCACTTTTCTCCCACAGCCGGATGCTAAACGCTGCTGCTGTATGCACTTGGAAGCCATTCTTTTTCTGCAATTTGAGTCCTTTTTTCACAAGCCATTCTTTTTACCACATTTTAAGTCCTTTTTTCATTCACACATTTCAAACACTGGTCTCTTCTTTACTGAGAGACCCTCCCATGTTCCCAGGGGCTCACCTGGTACATCAGGTGTCAAATATGCGTCCGCGGACTGGCAGCTCCACTTCACCGTGCTCCATCTCCACTGCTTTTTCCACAGCCCAGGGGTTGGTCAGGGACTTGATCAACAACTCACCTCGACAGCTCCTTCCCTCTGGCTGCAGGCCCTTTTATCACCCTTGTTATCACAAGTGCCCACACCTGACTGGCCCAAGCAAAGCCCACCTGCCCACAATTAACTGTGATGAGCTTTCCCTGTTTGTGAGCTGGTGGTTCTTTTCTCAGGGCTTTCTGGCCTCCTCAAGGGTGCACAGATGCCCATTCAAGGTCATTTATCAAACTCTCATTCCCATCCCTGGACAAGCTGAGGTTTCCCACAATCATGTGTTGTTTTTTCCTATTGCTTTGGACAGTGCTGAAGGCACTTTAAAAATGCACATTTTGGAATTACAAAAAAGGTAAAAGGGAAGATGTAGGAGACAATCCATTATGATGGCAGGACTGTCAGCAGCTTCTTTAAAAGTTCACTAGTGTATTCACTAGAACCCTTGTTCTGGGGAATACCTGAGGCTGTAAAACAGAGACAATATGGAGGAAACAGAAAAAAACCCCAAACACCACAAACCAAAAACAATAAAACAAAACAAAAAAACCAAAACAAACAAAAAAAACTTTAAAAATCTACAAAAAACAAATGGACACACCAAAAAACCCACAACAAAATAAAACTAGAGGAAATAATGACTTGGGATTCACATATTAAGGAAAGGGGAATTTTAGGTGGTATCTTAACCGTGCATAGAGTATAAGAACATGTTAGGTTCACAGAAATAATGAAGTTGACTAGAAAATTCACAACAATTTGTAAACAACAACAAAGGTAAATGGAGCAATCAGGAGGCTGTCTTGGGCCTCCACTTCCTGGACAATTTCCTTAGCTTGCCTTCTGTATCTCAGTTTCTCAGCCAGGACTGGCAGTAACAGCAGTAGGCAGAACATGTAGCTCACAGAAAACAACTTATTTACTGAATCACATTTTTTTTCCTAGATATCGCTTTTTTGGACCTTGTGACAAAGCATGGATGATTACAAAGAACTGGACAATCTACTGAAAAACATCTCCCGATTTTTAATGTTTTTTTGAAGGATGGGAGATTAGGTTACAGTAGGTGCAAAGATTATTAATGAGTTCAAGAGGAGTTCAATGGACCTCAAATATATAGGCAAGGAAGCACTTCAGTTTCCTAAAGATTGTTCTTTTTGTTTTCAATGTGTGCAGCATTGGTCCTTATTCCAGAAATTGTATTATTGGATTCAATGGCTCTCATTTTGTGGCAAAGTGTTATTCAGTATCAGTATTGTGGTTTGAACTTAGCAAAAAAATTATATTTATTCTCAATGCGAAACAGGCCAGCATACAGCTGTACAGATTCTCATGTGTGGGAAACGTAATTCTGCCACAGAAGCTCTTCAGACCATAAAACCACTGTTCTGTCAGTTGGACTCATGACAAATAGGAATAAGACAGATTCAAACATCAGGGAACATCTGGTACAGCGATAGGTATGCAATATTTCTGTAAGCTGGCAGAGTAAAGTTTAACAAGATTCAATCTAGTAATATGGTTTATCGAATCTACTTTAGTCATTTAGTATGACCACATTACTTAACATAGACTCCCAGGAAAAATGCAACGGGTACAAAGACAAATGAAAGAAACTACAGAAAATAATTCACCGTTCAGCTTTGAGAAAAGAATCTATTTGTCCTTCTGGAAAACTAATAACTTTTACTAAAGGTCAGTCTGTGTCATCAGACAGTCCTAAATCACATATAATTACTGTGCATGTTCTTCTCTCACATGTTTTATCTGTCTTCTTATCAGAGTAGTCAAACTGAAAAGATACAACAGAAATACTTTGCAAAGCTCTCACTTCTATATTTTCCATAAATATTTTACAGGACATGAAAGACAATTTTTGGTAGCTGTGTAGTAAAGAACAGTGGATGCTGGTAGGTTAAAGGGATTTTCACATCCTCTAATAGACAGATGCCCTAAATTTTCTCCTGGAGGAATCTCCCTGTTTTCTTAGCCAGCTGTAGAAGACTAAACTCTTCTACTTGCCTAAGTGTTGAACACGACATTGCTAAGTGTGAAAGGGTCTTTTAATCACTGAAACAGGGCAGCAGAAGAACTCTCAGCATATGTCATGATTCAGAAAAACAAGCATCAGAGCCTAATCCTGCACACTTCTTCCTGCTTCTGTAGGACCACAGATATGTCCTGGCACATCACTGTCATGGATAATGCACATCTGCAAAATCAAGTTAGGACCAGAACATTTTGAAAAAAATTTTCAACAAATAGAAAAGTTAGTTTTAAGCAGTATAGCTACACAATGCTTTGTGTAAACTGTGCAGTCTTTCTTCTTGTTGTCCACCAAAGGAATAAGCAGGAGGAATACTGCTGAAAATATGTGTTTGAGTTCTAACTTTTTACAAAAACAATCAGTAATGGGGAAATCTTGGTTTCAACTCCACCTATTGTACTGGCAGTAGAGTTAGGCAAATATACAATGTGTTTGAAAATTTAATCCTGAGTGGTGGCAGGGATGAAAACAATGTTTTCAACAGATTGTAACTTTTTTTTTTTTTCTTTTTCTCAGCAAGAGTCTATAGCAAGCTTTGTTTTGTCTGTGAAGTTTCAAAACCAATAGTAGTTATATCTTCTTGCAGATGTGGCTTTGTAAACTGCTCTGGGCTCAGCATATTTTATAACATAGTTAAGGGGTCTTTAAATGATTTTTCCTGTAATTGGAGGCTCTTACGGCTACATAAGGTAGCTTCAACCAGATGCTTATTTTTTTAACTGTAATTAACAGAACATTTCTTAAGAAATATTTTTTTTAATGATCGCAGCAACTCTACTTCCATTCTCCTGAAGTGCTAAGTGTTGTAATCACCTGCTCGCTCTCATAGTTATCTGTCCACAGACTATTAACAACTGACAGAACCATTTCAGTAAAGCTTGATTCCTAATGAATTACTAGTAATGGATATGTTATAAAATGATCAGCCAAAGCATCTGCTGAACTCTCTGAGATGTAATATATTCTCCATAAACAAGTCCTGCAATTTTTTTTTTTCAAATGCCTTTAATTCCTTAAAATGGTTGCAAAAAACTTACACAGAAATAACAGTTATAAGAAGCAGATGTATTGCAATTGAACAATTTTCCCAATCTTGTCAGTGATTTAGTTACAATGGATCTGTGATTGATAAATGAGGATTCTGATCTCAGTTCTGGTGATGTTGGCTTCTTATAATAATTGCAGTGAAGCTATATAAGAGTATCTCCAGCACTATATCAAGAGCAGAATCAGGCTGATGGGACATATTCTCTTCTGAATACAGAATCATGTCCCTGCTGGCATATATACTTGCAGATACTGTATCTCTGACCTAACAGCTATCTTGGGCTTAACAGCATTAGAAAGAGCATTGTCATGGTGTCCAGCAAAATCTCTTTTAAGCCCATTTGAAATCTTTCTTGCTCAGGTAACAAATCTATACCTGCTTTTAAACATGACTTTATAGATTCACTGCTGTGGGACACTGGTACATGGTCACAGTTACATCATAAAGGCCCCTATGGGCACTGAAGTTGAAATAAAGACATCCTTACAGTTTAAAAAGCTGTCCTAGTTTATTAAAGACTGATTATTAGCCATTTATTCCAAACTGTGACTAGCTATTACCAAAACAAATGATGTTGGATTACACGTACAACTACCTGCATGCCAGTGTAAGTGGTCCAGTACACACCTCTTCGTCAGACCAAATATTCAAATGTGATTCCTTATGTTTATAAGCTAATAAATTTTATAGACTGCTAGCCAAACAGTGTTGCTAATTTGATGCACCTGTAATGAGCTGACCATTTTTCATTTTCTCTGAAGTTGTTTATTACACTAATAGGTCCTCTTACTCATTTAATCTTGTCAACATGACTGATGCTTAATATAGTAGCTAGAAGATTATTAAGAAAAATTGCTATCAAGAACACAATGGAATGAATAAATCCTTCTGTTGAAGGTTTCTTTGGAGGAAAATCTCATTTCCATACCATTTTAAGATTTAGTTAATAGTTGCCACCTGAGTACATGATTCCCGGAAGACTCCATCAAAAGGAAATTATGAGATTAAAAGAAATCTGAGTAACACAAAAATAACCCTACAAAGTGTACAAAAATAGTAAGGAAAGTGAATTTGTATAATTTGACTAATTTCAAGTACTATGCAGGTACAGCTTTCAGCAGTTGCTCAGCTACAACTGCTGTCAAAATGTGAATTTGAAGCTCTATCAAGAAGATCTGGTCCATTCAGCAGCCACAGCAGGACCAACTGCTTGGAGGCAGCAAGTGCCACAGCTATCTCCATCCCTAGAGACAATGTCATAAATAATCTTGTGGTTGCAAACATCTCCTGCCCCTGCTCACTGTCAGAAGCAGACTAAATTAGACTGTAGGATTCCTGTTGCAAGGCAAGCTGAGCAGTTTTCCCACAGTATGTTTTTGATCATTCTAAGAAAGCTGAAAAGCAGATTCAAATGAGGGAGATGAACAAGACTGAACAAACAATTATATTGTCCATTAGTTTATATTACCATACTATTAATGGTCCCTTTTTTTTTTTCACAATCGTTTTTAATTCTACAATGTAGAACATAACTTATTTAGATACTTTTCCATCAGTCTTCCTAAGGTTTGAATTCACCTAGTTGATTAATATTCCAGGTATCATTATTAGTCTCATTATCATTATCCATGTTGTGTATGACTTACATTTCTCAATATTCAGTATAATATGACTTCAACAAAAGGTCACAGTTATTTTAATAATGACAGTATAATCAGTATAATTGTGATTTATTAGAAATGATAATTCAATGTTCACCACATTTTAATAATATTTTTAAATAAAAAAAAAGAATTTGGCTAACAATATATATAAAGGATATTACTTAAGGGTATGATCTGTGGAATAGTATGCATCAGATTATTATCTGATATAATTTTGGTTACTGTTGTAAAATATTGTTGAATTATTTGAATTGAGAAATTCTCACATAATTAGAAACTGTGTTCTGGGTTTATGGATCTGGAAACAGAATGGGACCTAGTTTCTCAACATTTTCTGAAGTGATTAATTTTGGCTGATTCATTAGCTGCTATTATGGTCTTAACAACAGATTTTTCAGTGCTCATATACTGTTTGAGGCTTCCTACTGTTGTCTTATGAACAATATTAAACCTCTGCTGAGACAGTGTTTCGGTTATCCAGTTCTGTTTGCAATACTGCACAACTATCAGAGGATTTGTCTGATATTTCAAGGTAAAGGAAGTACTGACAGACGCCTTGAATAATTTTTTGTCATGTCCATATTGTCTGATAGCCTGAGCTATCCTAGAACATCCTATGGCACCTCTGTAATGTACCCAATCCTAACTCCTCTTCCAAGCAGGTAGCCCATGACTATGCCAGAACAAGGAACAGGAAGGCCAACCACAGACACCAGGACAAGGGGAAAGGAAGTTGGTAGGGGAGAGCTTCCTAAGCATCCACTGCAAGATCTAATGATTGTCTTTTTGAGACTCTTTTTGTAGGAGCCTGAGATGAAGATGGCACCTGTAAAAATCTGTTATATATCTATATCATCTATATCTATATCAGTTCTGTAATATTTCTGAGTTTCTTCATGTACATCTCTACCATTCAAACTATTGCTGAATGCTCATGGATCAGGAGCTATAACAGGGCATGGACTACCAAGAGCTATTTTCTCCACATGAAAAGTACTGAGGGTGGCAAAAAGTAATTGTGTTTTTCCTTTGTAGTGTTGAGAAGCACAAAATACTACATTTTTGTTCAAACCCTCATGTCCAAGTGATCTTTATCCAAGGCCAAATTATACAAATTTGTATGGGAAACTTCAAACCAGATTATCTCCCTTTAGGATGTGTTTCAGAAGGTTTATCTGAGATATGTGAACATGATGACACACTAGTTGTTGATAAGTGTCACTAAACCTGGGAGGGAAGGCTCCAGAGTCAGTCCTGTAATTTTCAGAGCTCTGAGACACTTTGTAATTGAATTTTAGCAGAAAGGAAAGTAGGGAGATGTATTAAGTAGGACAAGTCAGGAATGCGTCTGGTGCACTCTTCTCCATGAGTGATAATATTGGAACTTCATGTGTCCTTGTAACCTGCTTTGGGTGCAAATGGGTTAAGAAGTTCTCGTGGTTTCAAGTACCATACCCTCATTAAGAAAGCAACCTAGATCACAGCTTTGGTATGAAATAATATAGATAAAGTCTGAGTCATTAGAATGTTAGGGTTCTGTGCAAAACAGGAGGTGTTATAGTGTGTCAGTACAGATGCAGCTTGTAATATTTTTAAGAATATATATGGAAAAAGAACATGTCACATTAAAACATGACAATTTGCACCAATATTAAAATACATCTTAAAATATATTTCTAAAGTTTTCATCTGACTAAATTTTTTCTTTGATATACTTTAAAGTAAATTTAAATAATTTAATATGCTTGAAATAACATATATTTAATATACAGAAATGCTGTCAAAGTATTTGGAACACTGACTCAGAATCCACTGGCATACCAAGATGTATTTGCAGACAACATTATTGATAAGTATTTTACATGTGAGGTTCTTCATGACATTTTCTTTATCTATTAGATTATGATATTTGAAAATCTTGCACCTATATTGGTGTTTTTTATAAAGAGAGATTATCCTAACTACACCTTGGCAATGGCTTTTTAACAGTCTTAAGCTTTTTCTCATTCCTTCCCAGTGGCTGCTTGTGAAATGATCTCTCTGTCATGAAATTCTCTCAGGCTGAAATACTCTACAGGCGATTACTATCATTCTGTGGTTGAACAGGGTCATTGCAGAACAGTATATGTTTGGGTGAAAAAGTAAGAATTACGTCAAAGGACCTGTGTTTCAAGTAGCATTAGAAGCATTTAAAAAGTGATAGCTGGAAGAAAACTTAGTGCAAATAGATGTATTCTAAGCTTTAGAAAAACCCAACTTGGTTTCCAAAGAGAAAGAGAGAGATACCTAGGTAGCCTTATTGCCATTCAGTCAGAATTCTTGCTCAGTTCCATGTTTTGTCTCAGAATATCAAATTACTAAAACAACTTGTCATCCTGATGGCATTATAGATCGCATTTGAGCCATCTGCTGAAAACCGAGGAGTTCCCTTCACTACTTGCTTCCTTTATTCACCTTGGTAGATCATGTCTACTTATAGCCATAACTTAGAAGCCCTGCCACTTGGCTGAACCTCTGAGATATTAGTGCCAAACATACAACAGACAGCCGAAAGTGAAGGAGGGCATGGGTTAGAGATGCATAAAAGGCAGATATCCTGTTACAGGTGAAGTAGGAGAATCAGGACTGAATGTAAATGATATAAATAATGTAAATTGACTCAAACAGCTTTTCAGAAGTGAGGTGTCACTATACTGATGTCACAATTAAATAAGACGCTGAAAAGTAAGATAAAGTTTGAAATCTGAAAAACAGGGATTTAGAGTCATTTCAGTAACATGTAGAAGTACAGTTCAGGTGCTGTTTAGAACCACCTTACAAAATAATTGGTCGTGATACTGGGGTCAAATTTTGTGTAGCATTTTGATATTGGTTTCCTAGAATGTCCCTTTAACTCTACAGGAAAGAAAAACTTTTTCATGACAGTACAAACATGCATTGATTTGTAGGGCAGAAAAATTATACTGGTACATTATAAGAAAAAAAAAAAGTAAATGTGCTTTGAAAAGCTGAACTTTTGGGACATAGGGAGGAAAGACATCAGCTGTAAATTCTCCACTTTCTCTTTTGATTTTCCTCTGTTTCAGATGCATTTGTCTATAAATAATTTTAAATTATTTATTATTCTATATTGTTACAGTGAAAATCGCATTAGCCAAAAACGTCTTTTCCTTAAATTAAACTTTTGAAACATGGAAGAAATTCAAATACTTTTCTGAATAAATAGTGAAGGTAACCATTGGTTACTTACATCTATCTTGCCAGCTAGACATTTACAATTGTGAAGTTTATTCAAACAATATCAATTTACCAATATTTTCTTGATTAAAGTAGTATTACACGCATGTGAACTTTACATTTCTATTGCACTGGCAAATTAATGCAGCGAATTCAGATTTGAATTTTCAGGAGGAAAGCCTCTAATATGTTCTCAAAAGTGAGAGAAGTGTTGAAGTACATTGAATTTTAAATCTGGAAGGTTTAAAGCAGTCTTATTAATGCTAATGACAAGAATGAGACCAAGCTTGGAAAAAGTTATTTCATTATGGATTTCATCACTCCAGCAAGCACCAAGTATGAAATTCCAAGAAGGTCCAAATAGGTCTTTTGAGTCCTATGAATGTTATTGTATTGGATTTATGTGTCCAGGTTTTGATACTGGGGGCTGCAGGAGGGTCTTTGTGAGAGGAGTTCAAGGGCTGCCCTGTGTCAGGGACAGCTAGCTCCTGCCAATTCCAGCCAGTTTCAGCCAGCTCCATTAACAGACCCATCACTGGACAAAGCTTAGTCCATCAGCAAAGCTTGTGGTGCCTCTGGGAAAACATTTAAGAAAGGGTAAAATACTGCACAGGCAGTGGGAAAGAAAAAGTGTGAGAAACAGCCCTGTGAGCACCAAGGTGAGAGAGAAGAAGGAAGGGGAAGAAGTGATGCAGGTACTGGAGCAGAGAACTGAGAAGCAAAGTAAACATAAAAAGAAGACTGAAGAAAAATGAAGACATAAACAATTAAAGAAGGACTTAGGGAAACAGCTTGCCTAGGCTTTAGTCAAACAGCTTTCCTGACCCCTTTCTAGCCGCAACTTCCTGTGGTTTTGCTGCATCTCCTGATTACTTTGGTGAGGCAAAAGGTGACGCAGGAGGCTGGAATCAGTCTGTGTACAACTTTTTGTGGACACTGATACTGACTTTTGTGACAGTGATACTGATATCCTGCACTAATACTGACTTCTTAATTATTTCCTTTACTTCAGTAGGGATCTCATAGCTGCAGTGCTTGAGGCATGATAGATTACCCTCAGCTGCAGTCCCTCAAAGTTGTCCCTGCCTTGTTATGCAGTATCTCCTTCCAAGAGCACATCTCCAGCTGTGTCCCCAACAAAGTCCCATTCCACGTGTCTCCCCATTCCTCCTAACGTCTCTCTTCCGTATGTTGTCCCTCCAGTGGCTGCCACTCAACATGTCTAAGCAGAGACACCATGTACTCTTATGACTAAATGCAATTTTGGCACACAGTAAGGTATTTATGTCACCTTCAGAGTCAGTAGTAACAGGCTCTGAGTAGCATGGGATGGTTCATGGTGTCTTGCCTTGTAGGGCACCCTTCAGCCCCTAAGACCTAAACTATATATATAAGGTATGGCAACTTCTGTGTGTAAGATGCCTACACCATCTCCTTATGTGGCAAGTAAGGAGACACGAGGCAAGAAGAGCATCATCCCATTCTGTGACTTGACAGTGTGGAAAGAACTGCCACTACTGTCAGTGAACATGGAACTTGATGGCAGGGTATACAGAACAGAAGGGATGAAGGTAAAGGAGGTGTGAAAAGAAAGAATTGTTGCAAGGGGAAACCGAGAAATTTAAAATCTTTTCTGTATTTCTTTTCACTCATTGCACTCCTGGGACTTAGAGGACCTGTATTCTGCTCTTTCTCCAGAAAGAGCTGTCACTGCAAACTCCCACAAGCTCCCCAGACAGTCATACCTTTGTTCCTTCTTGCCATTGCTGTCCCATCTTTTTCTTTGATGGTTTTTGAAGTTCCTCTTATGAAGGCTATCTCTTGCTATTTCTTTGTTCTATGTGTTCTGCGTTATGCGTTTACAGAATTTGCTTCAATCTTTGTTACACCAATAATGACACCATCAGCTTTCACTTACCGTGAATGGGATTACCATGTCCAACCAACACCTGACGTCATGCTACATGTCCTGCCCAGGGACATAATAAATAATACTCTCATAGTATGCTTGGCAATTTCAGCTGTTGCTGGTTAATATGCTCTGCTCAACAGAATTTGCCAAAAGGGTTTTCCAGAAGTGGACATACTAAATACATTCACATAGCTTAATCTTTATATGTTGTATTAATGATGTTTTTACTCTGTCATCCACATCTATTATACTGGATAACAGAAGTATGACCAATGTAATTTTTAAATGAACATTTGTATACTAGATTACTATAAATCAAACTTTTTTAAAGGTTAAAAAGTTAATTCCCTAAATGTGGAGATAATTATTTTACTCATAATTCTATTTGTTACTGAAAAACAATGTTAAAAGCAAGCCTGATCATGTTGAGAAAAAAATAAGGTGGAGGAACGTTAGCAGAGATCAAACAGAATCAATCACTCTTGAAAGGTAAAGAAAAGTTATGGAACCTAAGGCAAAAAGTGACCTTAAAAAAGGCAGAAATAACAAAACCTTTCATGAAAATGTCATGCCTTCATCGCTGTTTGGTGACAACTACCCAAAGAATCATTGTACCCCATGAAGTTGCTGAAAAGTGAATTTCTAAAGTAGAACTGAGAGTAGCAATGAATTGGTGTACGTAGATGTGGACATTTTATCTATATGAGTTATCAGGAAGTATTCCTCCCTAGGGTATAAACGACACTTCTTATCACAGGATGAAAAAAATCAGAAATTTACACATTGTGAAATATCTGTGTTTCTATTACTGCACCAGCTGCTTTTTCACAGTAAAACTTTTAATCTGTTCTTCCTGTTAATACTTTACAATGCCAGGACATCCTACTTTCATCCTGAGTTCTGCCATCTTGAAACATTTTGTTAAATGGCAGTGCTTAGGCAAACTGGAACTGAGCATTGGAGAAAATGTTTTCTATGAAAATTAGGTTTTGCAATAATAAATAATGCAATTAAACACTCAGAACTTCTTTTTGTTGTTTTTCATTTTTTCTGTGAGTGAAACAGAAAGCTCCTGCAAAATATTGAAATGGTTGTCAGGAATTTTGTCCTAAATATCTTGGGATTGTGCACCTCACCTAATTTGCTATCATTTCTAGCTTTCATGTCTATGCAGAAATTATTCTTTGGAAAAGCCTTATAAGATAAAATAGACCTTAGTCTCGTGGCAGATTCTTGAGGCATGTTACAGAATCTGATAGCCAATTATCCCTCTCCCACAGAATAATTTGGAATAAATTATGTAGCAAATGCCTTTACTGAAGATGATGACTCTTAGGAAGTCCTTGAACTAAACAAAAGCTAAAAAACCCCAACATCTCTGTTAAAAAACAATTTCTAATGTTTGATGACAACTTAGTCCCTATTAAACAAGTGCAGATGCTTTTCCTGTAAACTGGAGGAAGTGAAGTTCTGGCTCTTCATAACTCTGCCAAACAGTAATTAATCGAGATTAAGAGATGCTTCTTAGTATTAAAGGTTCTGTTCAGATCATGAACGTAACTTATCTCTAAGACTGCAGGAAAAAAAAGAAAAAAGAAAAAATTAAACATCTAAAAAAATTCTGACTTCATGAATAATTTCATTTGATATTTTGTATGGGATTGTGTTTCAATTAATTTTTAGATTAAAAATAATAGAGAAAATGTCAATATTATTTTTAATTGAAAATTAAAAGATCATTTGGTTTACTTAATTTTCATGAATCAAAGAGACTTTTGCAAGTTTTTAATCATGAATTTTAGTAATATCAAAATGAATGCATGGAATTTCTTGATGTTTTAACATCTTCTGTACCTGATTAGTGACAATTAAAAAATATAGTTGTAAACATTTATTTCTGCTGCTTTGGTAAGTTATTTATAGGTCAATGAAAGAGGTAAGTTTCTGAAGTTTCCGTTCATACCCAAGCGGCTAGAAGAATACAATTTTATACATGCCTTGAATAAGGAAGTTCTCATTAGTCATTCAAAAAAAGTCTAGTTAATGTAAAACTTTGTTCTAGGCTACACAACTACATAATACACAGTCATGCACTTGATTTTACCTAAAGGATTGAAATTATATTAATGTTATTGGGAATTTTTTCTAGCTAGATATTTATAATTGTGAAAAATTTAGCATATGGTATATCAGTATAGATGAAATGTGTCTATCTTTTCCTTTTTACTACTAAACTGTATAACAGAGAATGAAATCATGTAACTACCTTGTATTATGAAGTTAAAAGCTAGTGACAGGGTTCATCATCCCCAGCAGAACATATGTTTTATACATACTTTGATCATTTATATTGGAAGTCAAAAATTACTACAGTAACAAAAAAAGAACACTAACTCTTCAAGTACTATTAAAGTCCTAGTAATAGTGAAGTAGTAAAGTTCATTTTCACGTGGAACCTCATTAAGACAAAATGTTCTGTACAAATTAGTCTTTCCAAATAGAATTACTGGCAATTGTTAATGAGGTTTCCATGCAAATCATCATCTACCAAATTACAAAACTAAACAAATTAAATACATACACCATGCTAGATTATGCCTCTATTTGTTTAATTGAGACATTGGTTAATAATTTTTTAACTCAATCTTGTATGTACACATGTGACTTCAGGATTTGATGACTTTCTTGAATTGGTGTCAGTATTTGGAAGTTGAAACATAAGTTTATTGGAGATGATATAGAGAACTGTTAAAAAAAATGGACTTTCATTTGCATTCTGTTCACATTTTAGGCAACTAGCATCTTTCTAAAACACACATTAACAAAGCAAGCTAAAAAAGATTAAAAAAAAAAATCACAATAATAAACAGAACTTAAAATTAATGTGAGTTGAAAAGCTTGCTAGATGTCAAGTAAAAAGAACAAGACTTGAACATATTTAGAACCAGATCCTGTACTTAACTTACAGGAAGTTTTGGCTCACTGAGTTTGATTATAATACAAAGAAGGTTGTGGAATGTAAAAAAAATAATTGTGCAGTAATGCCCAATACTTTAGGCACCATATTGGCTGAATTGCATTGCACTGGCAGGTATAACTTGTATAAAGGAGCTATACAGGTTTTATAGGTGCTTTTTGTCACTGGCATGAATCAAATTAATACAAAATAAGGATAAAATATGTAACTTAATCCGTAACAGACAATGTTTCCTTTGGCAACCAGATAGCTTTAGATAGTGTGTGCCTAATGGAGATTTCCTTTTAGGACAATAAAATAATACTGCTTCTAGCCATTTTACCCTATTAATTTGAGTAACAACAGTACACTTCCTAGTTGGGGAGAAGTCAACTGTTCAGTATTTCTCTGAACTCTGACCACAGCTGATGTATCCAACTACAGTACTCAGGAGAATGGCAAATGGTGCAACAGTTTAGTTGTGTTTCAGCACCTGCACAATAAGTTACTTCTATATACATAGAAAAGTACTTGTTCAAATGACAAATCCATCCTATTATTGAGAAAAATCAGTGTATATTGTGAAGATTGTGCCCTTCAGTTTATTTATATTTTTTTGCACTTTCAAGAGAGTTTCTCCCTATCTGTTTGTTTATTCTACAATTAAAATAATTTAATTTGTGCAGTCTTTAGCCATTGCAGGCAGAAAGACTAAACAAAGTACTGCATTGCATCAGTAGGGAATAAGATTATTAGTAGCAGGTTTCTTTCTAAAAACAGTTCAGGAAATAACACTGGCTGGGGACTTGGCACATTTTGATCTTTTTTCCTGAGATCTTTTTCAAGAAGATTCAGATACCAGTTTTCACCTTATCACTAAAGGATGAAGTTTAATGAGCAGAAGTTCTGAAGGTGAAGATAACCTAAGTTCATGAACAGAGATGTGAAACTTTTAAGAGTCCTTCCAGAATAAGGACACGTTTTGTGATTTATCAGACCTAAACCTGATACTTCAGGGTCATTGTATTTCTGTTTTCCAAATCACATAATCCTGTGTATTCAGATTCTCCACTGGCTCAGATCACAGGTTGTTGTGGTTTGATATTCAAGGATTGATATTTAAGGTCTTCCTAACTTATGACTATAGTATTGTGGTGGACTGGTCTTCACCATCCACTCCCTGCCCACCAAGCTGCCCTCTCACTCCTCAGCATAACACAGGGAGAATATAAGATAAAAAGCTTGTGGATCAAGGTAAAGACACTGAAATGAAAGAAAACAAAAGCTGTTCATGGAAGAAAAGTAAAAAAAAAAGAATAAATATTCTCTGCTTCCCATCAGCAGGGGATGTATGGCCATCTTCCAAGAAATAGGGTGTCAGTACAGGAAGCACTTGATTCTTAAGACAAATGCCTTAATAACAAATCCTCCCCTCCTCTTCCTTTCTCTTAGCTTGGATTCCCTTAGCTTTTATTACTGTGTTAGGCCTGTGCGGCAGGGTTTTGGTAGCAGGTAAGGGGCTACAGATGTGGAGATGTGGTTTCTGTGAGAAGCTTCTAGAAGCTTCCCCAGCTCCAAGATAGACCTCACTCTGGCCAAGGCTGAACCAATCAGCAATAGTGGTAGCACCTCTGCAATGACATATTTAAGAGAGGAAAAACCTGCAGTGAAGTGAGGAGAGTGATGTAAGAGAAGCACCTAAGCAGACACCAAGATCAGTGAAGAATGAAGGAGGGTGGTGCACCACAACAGACATTCCACTGCAGCCCATGGTGAGACATCATCCTGTCCCCCTGCAGATTAATGAAGGCTAACAGTTCACTGTTAATGAAGGTTAACAGTGGAGTAAATATCCACCTACATCCCATGGAGGACCCCACACTGGAGCAGGTGGCTACACCTGAAGAACACCATGACTCCAAGAGAAGTCTGTGCTGGAGCAGTCTGTTTCTGAAGGGACTGAACCCAAGGAAGGGACCCACACTAGATCAGTTTGTAAAGAGCTGCAGCCCATGGGAAGGACTCATGAGGGAGAAGTTCACGAAGGACTGTCTCCTATGGGAGGGATTTCGTTGAGTCAGCTGCCCTGACTATGTCCTGTGTCCTTTCCCAACCTCTTGCTCACCCTCAGCCTACTGGTCTTTGGGGCAGTAGGGCTGGGAGAGACATCTTTGATTCTCTGTGATCACTGGTCGACCAGAGCCAAAACACTGGAGAGTTACCAGTGCTGTTCTAGCTAGAAGCACAGCTCTATGAGGGCTGCTGTGGCGAAAGTTAAATCCATCCCAGACAGACCCAATACAAATACTAATTGTCCTTTGCAGTCTTCATATTTAGCAAGTGATAATGACAGCAGTAGTGCCAAGAGTGACAACATATAAAAAGCAAAGTTAAAATTTTAAATAAAAGTTAGAAATGGAGAAAATAGAAATTGTATATAATAAAAGACCTAGTATTTCCCATCCTTCCAGTACGGCTTGTGAAACTAATCTGTGCTCCTTTGGAAGCCATTGGAAGGGAGTCTGTTCTACTTCTCTGAGTTAAAGTTCTTGCAAGGCAACTGATTTCTAGGAAAACACAGGAAAAAAAGGAATTACTTTCACTGAGACGGAAACCAACGAGATCTACACCAACTAATTTTATGAAGATAATCACTGTGAAACCATAAAAATAAAACTGAAATTAAAATGCTACCAGGAAATTATCATGTAGAATGTTGTGACACTGAATCTGGAATGATTGCAATGTCTGAGAAAGAGTCTTTCACAGTGAAAGTCAGCTTATGCAGGAAGACATGAGACATAGCAACTCAAGGGTGTTACCAATTGGCAGTAAGTCTTTCAAGGTTAATGCTAAACATCTCTAAAGAGAAGTCTGTCAAAGTATGTCAGATATATTTTTCATTAAACAAAAATAGGAAAACAATCTCTCCAGGACTTAACTGAGACCTTCCCCAACCTTCCAGTCTTTCACAAAGCAAAAGTATCTTGGTTTATATTTAAATATACTGTTTGGGAAATGACTGCCTTTTCTATGCCTCTATATAACTGTAATGCACAGGCATTATGTTTGATATTTTTCTGAACTTATCTATACCTTCTTTTGTTATTCTCACACATCAAAACACATCTAAACTTAGGGAATGCTACTGGAGCATGTAAGTCATCTTTCTATCATTGTCTTGGGTTGCTTAAAAAAAATTATTGTTGATAATAGCAATAGAAAAACTATACGTGAGGTAAAACTTTGAAATAAAATGCAACAGAGTACAAAATACTATGATTCCTCCCACTCACCTCTGGTTGTCTCTTTAGACACAAAACATAGAGTAAGAAAACAGGCTTAAAAGTGGTACAGGGTGAGACAGGAGGTTTATCTCTTCTCTAGAAGTTATATGATAGCCTTCATATAAAAGTATCATGTACTCTGATCTCCTGAAAAATATAACAAGCCAACAATTTCAACAGCATTCCTAGCAGCACACATATGGATTTTCCAAAATATCACACCTCTATGGATTTTCTGAAACAGTTCACCTTTGAAGGTGTCAGATATATATATATATGGTACTGTCCTGGTTTGAGTGAGAACAGAACTAATTCTGTTCAGTGATTTTAATTTTCAGCTCAGATGAATGAGTACCAAAGTGCTTTTTCCCCTTGGTACTGATCCACCTCCAAGCCTTAAAGAAAACTGTTCTTAAAAATGAAAGTGGAAACTAGTCAAAGGCCATTGCTTTCTGGCCACCTAGACTACTTGTTTCACTAGAATGTCAAGTTATTAGCAGCTATATCTGTGCTTTTTTGTCTCTTTCCCATGCATAACAGAGTAACCCAAACAGTTAGAGCAGGGCATATGCATCCCAGGTCTCACTGATCACTGCTGTCAGGTGAGTCTTCCACATAAGAGTGGTTGATGCTTCTAGAAAGATACTTGCACAAATACTTATTGTTTTTTCACCATGCACACAAGAGTAATCTTAATAGTTAGAGATGATGTTATCCAGACCATAGTTTACCTAAGCAGAGCTTTCAGTTTGGCCTCACCCATGACTGAAGTGACTGTTTGTATAGGGGGGAAAAAAAAAAAGTACAAGACCAACAAATGTAAATGGATACACATATATATATATATACATCTTGTTTGTATTACACATAAATTTGTTGTTTCAATTAAGTGACACTGCTCTTTTCATGGCCAGAAATATCATCAGAACCATCAAATGAATAATTGATCGGCCATAGTAACTGAACTCCAAACCTATCATAGGATCACCTTGCTTACATAAGTGTTATAAAAATGTATAGATTTTGTATAACTGAAGAATTATTCTGGAATGCTAGTGAATCTCATAGAATAAGCTGTGCAAAGATGTTACATATTTCTGTGAACTAAATAAGCACGAAATACTAATACATATTATGTCATAAAATCAAATTATTCTATGCAGTCTGTATGCATTCAGTCTAACGTCAAATCTGAATCTTTTATTGTTTTTAATGAAGTTTTGGTTGCAGTTTATAACATGATTATGTTTTCTGAAATAAAATTGGATTCCAAAAATTACTAATTTAATACCTGGAAAGCTCCCTAATGGTGAACCATCTGACCTGATGGTGTAAACTACATTCTCATATTGAAATTAGCAAATGTCTCTAAAAATCAGGAATTTATAATGTAGCATCCATCAAAGTTTCAGAAATTAGTCTATAATCCTGCCTGCTTATTTAGTTCTTCTTTGCACATCTGGCGACAAAAGACCTTACACCTACAAAGCCTCTCAGTAGTGAGAAAAGAATGGTTTTGGAAAGCCAAATTGCAAATCTTTTTGTCTAGGTATGATGTGGTTCCACTCCACAGCTATTGGTTTAACATCTTCCTTGCCCTCTTTGTTTTTTCCAGCCTTGGAATGAATAGGATAGAATAATTCAGTTAGAAGTACCCTACAATGACCACCTAGTCCAACTGCCTGGCATTTAAGGGCTGACCAAAAGTGAAAGCATATTAACTTTGTAATTCCCCATGCGATAGGCACAGAAGGGCAGAAGATTCTGAGCTACTTACATGTATTCAAATTCTTCTTATTATTAAAAATCTTATGTTACACAGTAGAAGGCATGCATTTATCCAGAAGTATAAAGGGCACTTGTAGTAATCAAGTGACAATAATTTTACTGTCACTAGACTGCATGTGGGAAGTTTGCAGGAATACATCTTTCAAAGCAAGAGGAGACTTTTTTTTTTTTTTTTTTTTTTTTTTCCTGATTGTGTGTGGTATGCATAAATGGATAGAGAGGTACTGGAGACAATAGCCTGCAGTATAGGCTCGTGTCTCAGCCTGACACTTGGTGCCCAGCTGCTTATTGTTTATAAGGGCCATTTAGCACTGGTTGATACAAATGAAAGGCAGAACTCATTTTGTAAGGCATTTTTTTTTTCCCACAGTTTCTTACTAGAGTTTGAATCAGTCTTAAATCCACGTTAAGTTAATTAACTTTGATTTTTGTTGGATCTGATAAACCACAGCAGGCTAGTTTCATCTATGCTCATTAAATAATACTTTAGAACACTAAAGCAAAAAACAAGCTCCTTTATTATATAGTGAAAAGTCAACTCATCTCTTCCCAATCTTACATGCTTCCAGAGAAGCTTAGGAGAGGTTATTGTTTCTAAAGAACAGGTTGTTGCTTTTATTTTTAAATTTCTAGGAAATATTTTTGTCAGTATGACATGGATGGCAGTTACAGCAGTTCTTTTTATCATCCAGTAATACATTAAACACACCATAACCAAGGTCAATGATTTTGTTAGTGAAAGAAATAATATTAAGGTATCTGGATTTAATACTATTTAGATCTGCCAAACTGGTATTAGAACAGCTGAACTTAGGATTTCCTTAAAAAATACTTGATAGCATTTCCAACATGTTCTTGTACCAGTAACTCAGCCAGAAGCATTTTATAAACAAAAGAAACAAACAAACCCAGCCAACCAAACAAAACCCACAGTACTAAAAGCACACACGTAATTTTCAATTTTTCCACAATTTCATTTAATAAAAAAATAGGTTAAAAAAGTCCATTGAGCTATTTGTGCTTCTGAAACTGCAGAAGAATACCTCATACACTTTTCTGAAGTGTTAGGCTGCACTTTCAGGAAGAATTTCTGTAGAGGCTTGTCATATATATATCTCTTTAGAAGTCTAAAAACCTTAATGTCTCTCAAAATGAAATTGAAAATCAAACGGTTTTCTGAAACACTTGAGCCTTTAGAGAAGAGGGCTACAATCAACAGAATTGATAAAGCTAAATCTCTATATTGGTAAATAACAAAAATTGAGGTAATTTTAGCAACTCAGGATGCCCTTCATTCTGGTAAAGTTTTGTTTTGGTGGGGTTTTTTTTGTCTTTTTTTTTGTTTGCTTGGTTGTTTAGTTTGGTTTTTTTGGTTATTATTTTTTCAGAAAATGTACTTGAACTCCTGAGGATTGGTAAGAATTGAAAAGTCATTATAGCTCTGTACCTCTGCAGCTCCCTACTGCCATCTTGTGTACTTCTGATGTCATGTGAATGGACATGTCTTGTAATCAGTGAAGTTCTACTAAGATACAGAAAATGCGTTTAGAAGGTAACAGATAAAGCCAGTGTACGTATCTAGGCACGGCTAGCATAAGTGGTAGAACTGCAAAAGACTTCTGTAATTTAACCTCTACTTACCATTTTAGTTTTACATTTGTACTTGCATCAGCCTTAGTCTTTCCAGATTGAAACCTTTCAACTATTATGTTGTTTTTTTGGTTTTTTTTTTCCTTCTCAAGTTGGGACAATTCCCATATATGCAAATCTTACTGTCACTGGTTGTTCACATGCCAGGTATTTCTTAAATTTCTTGTTTCCCCAATAGAAGACAGAAATATTGCTGAACTGAAACATAATGACAGATTAATTTAGGAAAAAGTGTGTGATTATTCATCCACAGGGGCAGAACTCACTTTTCTTGAGCTTCAAGAAGTTCCTTTGCCTATTTCTCCAGCCTGTCAAGGTCCTTCTGTTGTATCAGCCATTCCTCTGAGTTTTGTTATAATCTGGAAACATGCCAAGAATGCCCTCTGCCCCATAGGTCATTAACAAAGTCATTGGATAGTAACAGACCCAGTATCAAGCCCTGAAGCATGCTTCCTGTGACTGGCCTCCAGCTGAAGTTTGTGCTGCTAAGAACAACCCCTTCAATGCACCAGTTCATCCAGTTTTCAATAATGTCCATTTATCTAGTCTGTACTTCATCAGATTGTGGGAAACAGTGCCAAAAGCCTTACTAAAGCCAAGATAAAAAACATGCATAACACTCACCTCATTCACAGAGCCAGTCATTTAATTGTAGAAGGCAATCATTTTGGCCAGACGTGATTTCTCCTTCATAAATCCATGCTTACTGCTTCCAATCACCTTCTTGTATTTATGCTTGGAAAAGATTTCCAGGTTTATTTGCTCCTTCTTCCAACCAGGTACCTCAGCAGGCCAAATTCTACACTCCTGAAGTCTAGGCCTCTGATCTCACTTTTTGCCGCTTTCCTCTACCAAGGATTCTGACCTCCACCATCCTAGACAAAACCATCACTAAGCTTCACATCCCAGACTAGTTCTTCCTTACTTACAAGATCCACCAAAGCACTTCTATTCATTGGATCCTTGATCACTTGTATCAGGAAGTTGCATCAGTGAACTCCATAGACATCCTGAATTTCTCCTGATCCACCACTACAGCAGGTATCATGGTAGTTTGCATCCTTAAGGACTTACAGCCCCTTGAAGATCAGAGATGCCAATGTGAGTCTTCTTTCAGTTGTGTTCCAGGCAAGAAGGACGGACAGACTCCCTTCCCTTCCCTTCCCTTCCCTTCCCTTCCCTTCCCTTCCCTTCTCTTCCCTTCCCTTCCCTTCCCTTCCCTTCCCTTTCTTTTCTCTATCAGACACCTACTAAAACATCACCTACGATCACCTGCCTGCTGATGCTGACTCAGTTGGTTCATCAGCTTATCAGGCAGAGCTCCATATGTTCCTGCTGCTCTTTCAGAAAAAAAGTGTAATGTTCCCTCCTTGCTTTCCTGGCCTGTCATTCCAAAAAAGGCTTATTCATCTATTACAGCACACCAGACATGTAAGTTATCCCACTGTGCCTCTGGGATCCCAGTGAGATTATAACTCTGCAACTACACAGACATCTGTAACTCCTCCTGTTTGTTCTCTGTGTCATTTGCATTAGTGTCTATGCAGATCAAAGATGCATCCAGTTGTGTTGATTTCCCAGTGTCCTATTGCTTGGTATCTTTTGGAATCACTTCTTAGCAGAAAGCTGCCACCTTGATTTTGCAGGCTGTGTCTTCACAGGGCAATAGAAAGCTAACTGAAAATAGCTGTCTTGCCATAATTTATACATCTATGAAGAGAACTTTAGTGGACTCTTCTTTGTTCCTCCCTCTTCTACTTGTTTTTACTTTAAGTGACTAATTTTGACAAAACCCACATGCCTTCTCTACCTATATTTGACACAAACAGTGGGCTCAGGGAAGTAGAACACACCTGATTTTGCAAGAGGGTGCGACACTGCACTTTCTCACTAAAGCACCACAGAACATTTTGGACTATGATAAGAATCATTGATAAAAATACTTCAAAGGGATTAGATGAATACTGAGAAAAGTTAGGAGATTAAACTTGTAATCTTACAGTGAGAGAAACTGCTATTCACTGTAAAACTCAATTCAGAATGTTTTCCTTATATTGAATGCTTTGCTGTGAATATAGACACTGATTGGATTTATACAGAAAGGATTAGATTGCCTTTGTGTACAGTGTTCTGAGAGAAATTGAAGTTGGTGCCATGGTGGGCCCTTTAGAGCAAAATATGAAGAAGTACATTTTGGGAGATGAGCCCCAGCGCTTGCAACACAATGGTGAGACTGACAACAGAACCACAGGGAACAGAATAGGAGGAGGAAGGTTCTGGATATTGTCATTTTAACTCTGACCTGCTTTGATAGTGAATAGGTTCCTTGTGTAATTTACAATTTCATGTAAGTGTTGGTGGCTGCTTAGAATGTACACTTCAGTGTTGTGTGCTATAGATCTTTTACAACACACCTTAAATAAAGGACCATAAAAGAAGGTAGCCTGGAAGATACATTTGTCCATCTTTTTCAGTACATATATCAGAGGAATTCCCCTCAGCCTGGATACAGGTCTTTCAATGACCTTTTCGTGGTGGTGTAGGCCTTTTCCTTGGCATAGATTAGTAAAGAAGCCATGAAAATACATGCCAGAAATATATGAAAAGCACTTTGAGATCCTAAGGGTAAGGTGCACCATAAAAAATAGTATTTTACAGAAGAATAAAATTTCTTCAGAAGACATAAACTGTAAATGTAAAACAACTGGTCTGGTTTACAGACACATGTAAGTATTATAAAATAAATCTTTCTTACCTGTCTTGTTAGTCTGTCTGCTAGGAATGTATGAGCAAAAACCAATTATGAAATACATTACCCACAAAGTACCATCAGCAGTCATATGTAGAATTTATGCTCTGTCATCATTTCAAATGCTGTGGTTAAGACAATAATTTTAAAAGATAACTTCAGTAATAGATCAAAAAAATGTGTTTCAAACATGGATTAAAAAAATAATCAAAATTAAGAATAGATTGTATCATTTTTCTCAGACATTATATGGTAGGCAATGAAAATGATCCACAATTGCTTGTATTGAGGGACATATTTAAGATGGAACATAACAAAGGCTTCTTATATTAGAAAAATCTTTGATTTATTTTAGAAATGAGATTTGAAAACCTAGAAATTTACAATATCTGATCTGTCAAGCAGAAAACAACACTGTTGAGGAGGTAGCAAAAGTTTGCTTCCATCATGGAGTGAGGTAGACAGGCAGTTAGATCTTCAGTTATATCCTAAGTGGTTGCACTTAAATCCATTGTAGTCAATCTAGAAAGCATTATAGCACTGGTGTTCATCTAGAAGAAGGATGACAAGATAGCCATGCCTGTGACCAAAAAATTAGTTACTTGCTGTGATACAGAGTTACTCCTGTTCAATAATTTGAACGACAGAGATTATAATGAAGTTAAAAGGCAGTAAAAGGAAAATCTGTGATCTCAGAGTACAAACCTTGATTCACTGTGAGACCAGTGAAGTTTGACATATTTTAATGGGAAAAAGTGGTATCTCAGATCTTAGATTCATGGACAGATGACATTTTATTCAAGGAAATTCCATCACAAAAGTTCCATGAGACACTGAACATCCTTACAAAGTGAACAGTACCTTACTTTTTGTTTATTTAAAGACCACAGCACTGTGAAGGCTGAATTAATCCAGAATGTAGACTTATGCATCTTTACCAATTCTTTCCTAGATTATTTGAGAAGTAGTCAATCTGCTTTAAAGCTTTAGCTATTATCTTTATGGATCTGATGGATGAGAGCCAAGAATGCTCAAAATCAGTATCTGTCACTTTGTGTCCATGAGCATCCTCAGTTATTCCACCCCTCCAAGCATCACTCTTGGAGAATTCTTCTCCACTGTATTTGGTCCTGGAAACTGCGTCTTAAAATAGGTCTTCCACAAGACTTTAATACTAGCCTTTCTTCTACTCCAAAATCAAACCAAGACAAACCTCAAAAACATTCTAGGTCCAAAAATGAAAAGAAACAGGAGCTGGAGCTGTTGGTGTGCAGAAGATGCAGTTCTCAGCTCCACCTATTGCTAATGTATTGTTAACACTTGGAATTCACCTTCCTTTGCCTCTGTTTTCTTTCTCAAAGTTGTATTTTACATTGGCTCTTTTGTTTGGGGATCATCTGCTACTCATATCTGTATAATGCATAACACAGATAGGTCCTAATCTCAGTTTTACCCTGCTAAGTGTGTATAGCTTAATTAAGGCCATATGTTTGATCTTGGTGATTTTTGGTTTTGTGGAAGGTCTCAGATACAACACAAGCTTTGTTCAATACCAAACAAGAATAGGCTGAAGCTTATTTTCCCATTTTCAAAAGTGAAGTTGAAAGGACACAAGAAGAGATGTGGCATGCTATTGTTTCCTGTGGCAGCTATGTTCAACTCTTCAAGATACATGTCCTACATTTATCACATTCTCCACATCCAGTTCTGGAGTCATTATAGACCTCATTTGCATTGATCTAACAAAAATCAGTAGGCAAGGCCTAAATACAAGAAAGAAATCATTTTGTAGTCCTAGTGGTGAATGCTATATCCATAAGGGATGAGACAAATATGAAAGGTCATAATGCTACTCAGGATCCATGATATTCTCCTGGTCATAATGCTGTACCTAATTAGTGTTCCTTTATTGAGAAATAGCTCTGAAACAGTTATACCTTATGAGTGAATTATTGATGTCCTTCAGAGTCCCTGAATCCACACCCAATCTCTTGCAGCTCCTCAGAAGGGTAATTAAAAATAAAAGCTAATTGCCTCTACTAATATTTGTGGGTTATCTCAGTTAAATGACAAACAAAATTATTAAATTTTACTTAACAAAAAAAACAAAAAAAACCAAACAAACAAACAAACAAACAAAAAAAAAAAAAAAAAAAGACATTGCATTTCATAGTTATAGAACTTGCTGAGGATACTGTAAACTTGCTAGATTTTGCTTTCCAGTTGTGATTTTAGCCAAGACTACCTGGTGATAGAGCAGACAGTGAACCACAGAGCATGGTGTGGTACTACACACAGCCATCCAGTATGCACAGACTAGAAATAGGGGCAGAAATGTAGAAATTTACTGGTAGAAACCAAGGCAATGAACTCTGGGTTGAAAAATGAGAAAGTAACAGAAAAAGCCTGAAACAAGAATTTTTAATGCCACCTGAAAAGTTCTATTATCACGTTTTGAACCAGGCTCAACCAAAATTGTCTGGGTGTTACATTTCAATTAAAAGTTGAGAAGATCTGTCACTGATGGAGATTAATATTGTTGAAGATAGTAATTATCTCTTCTAAGATCCTGTGAATCAAAGTAGGGCAAAGTTCTTCTACTTCTGGTAGGCTAAATACAGAATAATGAGTACAAAATATGGCTTAATGCAGTGTAATTATTCACTAGCTAATTTCTGCAAGTATCACCTTTTCTTTTTTTTTAAGAGTCCAGGTGCATCATAAGGAAAACTTCACAGAAAACACTGAATCATCCTTCATTACTGAAAAAGCACTACCAGACCTAAAGAGGTCTTCAGTTGTACTGATAGGATTTAGGTATACTTCTGCAGTTAATTCCATCCCACTTGCCCAGAGAAAACAAGCCTATACTTCCAGAATAGCTAACATTTTTTACATGTTGCTAAAAAAAGAAAAGCACTTCTCTAGAAACTACTTGCATGGTTAGATCATCCTTGATAAAACTTCATGTTGAAGTTTTGACTTCAGTAATGATTTAAGCTGACAGATTAAGAAGAAATGTGTAAATACTTATGAAGTAGACACCCAGGTCACTGGGTAACTTGAAAATATGTTTCTTTATTTATTTACATATTGATTGTATTTATTTGTATGTATTTACATCACACAGTTAACAATAAAATATCTTTCTACTCACATGATAAAAAAAAAAAACAAGACTACTAAACACTAACATGTCTAATAGTATCTCAAATCTCAAGAGTTCCCATGTCTAGTAGAAACACAAAAGAGCGTAAAACTTTTACCAGTGGTAGCTTCGTCTCCATAAAACCTATTTTGGCAGACACATAATCTTCCTGTGATTTGACAGTCCATTGTCATTTAATATAAATTCATGTTGTAGCTAATAGTTTGTATCAAAATATAGCTACAGTAAAACAATCAAGCCTTAAAAAGGCAACTTTTTTTTTTTCTAGTGATAAACTATGGCATGAAGTTACTAAATCCCTCTTCATAGAAAACTCCCTAATGCTGTAACTTCCTTAACCACAACAGATAAAGTGTTAGTGGCAGATTTCTGCTAGATTTAGGGACTTTCACAAAAAGACGTTTTATCTCCACATCACTAGGGCTTGAAATTATAAGGTCTTGAGTGAATAGCTTTTTCTTTTGCCTCATACAATTGAGGACACTCCTAAATTGTTTCATCATGTGTGCTTTGATGTCCCCTTGATTTTCTCAGAAATACCTAGATGAGCTTAATCTGTAATATAGCCACATGGGTTCAGACAGTACAAAAAAGTTAAATATATATTCAGTAATTAATCAATATTTAATTTTAACTTGCTTTTCACTGGGTGAGTGCAGTGGGTTAACCATCCAAGCCACTCTATCATTCTCCCCATCAGCAAAACAGGGATAAAATCAGATTAAAAAACTCATGGGCTGAGATGAAGGCAGCTTAATAAAGAAAAGAAAAGACCACATGTGGAAACAAAGGAAACAAACAAACAAGCAAAAATTGTCTACATCAGTAGGCAACATCCAGACACAACCTGGGAAGTAGGGCCTCAGTACACATAGTGGTTAATTCAGAAGACAAACACCTTAATAACAAATGAACTTCATCCTCCTTTCTCTTAGTTGTTATTGATAAGCACAATGTCATATTGTATGAAATATCTCTTTGGTTAGTTTAGGTCAGCTGTCCTGGCTCTGCCCTATGAATCCTCCCAATCTCTTGCCCACCCCCAGATGACTGGCCTTTGCGGGGCGAGTTGGACTGACGGTCTTGATGATGTGTGAACACTGCTCTGCAGCAGCCCAAACATTGACGTGTTACAAACACCTGGCTGGAATGTTACAAAGCACAGCGCTGTGAGGCCTGCTATGAGGATAGTTTGTTCTATTCCATGCACACCAAATCCAGTGATGTGTTAGGTTTGCGTGGCTAGGTTTTGGTAGCAGAAGGCTGACAGAGGTGGCCTCTGTAATAAGGGGTCTCAAGGCCTTCCTAAGCATAAGGCCAGCAGAAGTTCCCTGCTTGTGTCCTAAGGCTTCAGTAACTCAAGTGACTCATGCTCAGCAAGTTTCTCATGGTCCTATGAAAATATACCTTCCCAATTAGATAGCTTATTACGATCATCTTCACTTTAATACTCCTACATATTTCTCTTATAGAGTTGGCCTTGAAAACGATGATTCATATTGAGGTGGTGGGATAGCTAACTTACCTATCTAATGACATATCTTTAAGCTATATCTCTTGAGCATTGCCGGAATTAAATATTATCTAACTCACTTGTCTTAAGAAAGACTTGTATTAGCCAATATAGCTTAGAAAAGACTAATATTAGTTAACCGTTGTGTATGTGTTAACCCAAGCAAGAAAAGGGTCATTGCAAGGGGAAAAGAAACAATAAGGAAGGATAGGATGGCTTAATCAGTTACAAGACCAAGCTGAAGCCAGACTTGAGGTTGGAACTGAAACAACCCAGCAAATTTTGAGCCAAGGTGAAAAGTGCATAGGGAGGAAGACATACAGCCTTCCTTTCAAAGACCCCAGCCCGCGACCACCAGGAGGTATGGTGCATGTGTCAAAAGGAGGAGCTGAAGGTGGAGCATATGGAAATGATTTCTTGGAACTGATTATCCTAAGAATGCCCTTTCGGGGAAAAGATCATGAATATGTATAGGTGATTGTGAATATGCATTAGTAAGTGGAATAAATATGGGATGGTTAGTTGGTGCGGTGTGCAAGTTAGGAGGAGCGATCCCTCTTGCACCCAGTGCCGTAATAAACATACCTGCTTTATAACCTTTCACAGGTTGTAGAGTTTGATTTCCGCACATCAATATTATAAACTTATTAAGGAGTTTTTATAAAATGACTGAACAAATTCCTAAACATTATTTACCATCTGTCCTGAAGTACTTCCTACTTAAAATCCTTGTCATGAGAAAATGTTTTCACATACCAATTGTTCCAGAATTTGAGGATGGAGGTTACTGAGTTCCTCTAATTGAATGCACTGAGATCTTTGATTTTTATTCCAGTTGCAGTCATTTCCATGGACTCATTCTCATTACCTCTTCCTTATTGAAAATTAACGCAAGATATTGATCTAGGAGCCTTCAATTTAAAGGCTAACTTCATTCTCCAGTGCCACTGTATAGCAGGCCACTTTCCTTTTTTCATTATTTTAATTTATATGACCACAAAATCTTTTCCAATTTGTTTTAATATCTGTTGCAAAATCTAGTTTATCTTGATTGAAGTAATTTGCAAATCTTTCTCCTTTTGACTTTTAAGTTACATATCTTTTGTTTTCAACTATTTACTTTATCACTGTATACTGTTTACTCCTAATATAATTACTGTAAGAGTTCATTATCTCCTCAGGTTCAGAGGCCTTTCTTGCCTTGTTTCCCCTGTAGTTCATGATATGAGATTGAAGAAGCAAGATCTATCTGGAAATGAAAAACCCTATATGACATTAAGCTCCTTAGTTTACTTTATCAACTCATTCCCGGAAACTCTCAAAGGCTGCCTTTCTGAAATGAAATGAAAACTGTTATTTAAAATCCTGAAGAAAAAAAAAAAAAAAAAAAAACCACAAAGAACCCCATAAAACTTTTTTGTCATTTCATTTATTCTCACAGTAAACGAGTAGCTTTTCTACAAAACTGCCCACTTGGTAGAAGTAAATCTCTATTACCATGAACCCTCTTTAATTCTTAGATTATCTGAAAGATCGGAGCAGCTTCAGCAGTAATTGTTATATAAACTGTATCTGTAACACTAGGTGTCTCCCCTAACTGTCATTTGGTCAAGCCAAGGTAATCAAATACCGTCTTACTGATCCCTTATTGCTCAGATCCATCTTTCTGGTATTGTTGAGTTGACATACATGCTGCTGCATGTTTCTGTGATACAGGTTTCTGCTCGCAGCAGGACTAAAACTTCCCGTCCCAGCATCTTTTTAATTTTCTTTAGGTATTCTTTTATCTGTTGCTATATCCTTACCTAATTTATGTGTTCCTGCCTAACAGAATCAGGCAAAATGTTTACATAACTCTCCTCTAACCAATTTTTCCTCCATGTCTTTTTCTCTAAAACCATTTTTTCAGCAGTCATGGTAGGTTTACACTCTCACAAGGCCAGTACATCAGGTATTCAGATGCAGTCAGTTCTGTTTTTCTAAAGGCTTTTAATGTCCAGATGGTCTCTAAACTTTCTTTCAGCCCTGATCCATGAGCATTATTTGATTTTCATATTTTCTACTCTTGAACCCTTTGGGAGCTCACAAAAAATTGCTGGGGTTTATGAGAAATATTTGAGTTTCTGATTCCCTAATATCCAGCCTTGCTTTGTAATAGTTGTTATAGTTTGCTGGACATTTGACAATTTAATTTGTTCTACCAGATATTTAATAACTTTATAATTTTATTTGTGCTAATATGAAACATTCAATGGACTTCTAGCATGCCTATTAGGATACAGCTTAGGCTTTATGTTGCATAATTACTTCTTAGGTGGTACATCTCATACTGCTTCTAATACTTCTCATTGAGTTTCTTCCTACACAGAAATACACTTTTTCCCATTAATGTGAGTCCTGTTTTCCCTCTGTCCCATTCTTTTCTTCTATCTGCTGATAATGTTTTGTCATTTTGTCTTGTGAATTCATACAGACCAGATTTCAACCTTTCCTGGGTCTGGATACTGGGATGTTTTTTCCTTCTCTAATGGGGCAGGCTTTTCCTACTGTTGTAATCTTTAAAATACATATGCAAAGGATATCGAAGATTTATTTAAACTCTGTGATGTCACACTTATAAATCATGTATTCTGGCCATATAGATTAGATGCCCTTACTTGAAAGTACATTGAAATGCATTAGGCGTTTTGAAATTAGTTTTAACTAGTTGCAAAGCGGAATCATGGAGGGTGTCCAGATTTGTCTTTGCTCTGTGAGCTTTTTAACAAAATCATACAAATTCGTGTTTATAAAGGGGAGGTATTCAGACTGATATTCAATCAATGTCTTAATTGCTGTATCACTCCAGTACACTACAGATCTTCATAAATAACAGTTGTGTGTATGGAAACACTAATACATTGATTGCTGTTGAGATCACTTTAGCAGATTGTTTCCTGCTTTTTCACCACAAAATAAGAATGAATTATAACAATTAGAAAGATTGAAGTGTATTATAAGATGGTCGTTCACTTTTGGTTCAGATTAAATAGGGCTGGAGATCTAAATACAGTTGTGCACTGTCAGTGATTAAGAGTTCGTAAGTGACAATAATCATAGCGATCAAACAATAGAAGACTTCCAGATATAATTGTTTCCTCATTAATGCCATTTCATGTTAATTTTCCCATGGTTCCTGATGGAGTAATCACAGCTCTTTTTGTAATTGCAGAGCTCAAAACGGTTGTTATATGTCTCTATTATGGAAGAGAATTCAAGCACACAAAGATAAGGGTTTTGTTTCATATCACCTTTGGGAACTTCTAAATAATTCTCCATTTTAAAGGCCCCACAGCCCACCCCCCCCACCACCCTCTCCCAGTGGAATAGGGATAATGCTTTTTCCTTTAGCCTCCTGTATCATTGGAAAGAGACATGAAGGAGTAACCCAAGATATTTCTCAGGCTGTAGTTCACTTTCTCCCTGTGACTATCAGCTAGCTGGTGAGCTGTAAATGAACATGTGTATCATCAGAGAGAAAAACCTGATGCAAATAAAACTCTGCACTGCATCGCAATCTTAGTAACCTCCTTTACTTTGCTGATAAGCAGAAGTGCAACAAAGGAAAGAGAGAGAGATGGAGAGGAGGGAGGGATGATACCTCTTAGATTGCCCTGAAACAGCAACTACAGAGTGAGCTACTGAACAGGCAGGAAACTCAAATTACTATAAACATAGCACATAAACAGCTGTTAAAAATATCACTGCAGTATCATGAACTTCTGAACATGAGACATCATATAATCTAGAGATGGAGAGGATTTATTAGGTCATTCAATACAGTCATGATGAGCAGTACCAGATGGTCATTGCAATTTCATCTTTGTTTTTCTTGTCTCATATGATAATGTAAGCAAATATACCACCACAATTTTAATGTCTGAATTGTAGTTTGCTGGCTTTGTAAGTATTCTGGATATATGGCGGATGCTATTTAGAGGGCAATGCACAGTTATCAAAGCTCTTGTTACCAATTGCTTATATTACAGTGACGACCCATGTTTAAGGTCATTTCTCAAGACCACTTAAAACCTTAATATAGCAATAAATTAGTAAACCTTTGGTGCCAATTCCAGGCCAATACCAGAAGACCAATCAATAACAAAATTCTCAGAGGTAACTGTCATTTTATTGTTCCTCCTTCAATGTCATGGTGGCCTGGGGTCATGGTTACAACTCATCACCGATGACCATGTGGTGATCCTGTGACATACCAGTGTCCCTGGTGCATGCGCCCCATATCCAGTGAGCATCTTTGCCATCAGAAGCCCCCATAACTCTGGTGGCTTCTAGATGACCCTTGCTCAGTGAATATTCTCCCTTGTTGCTGTGGCATAGCCATCTCTAATACTAGGAAATAACAGCTCTGTGATCAAAACCAGCCACTCTGTGGCAGTGCTTGTGACAGATCATTGTCATTGTTTATACCAGGAGCGAAGAGATGCAGCAACACACAAATTCAGCAAGAGAAGGCAAAAGAAGCAACTTTATTAATTTATAAGCCCGTTTTATATACCCTAGCCTCATAAGGCTAGGTCAGTGATCACCCATCTCCCAGAGTGATTGGTTAAAGTCCTACAGCACCCATTGCAAAATATTTTTCCAATGTACCATAAACAGAACTTAGCAAAACAACAGGTTTTGGTGCAACTTACAAAAAAACCATCCTACGGTTTCATAACATGTGTGAGAAAGGCAGGACTGTCACCGAATATTGAAAGAACCTGAGAAAATCCCTCTATCAGCTTTTCAGCATCCACAGATCTTTAAATGATGGTTCTGCTTTCTGTGCTTGCTTCACTTCTCGGGCTTTTCCTTTTCGTATCTTCTGTCACCTGCTGGTTGCTTGGCAATGCTTGAGACAGCGAACATTCTAATTCTGTGTGCCATGCAAACCATGGATATAGAGGTATGCAAGAGAACACATTACAGTCTTGGTGGTTTGCAGGTGTTTCTTGATGCCCTTTTAGGCTTTTCTCTAGAAAAGGCTTCAAGAGAAGTGAAAATAAAAGCAATGTATGATGATGAACACACAGTCAGCAGTCTATGTCAGCAGTGGAAGAGGAGAAATGACATAATGTTCCATAATCAGACACAGATTTCTTAATGAGAAAGAGATCACATACCTAATTACTCACTGATGATTTCACTGCAATATGAATGGCATTTGCTCACCATCTAGCTCTGAATGTAACAACACAGCAAATGAAGAGGTGACTGAAGTATGGAGGAGCATACCCACACTGCCTCATTTCTAACCATTCCAGCAGCAGCAGTAGCAAAGTTGCGCTAATGTGAATTATATAACTGTTCTCACCTGCAACTGCTCTGGACAACTACTGTTCCAGTACAACACGAAGCGTCTAAACGTTTTACCAACTTTTGAGAAAGGTATTTCACCTTCATTTTGATGGCCACTCCACAACATTCAAGTTAGTTTTAAGCAAAGGTAGAAGTTTCCTTCCTAAGAAGGAAAAAACCAATTGCAAGGGAAAACTAAAAGTATTTTCTGCAAATGGCTGTGTGAAATAGCAACATTGTTCTCATGCATGAATGATACTGAAACACTCAGATCAAAAACAGGGATGGAAATGGCCTTTGTCAGGGACCCAGATATGTTGTGTTCACTTATGGTGGACAGATGACCAAGCTTCCTTGCCTGTTCCTATTCCCAAATCAATCAGAAAGGGATGAATATGGGACAAACTGGCTTTACTTTGTCTCAGTTACCAGCAATGAAAAACAGGAAACTATCTAGCCTTTCTGGTACTTCTGTTGCTCATCAGAGCTTCAAGTAGACAGTTTAAATATTGGAGATATTTGAGATACAAGTGTCAGAGACGTATTCACGTTAATAATCTGATTACACCTACAGAGACATATAATTGTTTTAATTTATGAATTTGTGAAAAGGATTTATTTGTACAATGTTTTCTGTGTGTTACGTTAATATTTTGTTTGGCTCTTATTATCTGAGGCTCTTTGGGATGCAGAGTGCTGTGAATGAATGAGGCTTACATCATTTGATTTTCTTGCATTGTTAAAAATGTGTCTTTCCTATGATAATAAATCTGTCCTCGTTGTTATAGAGGAAATCTTTTATTGTATCAGGAGTTTGTCTTATAGTATGTTTATAGTATATAGTATAGTATATATATACTATATATATAGTATACTATATATATAGTGTATATATATATAGTATATATCAGTGAAGCTGATCACTAGCAGGATGAGATAGTGCAAATGTTAAGTCTTTTGTTTATTGCTGTCATAATTAAAAGCAATATTTTTAATATAGAAAAATGCTCAGACATCTTTAACCTCACAAGAATCTCTCTTACATTTCTGTTCTGAAAAAAGATATTCATTTGGCAGTGAGCTGGAGGAAAGCAAGTTAATGAAAAGCAAAGTTGCACAAATATGATGCTAACAAACAAGGCAAACAATAATGACATCTGTCCTGAGAGAGACCCACAAGGTTTATCACTATGTTCTGACGAACTACTAAATTGTGATATTTTTATTTCAGCAGCCATTCTATGACTTCAAGTTTACCTTTGAACACTTTCTTTTTTCCCTCTGTGAATTTCCTATCTCAAATGGCAGTGTCTGAAGATATGAATTAGGATTTCCCTGTCCAGTGAATTACACACAAAAAAAAAAAAAACCCCAAACACACAAACAAAACAAACCACACTAAATTAATGAAACTCTTCGCTTTTTTTGGTGTAGTCTCTTTGCCAAGTTTAAGCAGTTCTGATTTTAATGAGGCAAATGTGAGCACTTAAAGGTATGCATCAGGGAGTTTTTTCATAGAGCTGCTTCTTCTCCTGAATTCTGACACCAATGAGTTGTTTATCCCTCCTTTTATTTACTATCATGAGTAATGTGTCATATTTCAAATTCACTTTTTAAAGCATATTCTTTCTGCTAGCATTTTGTGTGAGGACTATGAAAGAACAAGTATTTTGAGTCTATGTAAAGACATAGGAAGATTAATATTTGGCATTAGCTAATAAGCTACCAGTGATAGTGAGGGGATATTAGGTGATATAACTGGAATATTTATGCAGAAGTATGGCAAATTGACAGTAAGATTGCAACAGGAAAAAAATAATGATACTGCTTACTATTTAGATTACATGAAAAAGTAAAGCTTTGAGATATACATTGATAGATATAAAAATACTCAGAAGATTTTTCTGTTGGAAGCAAGTCTTGAAGTAGATCTTGAAAGGCACTTGGGGATTTGGCATCTCTCAGAAGCTTCTGTGAGAAAAATCTTTAGAGCATCTGGAATATAATGTCCTGAGAAACCATGTCTGGTCTGTGCTTGGCCTGAAATTATTGCTATGCACACGGTGTATCAGCACAGTGAGCTCTTATCTGTCCTCACACAGCCATCAGATTTCTCTGAGAGAGGGACAGAGACTTTTTGCTAGCTCTTTTTTTTTTTTTTTCCTTCAGTAGAAGAGTCTGAAAATAAAAGAAATGGCAAAGATCCAAAGAAGACAAAGACAGTTCTATCATCAGATGAGCAGCTGTGAGCATCTAAGCAGACAGGTTTCTTTATTATTATATTTTCTTATCCACACTGCTTTGGCTGCAGCTGCTTTAAGAGAAGATAGACACTGCATGACATACTTTGTATGTTCATCTTGGGAGGGCTGAGTTGCCAGTTTGAATATGAGCACACTGGTTTTGAAGAGGAGAAAATGGCTGAGGTCTCATAGTTTACAATTACACTTGTCAAGTCATTTTTATTGTTCTCATCTCTTCAACAGTTTGATTTGTTCAGTTCTCCACTTCGTGCTTTTGTGGACAGAAGAGTGATAGGAGAAATCCGGAGGTCATTGTGAGAAACGTTATTCTGTATTCTAGACTTCTAAAATCTTAAGACAGAAATGTTGAAGTCTTCTTCTGACATTTACATGCAGAATACAAACTACAAAAAGAGAGTTTACCATAAGATTTATGATACATCTGATGCTGTAAGGTTCAATATCTCATTTTCTGCTAAGAGAAATAAGGCTAAGAAGACAAAAGCATACTAACATTCCTGAAAATAAAGGTTTTTTTAATCACTGAAGTTGGAATATATTCTGATTTTTGATTTTTGGTTGATTCAAAGAAGTTTGGGTTTTTTTTGTTTTATTCATAACAATTGGTGATATCTGAAATTCATTGCAGATTGTAAAGTGCTACATAGGTGACTAATGCACTGCTGACAGCAAAACTACCAGATAATCCTTTACATGAGGTAAACATGAGGAAATGTGGAATGAGTTAAATACTTTTGTTGTATAGAATCATAGAAATGTCTAGATTTGAAAAGACCTTTAAGATCATCGCGTCCAAACACTAATCCATCACTGTCAAGTGCACCACTAAACCATGTCACTAAGCACCACAACCACCACATTTGCACATCTCTTAAATACCTGGATGGTGACTCCACCACTTCCCTGGGCAGCCTGTTACACACCTTGGCAACCCTTTCAGTGAGGAAATATTTCCTAATGTCCAACCTAAACCTCCCCTGGCACAACTTGAGGCTGTTTCCTCTCATCCTGTCACTTGTTCACTGGGAGAAGAGACCAGTCCCAACCTCACTACAACCTCCTTTCAGGGAGTTACAGAGATCGAGAAGGTCTCCTCTGAGCCTCCTTTTCTTCAGGCCAAAGTCCCAGGTCCCTCAGCCACTCCTCACAAGACTTGTGCTCTGGACCCTTCCCCAGCTTTGTTACCCTTCTCTGGCCATGCTCCGGCCCCTCGGTGTCCTTCTGAGAGTGAGGGGCCCAAAACTGAGCCCAATATTTGAGGTGCGACCTCTCCAGTGCTGAGTACAGTAGGACAATCACAATCCCAGTCTTGCGGGCCATAGTAGTGCTGATGCAAGACAGGAGGATGGTGGGCTTCTGTAAACTGTTTTATTAACAGGTATTGCATCAATGTCAAAATCTAGTCTCCTTTTTTCCTTCAGACAGCTACTGAAAGTCAGTGCAGATCATATTTGCTCTGTATTCTTGTTCTTACTTCCCTAGTCATATTTCACTACCTGAAAAGAGGTATGCATCACAATGTTCCTCTCTACAGAGTGTATATATGAAGATAAAAATCTCTTGCAGGAAACTTAAAAGGGAGTCTGATGCTACTTTCAGTTCCTTTTCATTTTAATTATAATGTATAAATCTCTGTGGAGGAGGAAGGATCCGTATTAGGCACCTTAAAAGATTTGGTTCACTTCCTTTCTAGGAGGAAATACTTTATGAAACACTGATAACAATCTTTATCTCATCTTTTGCCTTTCCCTTCTCACGCTGCAAAACTTGTGAGACAATGTTTCTTGTGTGAACACCCTTGAGCATAATGGACTCCAGCATCAGATAACCTTTGTGCAGCTGAAACACAGGAAAAGTAAGAGCTACAAAGTGTGAGCCAATTTAGTGTGAGATGCTAACTTTTAAATACTTTCCATGACTTCATGCTCATGAACAAGGAAGGCTTCTATGATAATGAAATACAACTATCGGATATATATAACTTTTTTTTTTTCTTTTTCTTAGTTTAACTGCATAGCTATGCAATAAATGGCAAAAGTATCTTGATAGTTGTGTTAGAAAATCTCTGTGTCCCATTGTTCACAAACAGTTTGATAGAATTACATCTCGCATATGAAAAATATTGTGAATAAATTGCATTTGGAGGTTAGAGAACAAGTGGACAAATACACTGACGCAATATTTATTGCCATCAGTCACTCATCTCAGAATAAGAGATAACATGATGGCATGATATTACTATACAGGAAGGAGTGATATAAACTTTCACTATAACAGTGGGAAGGGGAAGAAACAGGACATGGTGGTAAAGCTGACTAACTTCCATTCTCACATTAAAGGAAATGGGTCGGTCTGACATCTTATAAATGTTATGATAGTTATCATGGTTGGTAGGAAGAACTGCTCTGTAATTATGTGAATACACTATTGACACACTATTCTTCCTAAGTATCTACACTTCAGATACAGAAAAGTATTGAAAGTGAGAACAGACTATTTCTCTACTTACCATTCTAAGGTCACATATTGCGTGGTCCTTATTAAATGTCAGACATTGCTACTTCTGATTGCCATCCCCACAAAAATTGGCCCTTTTTTTACTAAACAGAGAATGCTGAAAATGTCTATACTTTGTAAAAGACAAAGCTCAAAAATCTGTGAGAAATAAACTGATCTAAATGAAAATTTTCTCGCTGAAATTTAGAAAGATCAATTTAAGTCCTTAGAAGAAAAGCACAAATGAGGGGAAGAAGGGAACAAAAAACTTCTCCTTAGCCATCTCTTCTAAAAAAGCAGTACAGAAAGTTACCATATTCCTTCTTGGCAAATAACCATACCTAAATTTATAAAACTAAACTTCACATGGAAAAAAAGCAGGGAGCAAAGAAGGCATACGTGAAATTACTTCCTTTTTCCAAGGACATTTTTTTGCAAGGGCATGTGTATAGAGTTGAACATCATACTCTTCAATAATGTCATATTCTAGGGATTTTTACATTTCCATGTTCTTTGCATGCAAATCTTCCTAATTCCATTTTTTAGCTTGGTGACAAAATTGCATTAATTGTGAACAGCAATCAAATCTATTTACATTTCTGTTTCATTACAATTTGAAGCTCAGGCTTTTAGTAAATACATTTCTCCAGGTGTCACAGAAATACACAGAAAAGTTGAATAAAGGTACTTGACAATGTAACACAGATTTATATTACAGTAGAGTAAATATATGCAGATTAATTCATTTTTTTTCCAGGTTTGAGGAGAATGTATATTATTCCTGGACAAAAACGGACCTGAAGTTTAATTTGAATTTGGAATTTCCTGCTTTCCAGAATATCTGAACAAGTATGAGTAAAATTAAGGCTACTTTTATGTTGTTGATATTTTGCTCATTTTTGTAATAAATTCTTTTTAAAAATAAAGTTATAAAACTCATGAATAATTCACTGGTGAACTAAAGACACCTCTACATCCTTTTAATGTAAATATAGACATTATAATTTCAGGACCCTCATGCTGCAGTACTTCTTTCCCTCAGCAGTAATTCTATCTCTAGAGATACAGCTTCATATGGAACCATATTTAGAAGGTTGGTCACAACGTATTTAAGGATGTAATAATATGTGTGTGTACAGAGGTGTAACTAGTAAGATTATGTGAAGCAATACTTAAGCAATTCTTGTACATAGCATAAGTAACACACAAGATGAAATACTATGTATGATTTTGGGCAGTAATCTTTGAGAAGCAGGTGGACCATTTAAATCCGGGAGAAAGTAATAAGAGCAGTATTATATAAGGAGACACAAACCTACAAGGACAAAATGAATGTATTTGGGTTTCTTAGTATAAAGAAGACTGATCAGGAAATTATAACTTAATAGTATCTGAGTACATGGATGACTACTAGAAAGAATGGAATAATCTGAATCCCTGCTGGATGGAAAAAGTAATGCATTTACATTTTAAAATATGGAAGATTTGGCTTAGACATTAAAAAAGATTTCATGATGAGAAAGAGTAATGAGAAGGTTAGTAAATCAGTGATAAAACATCATTCTTTATACATATGGACAAATCACAAAGTACTTGGAAAGGAATAAAACCACATGAGCTTCTTTATTCTTGGGAATCTTTCCAGATGACACTGATTAGAATGTGAAGTCATTTATCTTCTACTACTTATCATATTTTCTGTTGCATTTGCTGATTAACAAAGGTACCTGTAGATAATCAGTTTGCTCCCTCCCAGCTCACCACTTCTACTTTATCCTGCAGTGAAGAAACCATGCCCCAGAGAAGGTGTTATTCATTTCCATGGTAACCATTAAGGTACTGGAATTTCACTGCAGGGAACAGGGATATTACATGAAAACAAAACTTTTGTCAAATATAAATATTTACACTTTTGTACAATTCTTGGAAGGTACAACAGAGGCATTTTTCAGAAACAGTGAGCTATATGGTACTAATACTTCCACTGATCAGGATTCTATCAGACTTTCCCGGAAGCTTAGTTAGGCAGTCTAGAAAGTTTCAATAACATCATGTTAAAGACTCTGAGATATGAAAACTTCACTGCATAAAAACAGCTGTTTGCCAGGTTGTAATGTTCTCTATATGACTAGGTTTCAAAAATATATATCCTAAAACTCTAAGATATAAGTAGTTCTTGACCTCAACCTACCCCACCAGTTTATAATTAATTTGTCTAACAAGTCTGTTTGTTTCCCTTCTAAAAGAATTTAAACATCACTTTAAACTACAGAATTTTATTTCTGTCTTACTGTGAATTATTTTTGTGAATTTGAATTTTGCTTCAATTTTTCAGTTGTGTGTGCGTATGTGGTGGCTAAGTAACTATGCTGTGGCTAAAATATATTGACTCAGTACACACACTGGTGTTTACAGTGAACAGTTTCTAGGTAAAAATAAAAAAAACCACAGCCTGTTTGTATGTTTGCATTGGATTTCACTGAGCAAACATCTCAGTGTGTATGTCCATTGACTTGTTCTCTTTAACTACACTTAAAGTAATTGACTTTGCTTCATGTATTTTCCCTTTTTTTTTTCTTTGGAGATGATGAAGCCTCTGTTAGTTATACATTAGATAGCTGCTAATAAGTTACTAATGCTTTTACTGGTCAGGATCTCATTGCTACACCTGGTGAAAACTAAGATTCAGTCCTTAACACCTGTTTTTATCATTGCTACAGATTTATTCATCCAGGAGGAACACATTGAAAATACTAAGTCACTGCCTAACTTAAAGTTGATTCATCAGTACTGAACTCAAATTAAACAGAAAAAAGTAACTTATTTTATGATTTGAATGAGAGAGATGAAGTCCTGCCCACCACCTTGTACATATCAAAGTATTCCTTCACAAATTTCTGTTGCTTAAGTCAAGCATATAATAAACAGTGTTATAGGTAGCAGAAACCTATTTCTTCACTTGATGATTTTGACAAGTTATTTTCCTGCTGACACTTATAAAGGACTTCTATAGTTTGAGGCAATATATAAATATTTTCGTGTTCTACAGCTACAGGTAGGTGCACTTTAACATATTCTGGTTCCCATAACATAAGTGCAGGGTCTCTTTATTATTGTTTTTTTTAATTATTATTTATCTTACATGACAGTGACAGAATTTTTGTTCCACAAGTTTCCCTACCCTTGACTTGTTTTGTGAGAGCATGTATGCACAATTAAGGAATAAGCTATCCAGAAAGGTGCCATCCTTACAGAATAGGAGGTTATATTTTCATATTCATTGACTAAAAACTTGTGTTAGAGGAAATAAAAGAGTGCCTCTAGCATGAAGTGACACAGTTTACAAAGATTTATGTGATTGTTCATGGATCATGCAACAGTAAATAAGAAATAGAAATACGATTTTTAACTATGTATGATAGTTAAATCTAGATATATTTGGGAAACTAAATTAGAATACTGCATGCAGTTTTATTGCCTACATTGCTACATGGTCGTTGATGTGTAGGAGAAACTGTATAAACAAACATCAAACAGCCTAAGAACAGGGCAAACGTCTTATACTCTCAGGCAAGTTGCAAGGAAAATGGCTCAGCTCAGGTAGCTTAAATTTAATCAGGATCAAAGCAATTTGTTTAATTTGTAAATGACATGTAGTTAACTGCTCACCAGTGAACACTCAGGGTCAATATCAATAACACAACAGGTAAAGCACCATACAAGATACTTACAAAATGTTAATAGACAGCTGTGCACACCTAGGTGCCAGTGATTCCTGGCATCTGGCAGGAAGGATGTTCTGGCAGGCCTGGGAAGGGGTAGTGATGTCACTGGGGAGATGCAAAATCTCTCCCCCTCCCCCCCCTTAAAGACATTGGCTACATCATATGCTACTCCTGACTGCAATGTATTTAGGAAGCTTTTGATCCTACCTCAGGCAGTGTAGCTGTTTGCAATGTAAAACTCCCAAATACATTCAGTTATGACCCACTGGTCAGAAGTTAATTGGCATTGCCTTCCTCCTTTGCTTGCTTATCTGCTTCTGTAAAGGTATACACCCTTTTACTCGTTTTGAGTAATGAGTATGGAATGATACTCTTCTTTATTAATTATGATCCATCATTTTAATCTTTATTCAGAGGGAAGCAAGTGCAGCAGAATTAAACATTGTCAATATAAGACTATATATATTAAACCAAAGCAGTTGTCAGAAGCATCATAAAAATCTCCCCTTATATTTAATCTCTTATTCCCTCTATTATCTAACATTATTTGACATTTGTATCAACATGATTCATACTCCACAATTTGATATTATTCCATTTCTGGTTTCAGATATGAAGATTAACAAATAGAATTAAAAAGAATGAGCAAAGGAACAAATATTAAAGCAAGCTCTTCATAGTGCACCATCTCTACTTGATAGAAAGAAACACTTTTTCCCCTAATTGCAAAATTCAATGATGACTTGTAAACAGTTTCTCTAAAAGTTAATTTAATTATGAGCTTGCAGTTACTTGGCTTTGCACTCTTCAAATTGTTTTAAATACAATGACTTTCTCAAAAAATGAAAAGTTTCAGGATACGGACAATCCAAACCTCTTACAATTGTAGAAGCTTTAAATTTAATTCCTAGTTCTACTCAAGATTAAAAAAATAATGAATTCTATAGTATCACAGATATACTTACCCTAAAAGCAGGTTTCTAATTATGGAAAATCACTACAATGTTCTGAAAGTAATATAACATCAAGCACCAAAGTTATGATTCTAATCATGTCATGTTAAGAATAATGGTAGCTTTTTTTTTTTTTTTTGCCCTCTTAATGATAATAGATTTAAGAATAAACTAGAATTAAGAAGTTAGCTGATTAAAAATGTTATCTAGTTTGTTGCACTTTATTAGTGGGAGACAGGAAGGGGACAATGGCTGACTGTGCTTAAACATACTCTGGTTTGTTACTACTTTCCATGATCATGAGACTTTCATAACACTAACAGAAAAGACAGTCTCAGTTTGGTCATCTGTGTCTTGTTCTGGGGTGATGTGGACAATGCTAAAACTCATAATTATCCTAAATGATTTATCTGATAAGAAAAAATCTTAAAATTAATATATTTAGCAGTTAAACTCTTCTGAATTTATTCTCTGCATGAAATGCCTATAAAATTTCACAGACTCTATAGACAGCAATTGGTAGCAAGTTTTGATTCAAAAAGGCTAATATCCCGAGTTGACGTTACAATCAGTGATCTTTGGGACAGTATGTTAGAGCCCTATTTGTCTGAATCTTAAGCCCTGTGGCTCCCATCCCAGTCCAATACATGCTTTCCCTTCCTCTCAGATCCATCTGGCAGTGAGGCTGAGCACATGTTCCCACAGGCATCCCCTTCCCAAACACAGACACACACAAACACAGTACAAAACAGGACCAGCCACACTTGCCACATAAACACCAACAGTACCCACATGAACACAAACAATTCAGATGATCCTGGTCCTGTTTCTCCTCTCCAGCTGACCAGGACTGCAGTTCCTCCCACCCCACCCCTGTTGATTCACAGTCTCATTCACAGTCAGAGGCCTCTTGTATATTAGTGTTGACTTTATGTCCAGAATCCATGCTGGGACCATTAGGTACTTATTTACACTGATTCAGTCCTGGGTTCATTGCCAATGCCTGCTCCTCCCCAAACTGCCTTGAGTGATCCCTTCCTTCCTCTGTAGCTTCCTCTAAAAAAATAATCACAGGCTCACAGAATCGCTAAGGTTGGAAAGGAGCTCTGGAGGTCAAGTCCAATGCTTCCTCATCAGCTCCACCCTGCTTGATCAGGGTCAGCTAGAGCAGGCTTTCCAGCACCATGTCCAACCAGGTGTTTAATAATCTTCAAGAATGGAGAATCTACAACCCCTCAAGGAAATATGTTCCAGTGTTTGGACAAAATAAGAAGAAAAAAAAAAAGTTTATTTATGTTTAAATGGAATTTTTTACATATCAGTTTGTGCCCATTGACTCCTGTCTTGTCACTGGACACTTCTGAGAATAGCCTGGCTCCACCTTCTTCACATCACCCTCATCAGTCATTTATACACATGTGCAACATCACCTGAGCTTTCTTTTCCACAGACAGAATAGTTCAAGCCCTGTCAGCATCTCCTCATACATCCTTTCAAAGCTACACAAGTTAATATATTGATAGTATTTACTCAATGGAACAGAATTTTACATGAGGTCACTGTTAATATGTGGAAAATTCTGAGATGGGCATCACTAGACAAAATTTTCAGTTAAAGAAGTGATTTTTATAAACTATAAAATGCATAGAGCTCTCATGAAATACATTGAGAGATAGATGCACATAAAAAGTATCTGTCTTCCAAAGTTATGGCCTCAGAGAAGTTTTTAGAAAATACAGATCTGTTGAATATGAAAAATGAATATGGCAAGTGGGGATGAATTTTTATGTTCAGGGGAGAAAAAAACCCAGTAGCTTGAAACAATAACACAGAAAGGGAGAAACTGCAGAGGTCATGTGTTCCAACATTTGAGAAAAGCAAAACTGTAAGAAGAATCACACATAGGTTGAATGAACAGTCATTCAACAGCTGTGAAGAACTTGAAGCTCACGAAAAGCAGCAAAGTTTTGGCAAAACTAAAATCAGTAACTTTTTGTGTGGTTCTACTAAAAACTGAAATTGCAGAAATGTATCTACTGTCGCTGCTTATACCAGGAGCGGAGAGATGCAGCAACATATAATATTCATATAATAACATATTCAGCAAAAGAAGCAACTTTATTAATTTATAACCCCATTTTATGTATCCTAGCCCCATAGGGCGACTGGTCAGTGATCACCCATCTCCCAGGGTGATTGGCTAAAGTCCTACAGCACCCATTGCAAAATATTTTTCCAATGTACCATAAACAGAACTTAGGAAAACATCAGTCTGTTCATTAGCCACCGCAAAGGCAGCGTAGGAAACTGTGCGCCCTTCCGCACAGTGACCCCTATCAAAAATTTGTCCCAATTCGTACCCCCCAAGCTGCCAGCACGTCCCGCCCCCAGAGGCTGATTGGCGCGCTAGTAACATAAGGCCAAATTGTAGCTGTGTGTCCCTCTGGGTCTTTTACCATCACAGGTCGTTCGCTCAAATAGCTCTGTGCGGTTACTCCTAACCCTGCGACGGCCGATCCCACGGGGGCTAAAGGCCATGAAGGAGACCACGCAGAGAAGGAGACAATCGTTACATCAGCACCCGTATCGATCAAACCTCGAAGCCGAGTCTGGGGCGGACGAGCATTTGGGAGGACTAGGGTACATGTCATCTGTGGCCGTTGGCTAGAGATGTCTGCAGCCCAGAAAATCTGTGGAAGTCCTGTAGATCAATTGCTGCTATCTTCATGAACTCATTGTTCTGTCCTGGGGACACATGACTTAAAGGGCATTAATTGAGCAATGCAAATCTTTTCAGGGATAGTAATAGGGGGGTTGGGCGTGGAAACCATAGCATGAATCTGGCCTGTAAAGTCATCATCAATAGCTTCTGGGTGTACAAAGATCCCTCAGTGGGTAACATTAGGTTTTCCCACGAGCATTGCACTGAGTCCCTGACCTAGGGGTCCATATGGATCCAAAGGGACCTTATAAATACGACTAGATTCTAGGACAACTGCTGTTGTGGTGTAGACATCAATCCCGGCTGATCCTGGGGTGTTGTTTCTATGGTGACTGAGTAGGCCTGTGTCTGTGCCATTCCCTGGGGGATCACCTGCATCGGAGAGCAATTCCCCCTTTTTGCACTCTGGTGTGAGTTTCCCGGCAAAGGCCGACCGTCGGCATGGGGCAGAGATCTGCAGTATTCTGCACGATGACCTGGCCTACCACACCTCTTGCACTGCAGGGTCCCTGCGTTTTCCTTTTGCCTCGGTTTAGCCCTTTTCCCTTTGCTCCCGGCTTTGGACTGCTTCGGTTCACGATCAGAAGATGCATGAACATATGGCAGAAACGCAGCCAAGGCAGACCTTTTGGCTCGCAGACCCCACCTTAGCACAGGCTTCAACCACGTCTGCGAGTGTAGGCTCCCCTGGTAGAGCATCTATGATCTTTCTACACTCATCGTTGGCATTGTCTCTTGCTAATTGTATGCACATCATCTGCCTTAATGAGTCATCTTCAACCTGCTTCTCAAGGGCAGCAGCAACCTTCTCTACGAAGAGTAAAAATGTCTCTGTCTGCCCCTGACATATTTTTATATATTGTGTTTTAGGAGCAGCCATTTCCATGGTCTTCAATAGAGCTCCCATGCCAACTTTTTGAGCTTGCTCTAGGATTTGAGGGGGCCAGGTGGCCTGGAGATTGGGATTAGAGAAGTAATCAATTCCCATAAAGGCATCTACTCCAGCTTCATGTCTAACATCAATGGAAGGCAACTGCTTAATCTGTAGTGCAACCTTATCAACCATCTTTCTCCAGATACCCTCAAAAACTGCAAATTGTACAGGTTGAAGTATGATTTGAGCTAAGTGCTTAATATCAAATGGAGCAAGCAGATCAGCATTCAGCATTCTAATTAAAGTTGCATGACTTCAGGAGAACCAAGCCCATATTGTGCCACTTTGGATTGTAAATCCTGTACAACCCTCCATGCAATAACATCATGTTTATCATTTTGACCTGTACTTGGGACAGTGTTAAACACAGGATCCACTTAGACATTCCCTTGCGGGGTGTTACTATCGCCTTGAGTTAGTAGCACACCCTTTTGAGGCGTTACAGCAGTCTCCTGATCCCGCATAAATTCCCCTGACCTGTCTGACGGTCCCAGTTTGTCTAATAGATCCCAGCTGCCCTCCTCCAGAGCCCGCAATTTAACCGACTCCCAGAAACGCCTGACGTTTCTTGGGCGGACCGTTACGGTACAGCCTGGGAGTGTCCAAGGATGGCCCTGCAGCAACCGCTTCTTCCGCTGTTCGGTTACCGCAGCCTTCCACCTTGAGGCAGGCGTGCCCTCTGTGTCACTGCCCGAACCGTCAGGCAGGGGTTTCCCTGCAGACCCCAGCACGAACGATGGAGGCGGGCAGGGCACGGGTGCCGGGCTGGAGGGCGGTGCGGCGCTGGGGGCCGCAGTCGGTTGCGCAGGGGGCAGCAAGGCAGCCGGCTGGGGCGGCGCAGTCTGGGGCGCTGCCGGCGGCGCAGGCGGATCTTGTGATGGAGCCGCCTCTGCCGCTGGAGTCGGGGCCGTCAGCTCGGCCGGCGGCGCCTGGGCGGCCGTTTTTTCCGACGCTGTCGGTTTCGCCGCGGGAGCCGTCGCCACTGCCGCGTTCGGAATTCCCGGAGCCGGCAGTTCCGGCCCGGCTCGGCCCGGCCCGGCTCTCTCAGCGGCCGCCCGCAGGAACGCCCCCTGCAATGCCGCGAGCTGCTGAGACTCCTTCAGAAGCTGGTGCGATGTGTCCGGCCGCACCGCAAGCCGCTGTGATCTGCCTGGCAGGAACGCAGGGTATCGTGCCAGCTCCCGGAATGCCCCCAGCTGCCGCCTTAACAGGTCCATCAGGGGCGGCTGCGCCTGCGCATGGAAACACCCAGCGAGGGGCGCACGCGCGGAGCTGCCGGGCGCTGAGCGCTCGTGGAAAACTCCAGGGTGCTGCGAGTGAAACGGGCGCACGCGCAGACAGGCTGGGTGCCGCCATGGAGCTCCGGGTCGCCGTTAAACCGGGTCGGGCAACCGGAGAGGCCGTGGGAACGACCGGCACTGTTATATTTGCCGAAGGGAGCGGCGCGGAGGAGACCGGAGCCGCTGGGCTAAGGAGCGAGGGGCGCTCCGAGCCATCGCTCTGCTTAAGCGTTTCCGCGAGCTGCTCTGCAGGCGTCGGGTATTTGGGGGGAACATAATCCCGGGGCCAGGTGTCTTGCCCCTGAGCGGGCTGTAGGGCCGGCACCGGGTCCTGTGGGGCCCGAGACGGCTCCTCGGTGCGGCTGCCGCCGGCTGCTACACTGAGTTCAGCAGCGTCCCCCTGAGCGGCGTCCCCCTCTGAAGCCGGCACCCCTCCCCCGTCGCCAGTTTCAGACTTTAATAGCACCGCAAATACATCTTTCCAAGTGCGAATCAAGTCTAGCAGTGTGTTGTCCCCCTACGGGAGCTCATGACAGAGCCTGGACCCTAGCAGCCGCCACAGCTCTGAATCAAAGGCGGTGTCAGAGCTCAGGAGAAACTGGTGCTCAGCTGCCCATTGCAAAAGAGCGCGGGGGGCGTCCTCCGGAACAGCGCTCTCTTTGACGGCCAGGAAATCCTTCCAGGCCGACAGCACCGCGCCTTCCTTCGAGTCGCAAGTCCCCATCTCGGCAGGGCTTTTCTAATACCCCGGCGCCTGGACTGGTCCCGGCCGTGAGCCTCGGGGCGGGGGAGGACGTTTGCGTCCCTGCCGAAAGCCGCTCGGCTTGGTTCGTTGCGCGTAGTACGCGTCGCGGGTCACCGAATGTTGCTGTTCATGCCGGGAGCGGAGAGATGCAGCAACGTATAAATTCAGGAAGATTGGTCAGTGATCACCCACCTCCCAGGGTGAGTGGCTAAAGTCCTACAACACCCATTGCAAAATATTTTTCCAATGTACCATAAACAGAACTTAGCAAACACCAGGTGTTGGTCCAGCTCACAAACCCATCCTGCTGTTTCTCATAACTTGTGTGAGAAAGGCAGGGGTCTCACCAAATATTGTGAGAACGTGAGAAAATCCCTCTGCTAGCAGCTTTTCAGCATCCACAATCTACTAGACTTGCAGTATATCTCATCATATTTTATTCTTTGATATTATGATGAAGTTTTATGCTTTAAAATACATATCTGCATAAAATAACCATCCGTCTTTACAGACATAGTCAAATCCAGTCGTAGCACAACAGATAGATTCTATCTATGGTAATGTATAACAGCTACTTTTTATGGACTTCAAAAACATTAATTTTATTTTCCCAAATGTTTAGAAACACACTCATACAATTACCAGGCTTTTTTTTTTTTTTTTTTTCCACACAACTGTTAGAAACACACTCATACAATTAACAGGCTTTTTTCCTCAAAAAAAAAAAAAAAAAGTATACGGACCATGTTTGTAAACTTTTGGAATCTAAAAATCAAACTCCATTACCAGTAGGAAAGACAGCTGTGGCTTTACAGCCATCCGTTGATGTGAACCTTTCAGAAAAATCTGACTCCAGTTGCTGAGCACTGATGATGTGGAACAAAACATGAAAGCATTATCAGCCAGTAGTCTAAACTTCCTATTTAAGACAACATCTTGATGTTATAATAATAATGTAATGTCTTCTGTGTTGAAATGACTGTCAGGAAAACGGAGGCAATACTAGTGTGCCTCTTCATGTTAGTTACCCATTGCTGCTATAATGGAGACATTGGCTCTTGCTCATGAATATTTGGTGAGTACTAGTATTTGGTGAGTATAACCTGGTATTTTGTCTGAAGTTCTAAATAAAACTGTTTTCATCCTTCCTTATAATGCTTCCCCTTTTTTCATAACTGATTCAAATTCTTACTAAAAAATAACCCCTATGAAAAAGGATGACCTCACTCTGCTTGTGGCAGTGGTTTTAGTGATCACATTCTAATATTTCATATACACTTTGACACTTGCTTTTTATGTTGATGGAAAACACATCAAAAGGTACAATTTATAGATAAAGTAGAAAAATGAGTTGGACATAGATCAGGCACGCTGGAAAACTATGTAAAGATCTATCTGAACGTTGTGTGCTTTTTTTGTTAAGTGAGTATCTATAAACTTTACTCCAGTAATTCATCATTTATGGAATATAGTCTTAACTATGCTTTGTTTTATTCCATGGATAATTGAGTAATTAATCATACAGATGAAAGATTAATTAACAAGACATCATTGCTCAGTAATTAGAAATGATGTAATTCCTATTTGGAAATTACTTTTTCAAAACTTTAAGTTTTGTTGATACTGTTAAATAATGTCTTCTCTGAAATATGACAACACATGATGTTTCCTTGTCTGACTTAATGAAACTTCCTGGTTTGACAGACGAAATTAAAAAAAAAAAAAAAAAAATCACCAACATATTTAACTGAAATTATATGCATGTTCTTGGTTTATTGCTTTGCTGCAAGAGAAAAGCAGCAAAAAAAATTAAATGTTTTCATTCCATAACTTTTTTCTTAAGAAATCAAGGTGATTGGTTTTAGTTTTAGCTTACCATAAGTAAGTGAAGCATGCCACAAAACAAATCCACACAAAAAAAAAAAAAAAGAAATCAGAAACTTTGTTAGGTAATATAAAAAGCAAATAATTTGCATTTCTGATTTGAAAGAATAAATTTTAAAATAGTTTTAAAAAACCCTAACACTTCTCAGTCTTCTTTGTACCATGACAGTCAAAGACCTAAGGAAAAACTCCTTTTTATTAACTGCATCACAGCAGGGTAAGGTCCTTACTAAGCAGGGCCCCAGTCAATCAGGGAAGTCCCAGGGATTGCAGTCAGGATCAGTCAAGAGACCCTATCACAAGGGAAGAGTGTGACCTCAAATCATGGCATTTTCAGCAGGAATAAGAGTAATCTTTAACCCCAGTACATCATTTTACCCATGAAAGCTGAAGGGTCTGTAGTCACAATCAGAATAGGTCTACATAGCTTGAGCAGAATCTGTCCTTCTCTAATCCCATATTTTTAGTGACCCACAGTATGTCAGGGAAGTAGGGAGCAGAAAAAAATAGAGGTATTTAACCTTTGTCTTTGCTTTTTATCTCCATGTAGCTACAGCAGGGAATAACCTGTGGTTGTGTAAACCAGTTGAACCACCTCTTGAGCTTGTTTCTGGGGATGCAGCATACTTCAGATGTTTCCTGTTCTGTGTGTTACATGCTTTCGTTCAATTTTTTATTGGAAAAAAAGTCTCAAAAGTCTGCCAAGGAGAGACGTAGAAATGCCTTAGTCACAGCTGGCAGACTGATTAAGTGCTGAGTAAACTGTTCAGCAATAAAACTAGACTTCTATGCTGACAGTCACTTGACTTTGTAAAAGATTTTCCATTTTCAAGCACAAGGTTGCTCACTGGTCAGCACACATGAACATGTCGCAATCAAAATATTCAGAAGCTTAGACGGTGTAGAACCATCAATCTTCTCTTTTAACAGCTGCGACAATTGTGTATTTGGGACCTGTCATCAACAGCATTCCTTGCTAGACAAAACTGCAATGTCTGTTTTCAGGACTGCTTTTACCTTTGCTTTCAAGGCTGCATTAATAAAAGCTCCTGTACATATGATACAAACTAGTCTTTGTGATCATATAAAAGTTTTTTTCATTACTTCCATTTTAGTGCTAGAGGTAATGAGCACCTTGCTTTCCCATAATAAAATAAAATTATTCACTTTGTGATAGAAAAGAGGAGACTTGCAGTAGGATTAACTCAGGGACAAAAAATGTTATGGCACTGAAAATTGCCTTAAAAATAATATATAAAATGAAGTTTGGGTTCAGAATAATAACAAAAACATGGTCGTTACTGATAGACATATTTTTAGTTCACTCCCTTTCAGTCATCAATTTGAATAATTAACATTAACCTGATAGTGCACTTCATAACAGAATCACAGAAAGTCTCTGGTTGGAAGAGACCTTCAAGATCATCTAGTCCAACTTTCAACAACAGAAAACATATAGTGTCATTTAATGACAGACCTTCAATTTTTTACTGGTTTCTCTATACTGCTCATTTTAAAAATAAATTTATGTGTAAAGGACCAGCGAATAATGACAATATTAAACAGAACAGAAACTAGGAGCAGGTGTTAGGCAACAGAATTGGATTCATTGACAATATGGAAAACTTCTTCCTATCTTCTACGTCTGGCTAGCTCTTTGAAGCAAGCTGGTTCCACTTTACAGTCAAATTAATATAATATCCACCATATAGACTCCTGTGACAAAATTTGCACACAATTTTCAGTGTGCTGATCCAGCCAAGTGTCCATACGTGTTTATTTTCTGCCTCAGGCACATGGCAGAGGTAAGGTCCTCTGTCTATTCAGCAGTCAGATCCACAGATGGGTCTTTTCCTGGGTCTGTGAAAGAAGTTCCCCCAACCTGACATGTAGCTTGTGCTTATGTTGCTGGTAATATTTGTTATGTTGATGCTAACATTCATTTTATATGTTTACCTAAAGTATGAAATCGAGGGGAAAATTGTCAGTGAGTGGATTTTATTGTTTATTGCCATTTCTGCCATTAGAGATGGAATCTAATTCCTTTGGTTCATAACTTCTTTCCAGGTCAGCTATAAAGTTATCTTCAGAATAGCAGAAGTTTTGCACATTTAAAGCGCAGTGGCAGGGAGATGGAGAGTAAGAATAGAAGACAGTTGTGTGCCTTCATCTCAATTATTTGCAGAGCTTTGTGAAATAAAGGCATTTGTCTATCCATTGCATCACCTCAGAAACTCTAATTAATTTATGTGCCAATGTACTTGAAAAGTTGCCAGCAGGGAAAGATATGATTATGAAGAAAGGAACAGTAGAATATAAACACCAGAAATAAAAACACACCAATGGCAAAAGAACAGAGATCAAAGTGGTGTAAATTCACCTAGAAAGGAATGAGAGTAATGAAAGAAGAGATAGTTTGGACGATAGCTGTTTGAAGGACACAAAAGTGAGACAGTAAAGTAAAATGAAAGCAAACAGCTGGCTGGGTGAGAGCTACCTAAATGTGCAAAGATCAAGTACTGAACAATGCTGCGCAAGAGACACGTGCTGACAGAGAAAGAGCAAGTAATTGAATAGAGTGATCTACGAGATAGTGGCACTAATGGATTGAAATTAACTTCTGGCACACTGCCATTCAAAAAAAACAAGATACAAAAAACTGGAGTGCCAGAGAACACGCAGATTGTAAAATGTGGAGAAATGTACTGTAGAGACAAAGAGAACCTTCCTTTGAACAAGAATCGTAATGTTTGGAAATGCAAAAGAATAATACAAAACTAGATTTTTATCAGGATGGATTGTGCAGATGTATGCCATGTAGATGGTACACAGAGGAAGTAAAAGGTAGGAAACCAGCTAAGTGCCTGTGTATCTTGTTTTTCTGGAGCAAATGATGGTCAACACTCAATTGTCATGAAAAAACTGTCTAGAGCAACAAGCAATAATGATACTTTGATGCTTCTTCCCTGCTCTGACTCATCAAAATGTAGTTGGCTACGCCCTGTTTTGCACATCAAATATGCTTATGACAACTATATGTAAAATAGTAGGTATTCTTCACGACATATAAAAACCAAAATCCTTGCAGTACCTTACAAAACGACTGTCACAAAGATGTTCAGGATCAAATAAATAGCTTTTGTTGCAAATCAGAATATTATAGCCCACATGACCACTAACTCTGACAGGCAAGACAGAACATGTGTAAAATGCTAAATCAGAGGACAATTTTGTAGTGATGTTAAGCTAAAGTTAGTTGTCCATCGAAAAGCTAGTGATCCACAAAACAGCTAACCTGAGTAGCTGCAGGCCTGTGCTATGCAGTACTGTGCCACAGATACAGCTTGGACCTCAGGAGTGTGCTTGCTGTGCATATCAGATGCCTATAGGATAAACTTAGCAGGCTGATCCTGACACAAGGGCCTATAGGCAGCTTCCATGTTATACCAGTGATTACACTGCCTGCATGTCCTTATCTATATCTTAAAGTGAAGAAGTATACGCTCATACTAACATCCATTTGTTTGACAGTAGAAATTATGATTACAATCATTTTCACCCCAAAATAATATTATAACTGCTAAAAAGACCAAACTGTTGAGCAACCTCACCACAGATGGGGTTTCCTGTTTTCTGATTAACAGTCTACATGATGCTGCCCAACTTAAAGTGTTAAGACGGTGTTGATAACACACCCGTGTTAAGACTGACAGTGCTCACACGGCACCAAATGCTGGGGGGTCAAGATGGGGGAGGGAATACAGCCGACCTGAGCTGACCAGTGGGATATTCCATACCATATGATGTCAGCTCAACTATAAAGGGAGAGGGCAGGAGGAGGATGGGGGGGCATTCGGCTTGTCCTCCGAGCAACTGATACGTGTTCTGAAGCCCTGCTTGCTGGACTCACTTGGACATCACCTGCGGATGGGAAGTAGAGAATAAAATCTTTATCTATCATAACCCACAGTTCTTTTCATCTTATTCTCTCCCTGCATGACGTGCTGACGGTGGCTAGGGGGAGAGATACAAGGACTTGGTGGGCATCTGGTGCCCAGCTAGGGTAAACCCACCACAATTATACTTATCTTTTTAATACATATGCATTGCTATTCACATATGTGATTAGTTAATATGTCCTCGCTATGTAAATCAGCATGAGTGCTCTGTCCAATTCTTTAGCTATTCATATTCTTGTTCTTTTGAGGAGGCAGTAAAAATGGGGTAGGCAATCCATGAGTTGGTGGTCATGATACTCCCCCTGCCAAAGTTACCTTCCCCCCAGTTCTACTTAGATTTGGCAATCTTCAACGGCTCTTCATGGCCAACTGGTTTTCCAACTCATCGTTCTTTCTGTGGCCTTTATTCTAGACAGAGATATACTATAATTAATTATTACATCCTGTTTCTGATTAAAACAGAAGGATGTTGCTAAGTATGTTAACGGGTATGTAACTACAAAATCCAAACCAGGTTTTTCCTGTGCTCACTTTAACTAACTTAAAATATACAAATAACCATATCTTCCAATATACAAATAATCACATCTTCCAAACTCCTAATCTTTTCTGGGCACTGGTATCAACAGAATCTCAGGATCTTCTGTAAGTCTGTGATATTGAGGAGTGTCTGGAACATTGTTTGGAATCAATGGCAATTGATTCATGCTGACATCTTCTGAAATGCATGTTAAACTGACACATCTGTTTCACAGGGGATTTGGGAACTCCAGAACACTGAAGAAATACAGGGAAAAGCATCCGCTTTGTGTGGTGTGTAAAACAAGTCTGTTCTCATGACACCCTGTGAAAGTGTAACTGCATGCTAATTATAATGGTAGAGTATAGCAGAGAGACTTCATTATTCATATTCCACACTAAATTCAAAAGGAAACTTTTTTAAAAACCAGAGATTGTCCAGGAAGCTAAAACTGTTACAGTACTGTAAAAACAAACACCATCCCTAGTTCCCCTTTGCTACTAAAGACAGAAAGATACATGCCTGATTTCATGGACACTGCTACTGCTTATAACTTTGTCCATTGAGGTCAAATTACCATAATAATTTAAATTTAATTCTAGAACACAGAAAGAATACTTGTATGTTAACAAACCATAGATGAAAGAGAATTTTAATATATTGGATAAGAAATCAAAAGGGATCAGAGATAAGAAACAGACCCCATGTGCTCTTTACATAAGATTTTGAGAAAAGTTATGAATACCTCTTTGATTAGATGGCAATCACCATGTTGGGATTGTAAAAAAAGTATCTAGAAATTGTGGCACGTGAAACTCAGCTTTACTGTACTTGTAGCAGTGAATAGTGTTGTTAATATGTTTTGTAATGTATCCCTTCTACTTACTCTTAACCTTTTTTTGTTTAGGGGTAGGTTTTTAACTTGTTTAAGAGCTCTGTACAAAGAAGTTGTATTCCCACCCAAGGCAATATGCAGCGCCATCACTTGCAATTCAGAGTTCTACTCTGCATTTAGAGCATTAAACAGTTTATATTGTTGTAACTAGTATATATTAAAAAATGTGTCTTTCAAACCTTTGAGCGAGCTTTTCTTTATTACTAATTTGTGTCATGGTGATGTCAACAGACTCCAGTAAAAAAATGAACCTCCGTTTTGATTGCAAGTGGACATAGGAAGATACAGTAATTCCAAACATCTTACAGGGAAACCTCTTTGTTGTAAGAACATGGTACATGGCCGACATGTTGTTTTAATAAATGTTTTGGCATTTCAAAGTGTGCTGAACTCCTAAGGCTGCCTGTGGAACCCAGTAGCAAAACTACTTGACCTGAGTTGTGTTTATGAACTGCTGGATTCACTGGTATGAAAAAAAAAAGTAGAAACTTGGATGATAGTGTCTAAAGCACAGTATCATTCTGTTAGCTACTGTATACCTTCCAATGGAAATTTTTCAGGTGTTAAATGTTCAGTTTCATCACACCATACATTTGTACTGAAAAGATTAACTAGGTGTATTATATTTCCAGCTGACGAACTGAGAGAAGTGACTGAATGACCAATCCAGTGTCACAGAGGAAATCTTTAGGATAGGAGAAATTTTCAGAATTCCACAAATGAACTTTCTCTTTAAATATCCCTATTTTACTTACAAAGATTGCAGTTTACATTCCAAGTTAAGGTCTATTTATTCCAATGTAAAAGCCATCCCTTTTACTGTGAAATTAAATAGAAATATAAGCTGAAGGGAAATGGAAAAGCTTTTCAAGCATTCTCTTCATCCATCTAAAAGTTAGTAGATTAGAAAATTAAGTAAACAGCCAGTTTTGGTAATTCAGCTGATGCAATTTTTGTAGTTCTATTATTTCCTTGAAAATGTGAAGATAGTGATTATAGGATTATCTACTGAGTTTTATTTATTACAGCAATTATATAAAGAGTCATGCATCCTGAAAAGAACATGTAGATACACTGTCTGAAAAACAACAAAGGATTTCTGCAAAGCTGGTTAGATTTTTTTTTTTTTAATACTCTTGCATTCTTTCCCTCACTCATGTTCCTCTTCTCTCAGCTCTAGAGAACATAAGCTGTAAAACCTCTATATTAAAATTCATATATAATCTTACTTGATAGAGCATATTATTTAAACAGCAAATCACATGCAATTTCCATGAATGCATATTTATTATTCTAGGTAAGCTCTCACTTGAATTTTGAGAAATGAGAGCTTGTATTTCAATTATACTATTATACAGTTGAAACAAGAGCATCTCAACATCTACTGTATGTCGTCACGAGGAAAAGCTACTCAACACACACAACTTGAACCAAATCAGCATATAAATAATGTACTAGTTTCTTAAAAACACATCATTAAACAACAGTCATTGAACTGTCCATTCAGGATCAGTATCAGCAATGCACCAGATGAACCATAGTACCAGCAAGTTACCAAAACTTAATAAACACCTAAACAATTATAATTACTAGTCCCAAATGCCTCAAACACTCTCCAAGCCCTCCACACACATCACCCCCTCCACACACACCACTCCCTCCTGACACAGCAAATGTCCTTCTCCTGGCACTGTGGGTTGATGAACCTCTGTAGGAGATGTGCGTGATACAGCTTCATGTGTACCCCTTCTGACCCACATGCCAGTGACAAATCCTTTCAGGATTCACAGGTGCATACCTGAGGTGCTTCCCTATGTGCAGCCCCTGTGCTGTCACGCTCATGGCATCTAGTGAGGAGGATGCTCTGCCTGGCCTGGGTAGGAATACTTGGGGCGATCTGGCAGTGTCAAGTCAGATTCCTCTTCCTGCTATTTCCACTCCAACACCTATGCCTACCAGTTACAAACATTCTTTCTTCTGTTATTCACAGTGGCAACTTTCCTTTCAAAACCCTCCATGTGATCCTCAGTTACTGCTCAGCTCAACTCATGGTCATTTTACTCTTTAGAATGACTGATTATTGGCAAATGACCTCCTGATTCCCCCTCTTCCCCCCAGCCCTCTCCCAAACCCAGCTGACACTCTTTTATTTTACTAGATGGTGGTATGCATGCCATTTGACAAGGATGGGTTCTGCAGGCACCCACATATATGTCTACTTTGGTTTTGCCTCACAGTGGAATCATAAAATTTTTATGTCACTGTAAATATGTTGGATTGTTTTTTGGTTTTTTTTTCCCAATGGAATTCTTAAATATCTGCCCAGTTCCAACTGTATTAAGTAGTCCCATCAAAAGCACAGGCTAAGCACCTTGATGAATGCATGCAGGAAATAAAGTTTTTACTTATGACAAGCATTATTTTACTTTAATCAATAAACAGTTCAAGGCAATATGATTTACATAAACTCCAGGAAAAGAACCACTAATCACCCTAAAATATGAGTCGTAATTTATCTCTACAAATCATTTAAATTGCTTTCTGGCTAGAGAAAAGTTCTTCATTATTGAAGTTTATGCTAATTTGAGACTGTTGATAATATCAACAAACAATAAAACACTAGTTGTCAGAAGGGAATGAAGCAGATCACATAAAGTAATATATTTAGGTCTTATTCTGCTCCTAAAGTCAAAACTTCCATAGAGAACACACCTAATTAATCCATTATTTTTGTAGCCACTTAGGATAAACTACAACATAAACAAACAGGTTATTTAGCTTTCACATATATGACATCAGTGCAATGAGACTAGTTAACTCTCAGCAGTGTGCAGGAATGCACTGTTTATTCCCACAGGCTAGTGCAGGTATGTGTGAATTCATAAATATGCAATGGAGAATAATTTTATTCTCATCAATCTACATTGGTTCTCACTCTGACCACAACATCAGAGTATATTTTTGGTAGTATACAAGAGACACAGCTAACTTTTGCTACAGTTTTCTCTTCCCCTTGCTTTGGAATTTTGGCATGAGTCTGTTGCTTCATTGCTTGTAAGCAACTACATGCTTACATGAGAAACCTCAATGCATCTTGCATTGCACCGAAGGTTTACTTTAATACTGAAAACTGTTCAAGAATTAATTCAAAAGATTAATTCCAGAATCTAAAAGTACAAAAAAAAGATTATTTTGAAAAAAAAAAACCCCAATTGTAGAATTAATTACAGAATAGAACAAATGATAGTTTATCACAATGCTGGCTGCAGTGAAGAATGATTTTGAAATAGATTGTACATTAATGATTGGACTTGATCTTTAAGGTTTTTTACAACTTAAATGATTCTATCATTGAATGACTTGTGTATAATTTATAAGTGAATGCTCCTAAAATTCCCCTTAGCAACTAAGCAAATGAAATCATTTAGAGATAGACTGACTCTATCTGAATCAGGAATCTGTTGGGCAAAACTGTGTGGGTATTTCCTGCTTCGGGCAAAGGTAAACTGATTTGTGGGACTGCTTTCTCTCAAGGACCTGGAACTACTTGATGGGTGTATCACATCCCCTGTCATGCAGTAGCCCCTGGGCCAGTCCGAGCAGGGCAGGACATTAAAAATGTGCTCTATACTGCAGCTGGGAATAATGGTCCTCACTGGAGCAAGCAGAAGCAATTCCAGGGACTCCAGAGCCGCAATAAGCAGGGTTCAGACCTGCACAAACCTGCACATCCCCATTGAATGAGTGATGATGGAAGTTGGTGAAGTACAATTTCCTCAAGGAAATTTAACTCTGGGTGAGAATACTTGGTTCCATGGATTGTCCATAAGGTAAAGACCTTGGCATGCTACCAGAACAGGTGGTGTCATGTGCTGAAGAAGCCCCACCATATCATCAGTCACCAGATAATGATAAGCAACATGCTCTGTTTACTGATGGATCTTGCCACATTGCAGGAAACCACCGAAGTGGAAAGCTGCTGTTTGGAGTCCCACACAACGAGTAGCAGAAGCAGCTGAGGGAGC